>CM055104.1:6026637-6464320 GCA_029204225.1 Diphasiastrum complanatum | reverse complement strand
ATAATTTCATGAATTATATTTATTTCCAACTGATGTACTTATTTCAACTCTTGTTTGCAGCACATTTTTCTTCATCATGCAATTTTTTTGCAAAGGAATATGGGAGCTTAAGTATCTGGTCATCACAAGGCTTGAAAAAATCAGATTGGCAAGCAAGAGGAAGCATTTCATAGAGCTGCAAATCATGGGTGGACATAGTACAACTATTCTAGTGGGTTTTATAGACGAGCACAATTTAAAATATCAAGCTAAGAACTCGCCAAGCGTTGTGATCTTTCGTAAACCATTCAAATTCATAACAAAAAGAGGTTTCATTGTTGATAGAATGGAAAACATATATATATATATATATATATATAATATATATATATTATATAGTATTATATATATGTACATATATATATATCTGTATATGTAAATATTATATATGATATATATATATATATATATATATATATAGTATATATATATATATAGATGATATATACTGTATAGTATATATATATATATATATATATATATATTATATATATTATCTGGATATGTTGTAATCTATATATATATTATATATATATATATATATATTATAATCTGTATATGTGTATATATATAATATATTATATATATATATTATCTGTATTGTATTATATACCTGTATATATATTAGATTATATTATATATATTAATATATTATATGTGTGTGTGTGTGTGGTGTGTGTGTGTGTGTGTGTGTGTGTGTGTGTGTGTGTGTCTATATGTGTGTGTGTGTGTGTGTGTGTATGTGTATATATACTAGTATATATATGTCTATATCATAGGATCCCGGCGGGTACTGGGTACCGCGGATCCCGGTACCGCGGGACCATACTGGTACCGCGGTACCATGAGGTACCGCGGTACCACAATATAATAATATATTTAATATTTAATATTTTTTAATTTTTTTCTTACCTAAACCTACCCGCCCCCCTCGCATTTCCTCTGAAATTTTTTTGCGCCCTCTCCGCCCTGCATCGCTGCTGGTTTTTCTTGCCTGCCTTTGATTCTTGCGTCGCCCATCGCCCACGCAACGCCCTGCCTTGCATCTGATTTTCCTTTGCCCTGGCATTCGCCCATTTTCAGCGTCTCTCCAACAGTGAACCCTGCTGTTTTTTTTCCAGCAATCCATCCCTCATTCATATGCAATGGTGCAATCCGACCTTTCCGGTCCGTGGGACGAGGTAGACATTGTCAGGCGGGTTGCCGACAAGGCCAACAAGACCGGTCAGAAGATCGTGCACTGCCGCTACTGTCTCGTCGAGTTTGCTGCATCCCTCACTCGCCTTAAAGGCCATCTGCTCGGTGCACGCGCCAAAAATGGTGCCACCTTTTATGCTGCCCCTTGTGGCAGCATGACCGTCCCCGACAGGCAGCGACTACTGGACACCTACGGGCCGCGGCTCGTGGCAGGGGAGAACACCATTTCGGAGGGCGTTCTCTGATTTTGCACCGCTCCTTATGTGACTAACCCAGAGTTGTTGCCTGCTTGTGTGTGCTTTGAAATGCTTCAGCACATTGTGGCAGAGGTGAAACCTTCAACAAAACACAAAAAATGGAAGATAAAATGAGATGCATACCTGAGAAAGGACACGCAGTGCAAGACGCTGTATAGGTGGGTAAGTGCTAACCGAACATGGTCCACCAGGTAATGGGTAGCTGCCTCCTCTCTGGGTCCCTGGGCAGCCGGGTGGCCGGGTGGCCGGGGGCTTATATCATCTTAATTTCACATAATATGATTTGTAATACTAGGGTCAATATCCGACTCGGGCTAGTTTTAGACCATCAATACACATATTGATACACGGATTTGGGGCCAAAAGTTGGATTTTAACACGGTATCACCCTTGGAATATCCAAGCCGGTTGATACCAGCCACTAATTTGTAATTATGGCTATATTTATACCCGACTAGTATAAGAAAAAATTTAAAAGTATAATACCAGGCTGGTATTAAAAATATTAATACCTGCACAACATTGGTATGCACTATCCACATGACGTACGTGCCAAGTGCCCATCCAACAATGCACTTTAAGTGAGAGTGTCAGGGGTGCATCGTTGGATGATATTTAGTGCCAGTGCCTTTTTCATCCTTAGGCATAAGAGAGATGCTGGCAAAGCATCACCCTCGGTCCCTCGTCGAACAAAAAAAAAAAATCCTCCATCAAAGTCACTATATATGATGATGCCAGCTTTTAATTATGATTCTCCTTCGGGACTCTGGGTCACTCATGCACCCAGCTTAATAAACCTTAAAATTGAGGCTCTTGGGACACCATTAGTTAAGTGGATGGAAAAGATTTTATGGACGTTTCTTTGTTTGGGGGGTTTTAAGACCGTTACTACAAACGGCATGGAAACACCACCTTTGCTTCTTCCAAACCCCTCCCCTCCCCTCCCTCGCTCAATAGACGACGTCCACGTGGACGGCATGGCCGCCAACACCCAATAACGCCACCATTACTCGCGCTTGCCTTTCATAGCAAAAGGCCGTTGCATAGCCTCCTTTACACCCACGCGTCGGTATCCACGTCCTGGCGACGGGATGTAGCCTGTCTAGCTCATTTGTGGTGCTTCATGTCGACGGGGTCCACCTGCTGCAGCAGTTGCAGGCCCTGCACTCATGGATGGCATAGCAGTAGCAGTAGTAGCAAGAGGAGAGCAGAAGAAGAAGGAATGGAAAGGAAAGAGGGGAAAACGAGAGAGAATTAGAGCGATCTGTGTACCTCTTGATTTTGTAGATGGGTTTGTGAGAATTTGTCTTGGGTTGCTGAGAAATCGTCTCATTTCTCAGTTCCATAGGCCCTCTCCCACCCAATTTGCTGTTTTTGCTTTTGGTTTGGCAGGATTGTTCTTGTATTCTGCATTTCTCGGTCATTGAATTCACTGCTTAGTGTACAGATGATTTATTCTGCAGCTGCAGCTTCATACATTGTAAACTTTTTTGCATTCAGTTCAAGCTTCAGAAATCGCTTCTAGAAATACTAATTGTTATTCAGTAGGTAGCAGTCAAGAGGTATCCATTATATTCCCTCAGTCTATGGCAGAGAAAGCTAAGTCACATAAGCTATGAATTCAATCAGAAGCTCCTGTTCTGCAGTTAAATAGAATCCAACTAATCTGCTACCTAGAGATAGAATTAGATCTTGATACTTCAGCATAATAAAAGAAAGATGGGGTGTGCATCTTCAAAAGGAATGCATATGCCGGAGGAGGGGTGGAATGCTTCATTCCTGAGAACCATCTCAATGCCACTCAATAATCATCCTGCAATGCAAGCTGACAATCAGCACCTTGTGGCACTGATTTCCAGCACCTATGAGATTTTCAAACTGGAATCATCTGACTATCTTCCTTTCATCACAAGGGAAATCCAAAGGGGAGCAGATCAATGATCCATCTGCTAACAGCATCAAATATTCTGCTGAAATTGCTAGCAACGATAGTCTTCCTAGAAAAGTTTCTCCGCAGGATGATCAGTTTGCGAATGCCAGCCAAGTTGGTAAAAAGGCAAGTTATAGTAGGGATCAATCCACTGAAATGTGCGAGCAGCCTGAGATAATCAACACTTGGGAACTGATGGAAGGACTTGAGGAGGAAAGCTCACGCACCAATCCAACAGCCGTAGAGAAATCAGCGCAATATGGTCGATCCTTATCTCTCTCTGCTCTACATTCGCTCCGTAAGATAGACGCAGTATTAAGAGGAGAAAGCAAGCATGCTGGAAGATTTCTCAAGGTTATACAAAATGTTAAAAATAATTTGATTCAGCGATCGTCTGTTGATCCGTGCCAGAAACAGGAAAAAAACAGAAATAAAGCATTCGCAAGATCTTTCTAATCCCCTGGTTTTACCCCCTACCTCTGACTCTGAGGAAACTAGAATTTGTTTGACAGACTTCGAGATATTATCCTCCATTGAGATAGCACTAGAGCAGTTTTCAGAGGACGATTGGTTTTCGTTGAGGTCTGTTGGCAGCGACAAAGCTTGCTCTTCAGATACAGATAGTTCTTCAGAAAGCAACTACGATCCGAGTGGATTAGATCGAGAGAATCCAGCTTCAGAAAACAAAGCCTCTCTGTCTATAGACGCTGCTTTTTCTTCTGAGGAGCATAAAACTCATCAAAACAGAAACGCTCAGCCTGCCGACGAACCTGTTGAACTAAACTCATCTCTTGCGACAGCTTCAAAAATGCAGGATCAAGAAGAAATCCCTGGAAAGATTGATCCACTGGAAGGCTTTCAATGGTTATGCCCACCGGGCGGTGAGGACAGGGTCGTACTATACTGCACAAGCTTGCGAGGGATCCGTAAGACTTTCGAGGATTGCAGCACGCTGCAGATGATCCTGCGCTCCTTCTGTGTGCGCATTGACGAGAGGGACGTGTCCATGGATTTGCAATACCGCAAGGAGCTGGCTGACCTGGTGGGCAATCTTGCTCCCGTTCCGAGGCTGTTCATGAAAGGAAGGTACGTTGGAGGGGCAGAGGAGGTGAGACAACTGCACGAGGATCGCAAGCTGAAACGATTATTTGAAGGCATTCCCAAAGATGCTTCGCAAGCAATTTGCAATGGCTGTGGAGGAATGAGGTTCATCCCATGTCTTGATTGCAGTGGAAGCTGCAAAAGGATCAACGAGGAAAGAGAAGTGATGCGCTGCTCTGACTGCAATGAAAACGGCTTGATCAGATGCCCAATTTGCTGCTAAGAACAGCAAATGCAGATCATGCAAGCAAGGAATTTAGAGCCAAAAGAACTTGGATACAAAGGAGAAGCAAAAGTGAATGGATGAGATCTACAAGCTTTCTATGCTATACCCAGCTTCACTATCCTCATGTCAAGTGAAGCACTCTTTGTGTATTTGATCATCAGATATATTGTTTTTCTGTACTAAGAATAATAAGCTGCAACACATGATTATCATTCAAATGTGCTTGAATTACCTGATCCAGTTAACGAACCTAGCTCTCTCTCAATTCTCAAGCCTCTCATAGGCTTGAGAATGGAACTGGCATCATTCTCCACAATAGGACCACAATAGGACCCAAAATATGTGAAGGAGATCGACAAGAGATAGACACTTGTATTGTTTATGCACAACAAAAGATAGTTAAGAGTATTTTAAAACGCAAGATCCAGTTATCTAACGGTGGTTTCACATGGGATGGGGTAGATACTCTCACTTCTATTCTGGCATTTTGATTGGCTGAGAGCGTTTCACATGGATCCTAAGCTGCCCTTAGGTGGCACCTGAGGTGGTTGACACCTTGAGGTATCTCAGGTTTTGGGAGATACTTGGGAAGTACGAAGGCCCAAAACCGGAGGCCCAGGCCCTCTTCTCCAGCGGCCCAATGTACAACCTTCTCGCCATCTCTCCACGCAAGGATTATCCAGCTCCCACTTCCAAAAGCTATCTTCACATTCTCTGCTCAGCCAGCATATTCACATTCTAGGATTTTCGAACGCCCCCCCCCCGCGGCTTCCAAAAGATATCTTCACATTCTTTATTCAGCATTTCGTGGTGCTCTCCATCGTTGGGCCAGGTGAATCATCATCATCTGCTGCCACCTTCTGCTTTTCCGAAAATCCACGCACTTTCTTGGCCATTCTTCTTCAAGACTGCTAAAACGTTTTGAGCGTTTTGCAATTTGAAGTCTTTTTTAAGTACTGTAGAATGAAACACCCTGTCTTTCCTGCTAAGCTAGATATCAGGCATAGCGTGGAATGAAACACGCTGTTACATTTGAATATTCATGTATTGACATGCTGATGTAACTATAGGTTTTGAAGCAAACATTTGCGACTGGTTGGCCAGGCAAAACATAGCCAATGACATATTCTGAAGCACATTCAACCCCGGAGTCATTTAGCATGACAGGCATTAAAAAAGGTGCATGGATCATAGGTAGATTGCAGGACCTCTCTCTCTTTCTCTGAGAATTTAATTTGGGCAAAAAACCTGATTAGGAGGGACAGTAAGAACCCCAATAGATGCAGATCACCAAAGGCTTGGGATACATAGATATGACTAAAAACATCTCCATATATTAACATTTCCAGCTGATTCAGAATCAACCGACTCAAATTGCCAAAGGAGATTTGGCCCAACATTTTTACAAATTGGTGTTTCTAGCATATTCAAAACCAGCCGATTTGCCAATTCGAATCAGTTGTGATTCTAAAATCCGTAAAAATTTCCTTTTAACATAAATGTAAGCATAAAAACACCAGTTGGTTTAAACTTCATTTCTACAGGATACAGACACATATCCTAGTGTGGACCATGGGAGTAAATTGTAATACTGGAAGATGGAAACCTATACCCATGCTCCTTTTATAGAAGGCTTTTACATGTTGGCAATGCCAATGGCATAATCAGGTCCAAATCAAACCCACTTTAGACATTCACAACGATGGCGATTAGCTGTCTTCTTTCGCATTGAATGGACCTGGATTGAGAGAAAATCTTCATGTTCCGAAAGGAACTGCCATCATTTTGTTTGGTATAGGTGCTGCCATGAAATGCCCAACTGGAAGTGCTTCAATTTGTGTTGAGATTGCTATGATAGTTAAGGTAAGGGCTCCATCCGATAGCTACGTGTTTAAATAGGATAATATCACACATGAAATCAAGCTCAAAGTCCATGTTCGGAATGTCAACGCAGGAAGGGATGGATAATCTGTGGTAGACCAGTTAGGGCAGCCTCTTGTATAATCACACCATCTGCCTCCACATGTGATTGGGCTTTGGAATAATTCCTCACCATTACAGATTCAGCATGAAAATCATGTGGATAATCAACGACCTTGAAGATCATCATCAACAATGGTGGTGGTAGTGGTGGAAGTGGAGGTTAGTGAGTGGTGCAACTGCATATGGAACTGTCTACGCCTCCTCTTCTAACGATAGCCTTCATCAAAGTATTCAAGAGCATCTACATTGATGAAACCATCTTGCTTTAGAGTAGAGGGGTCTTCAACTTTTTCTTCGGCCTTTGGGCTTTCCTGAACTTCCACTATTACTTGCGCTACTTACTTGATCAGGTTCAGCGTCTCTTATCCCTTCTGTTGTGTCTTTGTGAGTGGGATCAGTTGCAATTGTGTCTTTTGCTCATGTAGTTGCAGGCAGCTCCCTTTCTCTCTCCCCTCAAACCGTTGCCTCGGACGGGACACAAGGGAGTGATGTAATAGCTTGAGGTGGTCCCGATGGGGACGGAGATTTGGAATGTCGAGCAGATGATTGCACTGGTGTCTGCTGGGTGTCCATGATGTGGAGCCAATGTGAGGAGGCAGCAGGTGAGGTTCTTCGTCGTCTGGTGTGTCTCGTCTAAAGGCTGCCTTCGTCCCCATCGGCATTGTCGTCATTACTGGATGGAACATCTGCGTATCCGGCCATATTCTTCTTCGGGTATCTTAAACATGATCGATGGCAAAGGTATCTTCATAGTATCACCATAGGCGAGTACCATTGACTAAGGTGTCAGGTATGCCTTCTAGCGTCTCTAATTGCACGACACCATTTGTAAAAAAAAATTGGACAACATAAGGACCTTGGCTACAGAATTTCAGTTTTCCTAGATGGACTTTGGAAGATGTGTAGAGTAAAACTTTATGACCATTGTGAATAGCCTTAGTCTGGACATGACGATCATGCCAAGCCTTCTGTCATCGTTTGTGAACTAACTGTGCATGGTGGGATATAAGTCGTGTTTCACACAGTTTTGTCAACGTGAGAAGTCGATTCTGAACTTGGTGTTGATAAGCATTATCATCACACGTCAGTGGCATAAGCTAAAGTGATGCGTGTAAGGACAGAATTAAAAACTCTACTGGCATAACAGCCTCTTGGCCATATATTAGCTCAAACAATGTTTTCCAATCCGTGGCTCTCGCTTTGGCGTGGTACGATATGCCTAGATAGCAGAGAATAACATCGTTTCCCAGTCTGATCGACTAGTTTCTACTATCTTGGTTAAGACTTTACAAATCGTTTTATTGGCAGACTCAACTAATCCATTGCATCTAGGATAGTACGGGGTACTCTTTCAATGGATAACGAAGTAATGAGTCAGTAAACTATTGATTACTTCATTAAGGAAGTGAGAACCTCGATCACTGACAAGTTCTATTGGACAACCAAATCTAGTGATGATGTTTTCATAGAGAAAGCGTGCTACAGATTTTGCGTCTGCTTTGCATGTTGCTCTAGTCTCTATCCACTTTGTTGCATAATCAGTGGCAACCAAGATATATCATGATTGTGTGCCACATGCTGCTGGGCTAATAGGTCCAACAAAGTCAATACCCCATTTGTGAAATGCTTCGCTTTCAAGTATTGGAGTAAGGAGATTGTGATCAGCGTTTTTAGTATTCTATGCACGTTGGCAAACATCGCAAACTTTTACATAAGCGTAAGCATCTTTGAAAAGGGTTTGCCACCAAAATCCTACCAAAAAAATTGCCCTAGCAGTAGCATCAGAGGAGAAATGGCCTCCCCCAATACCTTCATGTGTCAAGGCAATAATCTGTCGAACTTCAGATTCGTGGGCACAACGACGTGTAATACCATCAAGACCTAACTTATATAGTTGTCCCGCAATATGATGATATGGTAAAGATTTCATAATAAGCTTGATTTTTTGTGGTTTCATCAACTGAGGATCGATTTCCCCAGTGGCTAGATATCTAGTGATATCATCTGTCCATAATGGAGTGACATCTATATAAAATAGACACGCATCTGGTAACTCATCATTGATTGGCTCAACAGAGGCTTTAGCGTTGGGTAACCATGAAAGATGATCAACCAAAAAATGTTGTGATCCCTTTCGAATAACAACTCGAAAGTTGAATTCTAAAAGAATCAACAGCCATTGTGCAATTCGTCTTGTTTTGCATGGTTTATTCAAAAGATAAAGAAGTGCATGATGGTCGGTATAAAAGACAAAAAGCTGGCCTAGCAAATAATGACGGAATTGTTGAACAACATAGACCATTGCTAATGCCTCTCTGTCTGTTGTGGAATAATTAACCTCAGTTGGAACCAACTGACGGCTTAGAAAATGGATTGGAAATTCCTTTCCGAATTCATCTGACTACGTGAAAACAACGCCAATGGCATACTTACTTGTGTCCGTATGCACATGGAACTCCTTAATATAATCAGGCACACGAAGAATGGGTGTGCTAACTAAAGTCTGTATAACTTCTTCAGAGGCTTTAATCCGGTCGTCTGTCCACCTTGGATCAGTAACAATTTGATATACTAACCGCGCTTTATCGACGTAGTGTATTATAAAAATTCGATAATAACCTGTGTGGCCCAGAAAGATGTAAATTTCTTTCATTGTGCTGGGTAGGGACATTTCAAGAATGACTCTAATTTTTTCAGGATCAGTGGTGATACCATTTCGAGAACTAATATGGTCCAGTAAGTCACCATGGGTAACCCAGATCTGGCACTTGTCGGGATTCAATGAAATTTCAAATCGTCGACAACGAATGCTTATGTTGAGAGGAATGCACACAGACCGAATGGCATAACTTGATAGGCGAATGTGCCAAACTCTGTAACAAAGGCTATATTGAATTGATCTTTGAAAGCAATTTGGACTAAGAAATGGCCACTAAAACCGTCTAGGAAGCTAAAAGCTTCTGCTCTTGCCATATCTTCAAGGATTTGTGTGGTCAGAGGTAAGGGAAAGTGATCCTTCTTTGTTTGATCATTAAGCTTCTTCAAATCCACGCAGATACGAAGTTTACTGTTTTTCTTTGGTACCACCACAATTGGTGATACCCAACTAGTGTGCTCGATTTCATAAATGAAACCAGCATCAAAAAGCTTTTGAATATCTTCTCGTATCTTCTTCCGATATGTGGGATTGGTGAGATAAGGTTTGGCTCTCACAAGTATGGCACCATCCAATAATGGGATTGTATGGACAACAACGTCAGGAGGAACTCCCTTCATTTCTTTATAATTCCATGCAAACACATCCCTGTATTTGCGCAATAACTTTTCCAAGTCCCGTAATTGGGTTGGATTCAAGTGGGCTCCTATGTGTACGATACGGTCTATGTCTTCATCGCCATCCTTCAGATTAAGAAGTATTGTCTTTGCAGGTCCCTCGATCGAAAGAAGTTGATGGTGGTTGAGGTTCCCGTTTTGGCTTTACTATACTGATGACGACGTCACCAATTGTGTAATCCTCAAAATGTTGGGGAACATCATAAAGTGAATCATCAACTACCTCAAGTGGAATCTCAGGAATGTCCTCTACAGGTGAGCTTGTAGATGATGAAGTGTGACTAGAATTTTTTTGATTTTGTATTAGAGGCCTAATTGGCTGTTTTAGCTTTTCATGCATTTGGAACTGCTTATCAGTCAATCGTACATCAACCCTTGATTTGTTTTTTAGCATGCAATATATTTGTGGATTTGTAATGGTAGGCATGCATGGATTTTTTGGTGGTTTTTCTCGAACTAAGTCTTCGTCAATGGTGTTCAAGATTTCATCATTGTGTACATCCCATTGATAGACTTTTAGTTTGGGCCGGTATACACGAGTGTTGACTGGTTGTGCTGTTGTGGAGGTGTTTTGTTTTCCAGTGCTGTCGTTGTAGATCTGTTCTGCAGGTATACAGCTGCAGCTATTGCCTCAGCCCATAATTGACCTGGGAATTGAGTATGTGCCATCATGCATCTGGCTCCTTCAACTAGCGTTCTGTTTCTTCTTTCTGCCACACCGTTGTATTTTGGTGTGTATGCAGGAGTGATCCCCTGTTCTTCGCAGAATCTTGATAATTCTGTGCTTTTGTATTCACCTCCATTGTCAGATCTAAGGATCTGTATCTTTTTTGAGGTGTGTCACTCTACGAACGCCACGAACTTCTTGAAAGAATCGAATACATCGGATTTCTTCTTCAAGTAGTAGATTGTGGTCATTTGGTTGTAGTCATCTATGAACGTTAGAAAATATCTTGAACCTGAGAACGAATCTATTTTCATCGGTCCACACACATCAGAGTGGACGAGCTCAAAAACTTCTTTGGCTCTTCTTCCCTCGTGTATGAATGGATTCCGATGTTGCTTGCCTTTCTAACAAACTTCGTAGACTTTTGCCTTTGGCCTTGAAATCTTGAGACCTGTGACAATGTCTTTTCTGCTCATGTCATACAGGCTCCACATGTTCAGATGATACATTCTTCTATGCCAGAGTTGATCTTCATTTTTTGAAGCATTTAATATGCTTTCAGAATTGCTGATTATTTTGGCCTGGTAGAGATTTCCTTCTCTGCATCCGACCGTCAACAACTTGTTTGTCATCTTCTCGATCATTCGGTAAGTGTTGTCGTCGAATAAAATTCGAATGCCTAGATTTGTCATCTTGGAGACAGATAGCAGATCCTTTCTGAGTGAGGGCACATAGAGTGCTCCTGACAGCTCTGCTTGGCCTGACAATGTTCGTAGCTGTAGAGAGCCGATGCCTTTGACATCGTGTCTGCTTCCATCGCCTAGAATCACAGCTCTATCATTTTCGAGTTTACGAAAGTTGATCAAGATCTTCTTGTTGCAGGTTATGTGAGATGTTGCTCCTGAATTGATGACTACATCGTAGTCGTGTTCAAAGTAGCTTGTCGAAGCTTCGTTGAGTATCGTGAAAGCTTCGTCACCTCTTTCAGCATCTTTTGATGACTCTGCAACGTTTGCCTTTTCAGCTTTGTTTTTTTTTTTTTTGGGTTGAATCTACAGTCGTATGCAAAATGTCCTTTCTTCTTGCAGTGCATGCAAGGTATTGCTGGATTGAACCAGCATTTGTTGGCCGTATGGCTTGGTTTGTGGCAGTGATCGCAAGAAGAATATTGTTGATTCGAGGACTTCATCTTCTCGAATCTTGGCTTATTTTTGTTCTTCTTCTTTCCTTTCGTGAAGAGAGCCTTCTCTTGATCACTGCTTCTCTCTCCTTCGTCTCTCATCAATCTCTCATCAACGACAAGACTGACTGCTTTGTCGAATGTCATATCTGGTAGACTCAATATGAGCATTCTCAGTGGCTGATAGGACATCGGTAGAGATTTCATGAAGTACATCAGCTGCTGTGGTGCTGGGACCTAGTGCTCCTGTCCTGATGCAACGAGTTGAGCGAAGATCGTTCTGATCTTCTCAATGTGCTAATCTAACCGGTTTCCATCCCACCGTATGAATTGCGGCTGATTGTAAAGGTGCATGACTGAAGCTGCAGTCCTCACTTCATACTTCTGCTTTAATCTTTCCCACGCTGCATGGCTGCTTTTGCAGTCTTCAATCTGCATGAGTAGATCTTCATTTATGGATGAAACGATGATCGCCATTGCGCACTCATCCTTTCTGATCCATTCAGCTCTCTTCGGGTCTCCCTCTGGAGGCTGCACCTCTGAGAGCTCGGTCACCGACCGGATGTCTTCGCCCTTCAAGAGTGTTTTGATTTTGAATTTCCAAATTCTGTAATTTGCACCATCAAGACTGATTGCTACTCTGGTCTGGATTGTCATAGCCATATTGTGTTGTCTGGAAGAATCACTGTTGGGATATCAGTAGTGATAACATGTTGGCTCTGATACCATGTCGCGGAAGTTTTTTCTTTCTTGTTTCGTGTTCGTCCTCTATTCTGATTCGCGAACAATTTTCTGTCTTTGAATTTTCTTTTTGTGCAAAAGCTCTTACGGGATCCCAGACACTCGACTACGCATCACAGAATATATTTTATTCTAGCAATCAAAAAACACAGCACAAGGCCAAGAGATACACGAAATAGAGCGACTATATTGTCAGTTTGGTTTTAGAGCGAGATCGCCAGTGTATCGTTCATTGGCGGATTGACTCTCTGCTCTTTCGCTGTGTTCTGCTTGTTGGTAGACTTTCATGCACAGCTATGGTATATTTGCTTTCTTACTCTATTCGCTACGTCTCTCTCTGTTTCTTACAGATCTTTGTATTCACTATATCTTTTCTTTTTGCTCTTTTTTTTTTGGTTATGATCCAGAGAGGATCGTTTATACCTCCACTGTGTGGAGTTCACAAGATAGCTAAACGTAGAATCACAAGACTAGTTAACGCTAATCAACTAGTTAGTTAGTCTTCGTCATTGCTATTCGTTTCAGCTGGGCATGAAGCCCATTGAGCTGCCAGCTGGCAACGCGAAGGATTTCTTTTCGTTTGTTTCGTTCTTTTTGTTTTGCGGTCCTGGACGTGTGTTTACAATTCGCGATTGATTCGCAAATCGTTCATACTTCCAGTCAAAGACACGTTGATTGTTGCGAATTGTTCTTGTTTGATCTTCGTTTCTTGTTCGTGTTGCGACAAAGTTGCAGGAGTTCACCATTTCTGACAGAGTGGTCATATCACATAGTATACAATGCTACATTTCGTAAAGGCGATGTAATGGACACTCATTATCGGTATGTGCGCCACGACATTGTGGGCACCAGAAATCCTCTCATCTATGGATAGCGTTACCATATGGCAATTGCCCTAGCAACTGAATTAATAAAGAATTTAAGGCTTGTTGAGACTCTTTGTTGAGTTTCTCCATATGTTGTTGATTCATCAACTCGAACTGAGATTTCTAGGCTTGGTCTGAATCTCGGATCTCACTAGGACAATTATCAGGGTAAACATGATGAGCTCTTTTCTCTTTTTGGTCCTCATCATCAGAACCTTCATCTTCTTCTCGAATGGCGTCAGACATAGCAGACTTAAGAGTAAAATACTCTTCATTAGGTTTAAGCTCTTTCCGGATGCGTCTAGGAAGATCAACGATAAACCATATGATCAACATCTTATCAGTTGGTTGTTTCTAGACTTGACTTCTGAGACGCTTAAAGCACTCAATATAGTCATGTACGCTTTCATTTTTTATTTTACTTTTATATTACTAAGACGTACAAAGGGGCTTTCTGTGTGTTTGAAAGGTTGAAAGCGTTTAATAAAAGACTCTTTCAACTCTGACCAGTCTTGTCGATTATCATGATCGAGGTTGAAAAACCACTCGCATGCTTTATCTACTATGGTCATCGAAAAAAGTTGGACTTTTACATTATTAGTATATTCTCCATATACTTTGCATGCATTCTCAAAGACTTGTAAAAATCGATGAGGATCCACATTACCATCAAACTTTGGTAATTCCAATCTGGGTGTTCGTTTATCGGATCGGGCAGTGTGGTGAGCAAGCATGGTGAACAAGGCGATCATCAGGATTAGGTGTCCATCGGAATGGGTCCAGGGTCTGGATTGACCTGAGATCGAAGGCGATAGGGCTTGTTCTCATCACCTAGATGATTGGGTGGTGTGAATTCATCCATAAATTCTTCGGATAAGTTGGTCATGAGAACAGATTCAACTCTGTTTTGTAGTTTTGTTTTGTTTTTGGAATATGTGACTGACAAGACCTCAGAATAGAAATAGATTTTCAATAGAAATTCTATAAAAAAAAGAGCCTGTCAGTTTTGAACAAAGGTGTCAAAATTTCAAAAAATTCAAAAAAATTTGAAAAAAGTAAAAAAAAATTTCAGAAACTTGAAAATTTTCAAAAACTCGAAAAATAAATACTGGGAAAAACTTGAAAATTTTGACTCAAAAAATTCGAAAATCGAAAAAAAAATTGTCAGATGGGATCATCGGACACAAAGTCATCGGATGGGGTCGTGGGATGTAATTCCAAAAAACTGTCGGATGGGATTGTCGGACGCAAAGTCGTTAGATGCAATCGTAAAAAGTTTGTTGTGTGCAGTTCGTCAGATGGAATCGTCTGACGCAATTTTTTTGAAAAACTCAAAAAAATTTAGAGAACTCGAAAAATTGAAAAAATTCGAAGAACTCAAAAATTTCAAAAAACTCGTCAGATGCAAACATCAGAGAGATTTTTTGCAGGTTGTCGGATGCAATTGTCAAAGAAAGTATTTTTGTGTAGTTTGTCGGATGCAATTGTCGGACACAATTTGAAAAAATTTAAAAAACTTGAGAGACTCAATAAAAATTTTTGAGAAACCCGAAAAGATAGGAAATACTGATTTGAGAAAAAAAAAAAAAACGGCGGATGCAGTTGTCTGAGAGAAATTTGTGTTGTTTTTGAGTTTTTTGCTAGTCGTCGGATGCAATCTTCAGATGGGATCGTCGGGTGGGATCATTGGACTGAATTTTTGTCTTAATTTGTTGTCAGATGCATGGTGGATAAAAACACTCAAAAATTTCAAAAACTCGAAAATCTGAAAAATTCGCAGATGCAATTTTTGGTGGATGCAAATTTACTGCAGGTCGGCAGATGCAAAATGTATTGTGCAGTTTGGCGGATGCAAATATTGAAAAAACTGAAGAAGGTGAAAAATCGAGAAAATCGAGAGACTCGAAAAAATTCAATTAACTCAAAAAACATTCGAGTAACTCAAAAAATATGAAAATGCGATTTTCGACTGGCGGTGTCCAAAAATGCGAGATAGCGGGGCAACAGCGGATTTTTCGAAATGTGTGGGGTCAGTTCGCACATATCTGAAGGATCAGTTTGGACGTTCTGAAGCACTCACGATCTGACAAACAAAAAATTGAAATGTGTGCTTGAGAAAATGATGAATGTATTACAACAAGCAACACAAACAAAAATGATGCAGAACTGAAAGATGGGCTAGAAAAAATGAGTTTCATGATTTTGAAGGCAAGAAGATTGGCAATGGCAACGACACCAATGTTTGCAGTTCGAATCTTTGTCAATGTTAGCACATAGAATCTTCCATTGTTTACTGAGATTCTACTTCTCAATGATTCTACTTGGCAGCCAATGTTTACTCAACGGCTCTCTATCTGTGTTGCTGGTTGATCTCTATGTCACCGACAATGTTAGCTTATTCTTTCTGACACAAACTCTCATCTATCAACAACTCAGCCAATGGTTTGCCGAGTCTAATCCCTCTGGTTGCGTTATCCTTTGTTTAACAGAGTTTCAGCTTGGCCAGAACTCACATGACTAAAGATAGATCTAGCTACAACTCAATCATGGTTTTGTTCTGGAGTAAAGTGGTGTTGTATCCGCATGTCGGAAGCACAACTATGACTTGATTATGATCCTTAATTGACAATGGATGCTCAACTTGGATCTAGGACCTGTCAGGAACTCGATTTCCTACTGCTCTACAAACTGCTTCAGTTCTTTCTTTAGTTTTACAGATTGCAGAATATTCCTAATATACTCTACTCAAAGAACGGAGAATTAAAATAATTCTTCTCCTACTAAAATTCATCAACACAGCTTTAACCAAACAACTGGGAATCCTACAGAGTGTCTGCTACAATTGTCACATAACATTTGTAACACAAACTCCTCAGGGAGTCAAAACTAGGAAACATCATAAAGTAAGTGGAATAGTAGATCAATTTCCTAGTCCTGCACATCTACCTCAAGCTAATCCCAAACCAATCCTTTAGAGAAGAAAGTATCAACAAACACATTCATAAATCAGTACCCAAACAAAAATGCATGAAGATGGAGCATGGAAAAAAATGCAAGTAGAATGATCTTCAATTAACAAAGCAACAACATTTCAGTACATTACACATGCTTTGGAACTCATGGTGGAGGCCTCTTTTTATAGCCACGAGCTGTTGAACCCAATATCATATTATTTTAAAGTCCACCTCTTGCAACTGAGTGAACCCCAATCTATAATGATTTGAGTTCCACCTCTTACTTGATAATAGGAGGCCTCTTATTAAAAAACATAACTTAAGTTGAGATAATCTAATTTGCTAGCTCCCACATGGCTATCCATCTTTCGGGACGTACCATGGGACTCACAACTGTATATTGTAGCCTAGCACTAACAATACTCATGCTCTTAGACTTGGCTCTCAACTTCATCTCTACTAGAAGCCCTTTTGAGTGGAGAGGTTCTGCATCAACACCTCGGGGCATGGCATTAGCTAACAGCCTTGAATATGACAATGATAGGAAGGGGAGGAGATACTATCTCTCTCTCTCTCTCTCTCTCTCTCTCTCTCTCTCTCTCTCTTCTCTCTCTCTCTCTCTCTCTCTCTCTCTCTCTCTCTCTCTCTCTCTCTCTCTCTCTCTCTCTCTCTCTCTCTCTCTCTCTCTCTCTCTCTCTCTCAAATGAAAAAAGTAAATACAAAAGTGGTGTCACATGCCCTTATATAAGTTAAAATTTCAATAGAATCTAGTGCAGTATGTAGATCACATCAATCAATCACCATATTCCTACAAGCTCTCAAAGATGGCACAACAAAAGTTATTAGATAAAAAAGAAACACTGTACATATAGAATATTCACAAATTGCATGAAAAGACGGGTGTCCTAAAATTGGCCTACCACCTGTTAGGCCCAACATGGCCAAATTCGACCCCCCTGAGAATAGCAAATGTTGTATATATCCTTGTACATGCTAATTTTTCCTATGTGTGGCTACTCGGCTAACCCAAGTAGTCGGATATGGGACAAGTGCCCGACTGATATAACGATAGTGGGAAACGTCCTAATCACTACTAAAGACAGTAAACTGACTAACTGTACATTTATTACAATATCACATTTGAAGCTTATAATAATGAATCAAATCAAAGCTGATTTCTAACTCTCTCCCTTAAGCTCAAATGTGATAAGAGTGAAAACAATAATTTGGAACAACGTCTGGAGTATCCAAAGGATGTTATGCATATCCTTGCTACCCTGTACGTGACTCACACTCAAGCACACCAACAAACCACCAGGTTTGACTCACAAAGTATCATGCAAAAAAATACCCTATGTAATTTCCCTCACTCGTGAAGGTATTGGAGCAGGTCATTTCTCTTCTGAAATGACTGCTAAGAAAATCTTCTTGGCCGGCTTTTGGTGTCCAACTCTCTTTAAGGATGCACACACTTATACAAAGGCCTGTGATGTCTGCCAACGCACAAAACGATTTCAAAAGACTGACTACATGTCTTAACACCCTGTCACCACTGATCAAGCTTTCCAGAAATGGGGAATTGATTATGTTGGACCCATTAGTCCCGCTGTTCGACACACTCAATCTCGTTATATCATTGTATAAGATCCATTCATGACTTTATTAATGTAAATTTGGTGCAAACGCTAAACCTTCCAACCATAAAAAGTGAGAAAAAACTATTGTGTGAAAATGGCATCGAGAATCAATTCCGCGTTTATAGACTATGTTGTTCCTGATGTAGAATTGCATATACATGATTACTCTAGAAAGCTAGTATTCCATGTGAAAGATTCAACTAGTTTCATCACATTTTGCAATATTTCCATATTTGGCATATTGAGGCCAAAACTTGTTTTAGACTTAGAGGTTGACTTTTCAAAGTTCATTAGTCTAAATTTCATTTGAATAAACACTTTTTGAAAGTGTGGGAAAGATAGAATGCGAATTTGAGTAGATTCAATTTGAATAAGTTGGGTACATTGAATCTAGACCCAAAATTGGTAGGGTTAGCATTTTGGTGGGAAAGCCAAGTGGCCAAATAGGGTTTGGACCTGTTATAAAAGGATGTAACTCGTGGAGAGAGTCATCTTCTCTCTTCTCTATCTCATTTCATGCTTATACATGGTTCTCTTTGGTTCTACTATCCATTGGTGCACTATCTTGGTGATTGCTTGCAATTCTATGTGTAGAATGATCTATATTTGCTATTTTTGGATCCACACGTGTGAAATACAGTAGCTTGCTGGTTTTGTACAGACAGCAACAGTACATAATCATTTCATTCAAGTTTGATCAAGTTCTATTAGTGTTTGCATCTCAAATTGTGTGTAGATGCTGATTTTTCTACATTGGTGAAATTGGTAGTGTATTTCTCTTTCTAACCAAAGATCATTCAAGTAGATTGGATCTTAAGGATCTGAGATCTTTCACATGGTATCAGAGCTTGTGTTTCAGGTTATGAAGGAGGAAATCAGATCTATCAATGATTTGGTGAAGATATCAAGTCTAGAGCATGCTAGAGGAGATTCTACACCAAAATCGAATTTTTTGCTTTTGTAGATTGGATCTTTTGTAGATCAAAACACTAAATAGGTCAATATACTTGTTCAATTCCATTTTTTGAATTCACATGCTGGATTTGGCCGATTTTTGGATCATTGGTTCAGCCTAAGTGGTGGCTTATAGATTGCATATCAAATTTTCAGCATTTGCATGTAGATTTGGAATAGTCAATTTTTTGTGATTTTGTCAAAACCCAAATTTTGATTGGATCTCTAGATAGTGAGGTTGTTGGACTTCATTTGAGTGTGTTTCAATCTTAGGAAGTGGCAAAAATCATTAGATTGAGGATAGATCATAGGTTGATCAAGATTCCATGATTCTATGTGTTGATTTGCTTGGATAAGTGCTAGAAGAGATTTTGTGAAATAGTTTCAAATCTTGGTGATTTTTTTTGAAGCATTTGTTGTTGTTCAAAGAAGTGCTTTGTGCATTGAAACAGGTTGAAAGAGAAGATCAGGTCATTGCTACATGGCAACCTCAATTGGAGTCATGTTGGAAGCCAATGATAGGCTTACCTCAAGTAACTATTCATTATGGAAAGTGAGGATGGAGTCACTTCTTGAGATGAATGATGTTTTGGATATTGTTGTAGGTTTGGAGGAGAGACCAGCAACACAACAAGATCAATTGAGGTATGACAAGAGGGCCAAGAAGGCTCTACACATGATAAAGATGAATGTTACTAATGAACTTCTCAAGGAAGTTGGTAAGTGCACATCATCTTTGGAAGCTTGGAATTCATTGAAGAAGCTTTATGAATCCAAGTCTACTTCTAGAGTGTTGACTCTAAGAAGGCAAATCTTTGCTTGTTTGCAAAAGAATGAAGAAAGTCCAAGTACTTTTGTTTTGAGAATGAAAGCATTGAATGATGAGTTAGCTTGCATAGATGAAAGCATTAAGGAGGGAGAACTTATTCAAGTGATTCTTAATGGCTTGTTGGATGCTCATGCTAACATTGTTCAAAGTATTTCTATTCAAAAGACTTTGCCAAGTTTGATGGATCTTCAAGAGATCTTGATCAATGAGGAATATAGGCTTCAAGCAAGAGGTGGATCTACATCGACACTTCAAGAGGATGCTATGTTCATAAAGGGCAAATTCAAGGGCCAAACCAAAAGCAAGTGGTCTAAAGGGCAAGATCAAGTGGATGCTTCTTCAAGTGGCAAAAAGAAGGATAGATCAAAGCTCAAGTGCTTCTATTGTGGCATCAAAGGACACTTTGCAAGTGAGTGCTACAAGAAGAAGAGAGATCAAGGAGACAAGCAAGGTAATCTTACTCTTGATGAGGATGGTTTGGATGTGCAAGATGCAAATGATGATGCTTTTGTGATGTCTTCATGTATGCTTGCTAATGATGGAGATCTAGATCCTTGGTGGATTGATAGTGGAGCAAGTTCACACATGACCTTTCACAAAGAGTACTTCACTTCTTTGTTGGCATATGGAGATGACAAGAGGGTGATCTACACGGCCAATGATGGTGAGTGTGCAATCAAAGGGATTGGCACAATTCCTATTTCTCTCTCTACAAATAGGAATGTTCATTTGGAGGATGTCTTGTTTATTCCATCTATTACCAAGAATTTGCTTAGTGTGAGTCAAATGCTAAGTAAGGGCCTCAAGGTGGAGTTTGATGGAGATGTTTGCTTGATCAAAAGGAAGGATGTCTTGATTGGAAAAGGTAAAAGGCAAGGGAAATTGTTCAAACTTGATGCTTGTGTTATTGCTAACCAAGTTGGATGTGTTGCAAGGGAGCAAATTTCTATTCAAGAGATTTGGCACAAAAGGATGGGACACCTCAACTTCAAGTCATTGGAGGTAATGGCAGGATGTGATTGGTCTTCCAAATTTCTTAAGTAATGACAAGCATGTTTGTGAGTCTTGTGCTTTGTCTAAGTCACATAGACTACCTTATACTAGATCTATTTCTAGATCTACAAAGCCTTTTCAACTTGTACATTCAGATATTCATGGATTTACTACAATTAGCAATAGTGGAGCTAAGATGTATGTAACATTCATTGATGATTTTAGTAGATTTTGTTGGATCTATCTACTAAAGAGCAAGGATGAAGTGTATGATGTCTTTGTCAAGTTCAAGAATGCAAGGGAGAACCAATTCTCCACAAAGATCAAGTGCTTGAGAGGTGACAATGGTGGTGAGTACATATCTAACAAGTTCAAGGCCTTTTGTGATGAGCATGGGATCAAGAGGGAGTATACAACATCAAGGACCCCACAACAAAATGGAGTGGCTGAAAGGAAGAATAGAACTTTATGTGAAAGTGCTAAAGCTATGAGGTTAAGTGCTAATCTTGACAAACCATTTTGGGATCAAGCTTTGTTGTGTGCCAATTTCTTGTGCAATAGGTGGCCGAGTGCTATTTTGGATGGAAGGACACCTTTTGAGATGCTATTCAAGAGGAGGCCGAGTGTCAACTTTCTAAGAACCTTTGGATGCACATGCTATGTCAACATTACTCTTGATGATAGAACCAAGGAGGATCCATCTTCAAGAAGAGGTATTTTTGTTGGATATAGTGAGGTGAGTAAAGCCTACAAGGTTTACATTCCTTCTACTAACAAAGTGATTGTTGGTAGAGATGTCATTTTTTATGAGGGAAACATTCCAAAGGTGTCTTCAAGCATGATTGATGGTAAAGTAGATGGATCTAACATTCTTAATGTTGATGAGAAGGATCCTACTTTGGATGGTGGTGATGATGGACCTTCATCAAGTCAAAAGCCAAGGAGAACATCAAGAGAAAGACAAGTACCTTCAAGGCTCACATATGATCAAAAGGGTAAGCAAGTAGTTTCTGGAAATTATGTTGCTTTCCTAACCTCTTTGGATGAGACTACAAATGTAGATCAAGCAAGGAAAGAAGAGGAGTGGATGCAAGCAATGGATCTTGAGTATCAAGCTCTTATGAAGAGTGAAACATCTTTTGGAGGATCTTCTTGTGTACATGGAGCTATGCAAGTGGATGGATGTTATCTTGCTGTAAAATCAAGTAATGGATCTGGAAAACAAATTTTTTTCAATGACTTTGATGATCAAGTTGAAGATCAAGAAATTGATCTCAAAGCGCCTCAACTAGTCAAAAGGGAAGTTGGCAATTTGGAGCTAGTCAAGAGCATCAAAGGAGAGGTAATTGGCAAAGGTGTTATGGATCTGTTTTTACAGCATATTGAAGACTCAAGTAAGGTCAAAGGAGCAGCAAGGAAGTGTTGTTCAAGTTTACTTTACTTGTTCTATCTCATGTTTGAGCAATTTCATGTGGATGTGTGCAAATTGTCAAGATATGGTAAAACTAGCTACATTGGTGAGTATTGTTTTGATGTTGGATTTGTACTAGCATTCTTGGCTGATTTTGCTGATGGAAATGAAGCTATTGGAGGTTCATTATGTCACTCATCCATGGCTAAGTTCTAAGTGCCAATACTTGGAGATTGTCAATTTTTGGTGAATTCATGGTCATTTTCTTGTGTCAAGTAGATCTTGAAGATGGACTAGTGCAAACTACTTGGTTTATGGAGTCATGTGGTGCTGGATTTGCATCATTTATGTACTCACCTACTCATGGATTTCCAAGGTTTGATGGTTTCTTGTGGCAAGATGAAGATGGAGGCTCATTCATGGAGTATCATGGTGGATACAAGGCAACAAAGGACAGAGGAGGAGGAGACATGCAAGCAAAAGTTGATCACTCACATTTATTGTTTCTTTGCTGTATTTTTCCAGAGAGTTGGAAAGGGATAGAAAAGGAGAGAGAGAGAGAGAGAGAGAGAGAGAGAGAGAGAGAGAGAGAGAGAGAGAGAGAGAGAGAGAGAGAGAGAGAGAGAGAGAGAGAGAGAGAGAGAGAGAGAGAGAGAGAGAGAGAGAGAGAGAGATGAGATGGAGGTTACCTCAAATGCTTAATTCATTGCTTAATGAAAACCTTAACTAGCATGACCAAAAAGCATGAGAAATGAAAATAACAAGCAATCACAACAATAGCATAAGCAAGATTGATAAGCAAATGAGGATGCTTGAGCTCTCAAAATGGTAGAGTCTCCTCCTCTCTATTAAGCATGAAAATAGTGTACAAATGGTGCCTTTTAATGAAAATGGGGAAGGCCCTTGCCCCTCAATCCTACTGGCTAATATTCACATTGATCCTATCCATTCATCTTGGACCCAACTTGATCCAAGGGTCCACAAAAAGTACATTGGAAATCACAAGATTCATGTGAGTCCAAAATTGGACCCAACTCTAAAAAGTAAACTCTAAGTTTAGAATTGACTTTGGGCCTCAAGTTTTATTTTAATTACAAAGGGCCCAAGTCTTGGGAAGTATTCAAAAATTATTCCAAGTAAAAACAAGCTGCTCTTCTCGGGTAGAGAGAGAAAAAACATCATGAGCTCTCGGGTAGAGAGAGAAAGCTAGAAATCCAATAACACTCAAAATCCACATAATCACCAAATCAATTAGATCCAAAATGAGGAGCACAATGATACTAGTAGATCCACGAGCTACCACTATGCTTAACTATGATTGGACCACACTTTGTCACCTCTTAATCCTATTGGACCATTGATCCATGCACCTCTTAATTCTATTGGACTATATTCAAGCACACCTCAAATTCCTATTGGACTACACATGGTTCCACCTCTAAATCCTATTGGACCTCTTAGAATTCATCAAACAAAGGCATTTCACTTGTCTACACTCTAATTGGCATGAGTTTAGCCTCTTACTCTATTTTGGCTCAATAGTGGCATTACAAGTGGAAATGCATAGTTTGTCATCTATGCCAAATTTGTTCCTATCAACATCCTACACCTAGATACTTGATGTAAAAAACATAAGACCCCTATATCTAACATAGATAATCTTTTTCAATTCTTCACACTCCTCCTAAAAAATTATTTATGAAGATTTAAGCATTGATCTTGATATAACTCCAAGATTAAATCTATGCTTGATGAAAGCACTTTTGCTCAAAGGCTTGGTGAGTAGATCGGCAATACAAGAGGACGAGTTGACATGCTCCAAAATAGATTTCTCCTCCAATAAGCTTTTCTCTCACAAAATGGTGTGCCACTTCTATGTGCTTGCTTCTTGCATGAAATATGGGATTATTGGCAAGAGCTTGGGCCGAGATGTTATCACACTTGATCATTGGTAGATCATCTTCCTTGATGCACTTTAGCTCCATTAATAACCTCTTGATCCAAAGCACCTCTTTGGTAGTTGTAGTGAGTGCTTTGTACTCGGCCTCACATGAAGAGAGAGATATAGTATCTTGCTTTTTGGAAAGCCAAGATATTAGATTGCCTCCAAGAAAGATAGTGTATGCATTAATAGACTTTCGATCCATCTTGTCACTTGCAAAGTCCGAATCCGAGTAGCCAACAATGGATAGATCTTCACTTTTATAAAGTAGACCATATTCACAAGATGAAGATACATATCTTAGAATCCTCTTGGCCATCTTCCAATGATGGATCTTAGGATCTTGCATAAATTGACTGAATTTGTGCACACAAAACCTTAGATCGGGCCTAGTAATGGTAAGCCAAATCAAGGAGCTTACAAGACTCCTAAAAAGTGTGATGTCCTCGGATCTTTCATCACCTTTATTAGGATCTTTTACAGTTTGCTCCATTGGAGTATCTATGCTCTTAGAATTTTCCATATGGAATTTTTTCAACATAGAGTGAGCATATCTAGATTGGCATATAAAGACATGATTTTCATAAAAATTAATTTCTAGGCCTAGGATGTAATGTATCTCTCCTAGATTTTGCATTTTAAACTCACATCCAAGTGCTAGCTTAGTTTCATCAACTAGCTTGATACAACTTCCACAAAGAATAATGTCATCAACATAAATTAGAAGAATGACAATATTGCTATCAACAAACTTTAGATACATGGAAGGATCATAGTCACTAAGAGTAAATCCTAGTGAGATAAGAAAAGAATTAAGTCTTGAATACCATGATCTTGGTGCTTGCTTGAGTCCATAAAGACTTTTGAAGAGCAAGCACACTTTGGACTCATCCTTGATGAATCCTTGAGGTTGTTCCATATAGATCTCCTCCTCAAGATAACCATTTAGAAAAGCATTAAATACATCTAATTGGAACACCTTCCACTTAAAGAAACAAAGCAAGAGAAATAAGAATTCTTATTGTCACCATCTTTGCAACGGGTGCAAAAGTCTCCTCATAATCAAGGCCATGGATTTGAGCAAATCCTTTGGCACATAATCTAGCTTTATACTTGTTGATGGTGCCATCATTATTGAACTTGATCTGAAATACCCACTTGCAACCAATCACATGCTTGTTGGATGGAGGATCCACAAGCTCCCAAGTATTGTTGGTGATCAATCATACTCTTGCTTCATGGCATCATACCACTCCTTGGTATTGAGTGCTTCTTGTACATTCTTTGGCTCTTCATGAGAGACATAAAAAACATAATTAGTGGAATCAAGATCCACTTGTTTGCCTTTGTCAACGTATGAGAGCCTCTTAGGCTCGGATCTATCTCTCATGGATCTTCTTGGTGAGAAAATCTGAGGAGAGTCTTCTTCAGATCTCGACCCCATCACATCATGATTGTCTTCAAAATCAATAATTGGTGATGCATCCATAGACTTCTTGATCTCGGCCTCTTCAAAATATGAGTGTTGATCTTCATGAAGACAACATCTCTACTTTCAATAACTTGAGAAGTAGAGAGTATAAAGACTCTATAAGCCTTCTTGGTGGATGAGTATCCAACCATGATCCCTTTGCATGCACTAGGATCTTCGTTCTTCCTTGTTTCCAAGGGAATATGGACAAAGCATATGCATCCAAAAACTCTAAGGTGATCAACCTTAGGCTTCTTCGAATATAAGATTTCATATGGTGACTTTCCTCCAAGAGCTATATGTGGGAGCCTATTGCAAAGATAATTTGCACAATTAATGGCTTCTCCCCAAAAATTTTTGGGCAAAGATGCCTCAATTCTCATAGATTTTGCACATTCACATAGAGATCTATTCTTTCTCTCGGCCACTCCATTTTGAGATGGAGAGTAGGCACAAGAGAACTCTCTTTTGATGCCTTCAAGCTCACAAAAATCTTGAAATTTATTGGAGATATATTCACCACCTCCATCCTTCTAAGAGCTTTAATCTTGAATGAGAATTGCTTCTCTACATAAGCTTTGAAAATAAGAAAATGATCAAACACCATAGATTTAGAAGCAAGAAGATATATCCAAGTGAATCTTGTGAGATCATCAATGAAAGTAACAAAACAAGTGGCTCCTCCCTTGATTGTAGTTGATGAGAAATGCACATCCGATTGGATTAACTCCAAAGGATGCTTGCTTTTGATAGAAGATCTTGTAAATGGCTTTTTGTGAGATTTAGCAATAGCACAAGCCTCACAAGGCTTGATCTTCTTGGAGGATGACTTTGGCAAGCCAATAGCTTTGGCTTCTTTGATCATAGAGAGCATGGATTTGTAGTTGGGATGTCCCAACCTCCTATGCCATAATTCCTCCATAGAGAGCTTGTTCACAAGAGCAACATTATAAGCATTCACATACTCATTTGGATCTAGTTTATAGATGCCTCCAAATCCAGATCCTAATGCAAGTATCTCATCATTCTTTTTGATAGTGCATCAAGGCCATTATCAAGCAATTGGCCAACACTGATAAGATTCTTAGTAAGCTTAGGTACATATAGAACTTTAGAGAGAGAAAGTTTGCTCTCGCCTCAAACAAACAATTTTTGAAGAACTTTAGAGGATGCAAGTTGCAAGGGAATGTTCCCTATGCCTTCAATAGGACATTCAAAATCATTTGCAGTGTATATTGATTTCTTGACTCCATCATAAGGTGCAATAGAAGAGAAAGAGTCCTTGGAGCTACACATATGTGAAGAGGCTCCACTATCAATATACCATAGGGATGGAGAAGTCACACTGGCAAACACGAGCAACATTTCATCGAAATACACAACATGGAGGAACCAATGAAAAACGAAACTATATTTGTCAATTGCTTCAGTGGTTCTACCGCAGAGTTCAGATTCGACATATAACAAAGTCCATACAATACAACAAGTTTAGAAAAGCATGCAAGTTCATAAATGAAGAGAAAATTAGATGATTGTTGAGTAGAAGGTCATCATGACATGTTCAGAATTGCTTTGCAAATACATTGAACAAGAGAGGAGCAATACCCAATGTAAATGTATTGATTGTATTATACAAAGTGTCAACTAGTCATCATCAGATCTTGTATCAGATTCTATGGTAGTATTGTCATGAAGAAATTCTCTGCTAGCGTATGCATCTAATAGATCTGCATTATCCTTATTTCCACTAAGCTCAATATAAGTGGAATACAATGAATAATGGGAGCTCCTTAAAGGAACATTCCCATCAGTACAGCCTAAAATGTTCAAAATATAAGATCTTTTGACAAAAATGATCTTATTTGTCTTAACAAATTTATGTCCTCCTAAATAAAATGATAAAGCTTTAACTGCCATTATAAGACTCTCCCCCGACTGGGCTCAGCTTGGAATGATCAATACAGATCTCACTCTTCAAGAAATGCCGAAGATAGTGGCCCAGTCCACTGTCCCTCTGGAACGAGGATGCGTGTTGTCTGAAGCCACCTTGTCTCGCAGCAAAATCATCTATTATGAGAGCATCCTGCAATAGAAAATATGTTAGCAAAAACACATTCAGTGATTGAAAACATTCAAATGCAAGGAAGATTAAACACTTATACATTCTTCATCATCAGCAGCAACCAGATCAGGATGATCAATATAATGACCATGTACTGAACTGGAATCATCAATGAAATGCATTAATGATGGACGAGGGAAGCACATCTGGGATTGAAATGCCGTGAATTCTTCATCGGATGGTCTGCCTCGCCCATCCTCAGCTATATTTGATGAAGTCTTATTCAGGCATTCTTTACCGGTCATAAGACCCTCCTCATCATCAAAATCAATACCAGCAACAAGGTCATCTATCTCAAAATCTACAAAGTCGGAGAACTCGGAAATTGTACCGGATAATAAGCATAGAACCTCGTCCTCACGATAATCAAAAAATTTACATAAATCAGCAGTAGTAAAATATACATTGTCATTAATATAATATACAGGCAAATTGAAAAGACATTTTGAATCCCCCATAGATTTGGATTCATCATCAGATGTATTTTGGCCAATGAAAGAATCCCGGAGAACATCAGTATTTAAATCAATAAAGTCACTTTCTTTATCAGAAGTGTCGATAAGAAAGTGACTGGTATCCTTAATGGCTAACTGAACAGAGGAGGGTGCAAAAGGAGGGTCAGCAACATGAAACTCATCATCATTTGGGATCTGAACTAAAAGAAAAAGTACAAAACCACTCTGATATTCAACCAATCGACATTTCTTGTTGCAATACGGACACATAGAACTAGTTTTGAAAAGATCAAACAATTTGGTGAACATTCTATCCAGTCTATATCTAAAAGCTAGAAAAAAATGGACAAGATCAGTATAATACATGTACTAGAGTTGACCTGTGGAGAAAACATGCTTGCTAAGTATATCTCTGAATCTGACATAATGTTCATAAAATACGTCAAAATTTGGTTGTGCAGTCCTGAAAACATGTAGATATGGCCTGAATAGGCTGTGGAAGTAGTCCAGATTTTCAGTAATCCCAAATTCACTCAGAAATGAACTCAAGCTTGATTCTCATGAGGATGATGAGGAAGAGACCATGGCAGTAGCGTGAATATCGCACTTGTGCGCGCGGGAGAACTGAACCAAAACTAACAATCAAGATGGCGCAAAAGATGGATATGTATGGCAGATAGATACAGAATATCGCACTTGTGCGCGAGTAGGTATACTTGCAAGCAAACGGACATAAATGAGCGTGCACAAAAGCGATATGTCGCGAATTTCAAGAATGCAAAAGGTAAAAAATTATTCGGTTTTTGTGCCATTTATACTAAATTTTTGCACGTGTGGTCAACGGACTTATGACACGTGTCTACTTTCAATTCGACAACAGGCGCAAGCACGTGTGAGATGACACCTGCACACGTGTGAAATGATACCTAGACACGTGTCACGTGTTCATTCGAGTGCTTATAAACAGGTGTCGCTCTCGCATTCGATCGTACAAATTCCACACGTGTAGTGTGACAGAGTGATACGTGTCGCTCTCGCATTTGTCCGTACAACTCCCACACGTGTGACAGGACATTCCTTCGCACGTGCGAACCCCGACATAAAATCACAAATTTCGATGAATTTTTTTCACTTTTTTTTTTCGCTCCGCATATCGCATTTGTGCGCGCCCTTCACGATCAAAATTCCTCCTACTACCTTCCATGCGCACAGGTCCGATACGTCTTCCTACGTGTCACCCCATATCACACTTGTGTGTCTTTCCTCAAATCTAATCGTTCTCTCTGATAATCATTCTCTCTGATAATCGTCTTTCCTTCTCATCCTAACCTTCATGCACAAGTCCGCTATCACATAGTTCACGCCATGGATAGGAGAAAGTAGACAAGGAGAGACTTCTTCTCTCCTGGCTCATCCTCATCTCCTGCGGTTGCCATCACACCCCCTGCTAGACCTAGAACATGCAAGCACAACAGGTGGCTCTCTGAGATACACAAGTATCAGAGGTCAACAGCTCTGTTGATTATTCCAAGAGCTCCATTCTACCGTGCTGTCCGGAACATAGCAAGAAATGATCTCGGACAACATGTTAGATTCACATCGAGTGCTCTTCAGTGCCTTCAAGAGGTTGCTGAAGATTATATTAGCCTTTTTTTTTAGGATTCTTTTTTGCTTGCCATCCATACCAAGAGGGTTACCATAATGCCCAAGGATTTTCAGCTTCTGATGAGAATGAAAGATAGGTACTGTAGGTTACATGTATCTCATCCTGCTGCTCCTAGACCAACTCTTGTAGATAGGACTCATCTTCCTACGAAGCGTCCTAGGAAGCAGACAGCCCCCAAGCATGCTCCTAAGAAAGTGAGCCTATCCCAGAATCCATTGTAGATAATGCTGCTGTTAATAATGCTGTAAATATAGCTACATCTGTTTTGGATACTCCTAATATTGCTGTAGATACTACACTTCCACATCCTCCTCCTCCTCCCAATTTCTATACATAATATAGATTCGGATGATTATCTTAAATTTGAGAAAGACATATCAGATGCTATAGATACAATTGGTACTCCTTTTTGTTTTAGACTAGAAGAACTTGATTTTAGTATTAATTTTAGAGTTCTAGATTGCTTGGATCTCAAAGACAGACGAGATTCTATCAGTGATCCTGTGATAGAGTCCGGGCTGACACTCTTGCAATTTGACATTGCAAGAGATTCATCAAACGAGTTGTTGGTGCTGAGTAACTTTCTGCTCCAGGCCTTCAAGGAGAATAATGACACATTGTCACAGTGTTTGACAAGTGGATTCACACCAGCAACAAAGTATCTGGTCATTTCTTATCATACCAAGTAAGATATATTAAGTGCTTCTTCCTGTTTTATGCATTAACATTGACATTTTCAATTTAAATAGTTCTTAGAATTGCCGCTAAAGTACTTTCAATCTTATTTTGTAGTGACCACTGGAGTTTAAACCTGATCTCTATTAAGAGATGTGTAAATAATATTATTAAATGTTCTTGTGTCAAGATGAATTCGGCGAGAAATACGCATAAGGATGCAGATATATTCATTCCATATCTAAGTAAATATATTCCTACAGACGTTTCCCATTCCGTGGACTGGCAGATCGTCAGCTTGGAGATAAACTCTTCTTTCTTAATAGCATTTTGAAATCAGTATTCTAATGAAATATTTTCAATCTAATTCATTCTGTTTCATAATTGATTTCTTGTGTGCTGAATTATTTTGCAGTCACCCGAGCAAAATAATTCATTCAGTTGTGGGTGGTACACATTGTACAATGCCAAGCTGTTTTTTGAGTGGTTCATCCTTCAACAAGATGTTGATATTTCTAAGGTAATAAATTCTGTTTATTCTTATTTTGGAATCATGATTAGTTTTCTATTCTGGTGATGTTATTGGCCATTACTAATACATGAATGTTCTATTTTGCAGTTTACACTTCCTGAGTACACATCAAGCCAGGTGTACAGATTTAGACAAGAAATTATCCAGAGTATACTGGCTCGAGCAAGGCTTCAGCCTCCCGTTATTGATGATGGTACAAAGGATGATGTAGTTGTACTAAATTAAGATCAGAAAAAATATAGATAACATAGAACAAAAATACATGTATAGACTTCATAGAAAAATATACATTGATATATCAAATGCTGCTCCAGTTTATGAATTTGGGAGCACAAAATACGTGTATAGATGCCCAACTTGGGCTTTCATTTATTGAATGAAAGGGTGTATACACAGATTTTTACTAAAGTTTATTTGAAACTATTGTTCTCCCACAATGGTGATTGTTGTAGGTAGATCTTTGCAGCACGTTATCAGCTCCTGTCTTTTTCGCATCTGTGACATGGCAAATATTAGTGAATGTGCAATTGTAAATGATGACATTTTCTATTATTTTGTTCTATTTTAAAATGGCAATAAACATAAAGTACTTACGAGTCTTCCGTGATGATAAATCTGAAATATGTTGGTAGATTGGTTTGTAATAGCATGAGCTCTGTTCTGATAAAATCAAGCTTCTAGTGCTCTTCCACCTCAACCATAGTCAAATATTCCTCATTGTAGATAATGCTTATCTCCATTCGGTTTGTGTGACCATTTAGTTCAAAGTCTTGATCCAGTGGTAGCCATGTACCTTCAATTTTCTTGTATCTCTGGTAGCTAAATTTGAGACTGAGCATTTGCTTTTCGATATGATAACGAAAGATCATTGAGGACTTTTTAATCCTACATTCTATGTCCCAGCCTTGATCCATGAGATCTGACAAAGTCTCATCTGATAAATCCTTGCAAACAAATAAAGTTGGTGTCCTACGAACACTAGCACTCGAGAAAAAATCAACAAATGTATGCAATGAGATAAACCAACTTAGGTGAACAATTTTGGAACCTATGCTTATCTTCATAGCATTTTTAATATCAATGAGTAGCTTGCATCTCAAGGATTCAGAAACAATGTTTTCAGGAGTAGGCCACTCATCACTTTGAAAACTAGGCAATGGAATTGCTTCGAGCTTGCCAAAACCTCCATTTGTTTGTGGTGTATATAAAGATTTATAAAAATAGATACCACAATCTGCAAGTTCCTTTGGACTTCTTCCTTTGTATTGTAGCTTTCCAACCTCAGAGTGAATTACGTCTAATATTCCTGCAAGTGATTGTGCAGGCTCCCATTCACTTATGCATGATGGATATAAATCCGAAAGAAAAAAACAATGTTGAAGCATTTAAATCATAATATGAAGAGCATCAATAAAGGAAATCACCTATGATTGCTGTAGAGTGCATATGTTTTGATATACTTACAATTACATTTTTGATGATCATGAGGTTTGATATCATGTACTTTGATTTCTGAATGCATATATACATGTTGCACTAAGACTTTTGATATCGATTGACCTCCCGGGGTAGTCTTAAACTCCAAAATTTTTGCTTTCCAATAAGATTTGTAAGTCATTTTTGCTCTTTTCTTTTGTCGAAAATTGCCCTTTGATGATGGATGCAGCAATACCCATGAGTTCTTCGTATATTTTGTTGGCTTCTAGTTATCAGCTTCATCTTTCTCATTGTAAAGAATCACAGAATCGATTATAGATCTAAGTCTCCTCGCCATTGCTATATTCAAAGCTTGGGCGCCAAAAATCTCTCTGATATGTTACTTGATTTTAATTTTTCGTATCACATTTAATCTAATGTGAATGCCAACATAGTCACAGTTACTGCGTATACCATATTTTATGTAACTGTACATACTATATTTCTATAACTGTAACTAGTATAGTTAGAAAATTTCATTATACTAACCAACATAGTAAAGTAAATTTAACTTAAGATATTGACGTCGGGTAGATTAGCACGTGTCGGGCAGGAAAAAGAAACCAATGGGATATGTCCATGCTGCCCGGACACATATTTCAAAGTTACATAGATTTCAAATCTGTGCATTTTAATTGGGCCTGGTGACGGTCGAAACTAAAGAAAAAAAATAAAAGTATCTTTACAAAGGGTCTTTTTGATATTGAGAACTCCTCTAATGGTAGTGAGAAAAGCAAAGCATATAGGTTTTACTACTAGAAAATGATTTAGTTAAGATGTAATCTTTTATGAGGAGAACCTTCTGATGTTGATTGATGATGGCACTCTTATAGTCTAAAGATAAGAGTCAAATCTTCATTAGTGATCTATAAAAGATAATGAGGTTGAATCAAGACCTTCTTTTTGTCCTAAAGCTTGAAACTATGGGTCTTTTCACACTCGTTTATTTGGGAACCATAGCGACAAGAGCACTTGCTAGACAAACAAGTCTCTTGGCAAGTGTTAATGGGAGCTAACATATATGCACTCTTTCCTACGATGAAGAATGTTTGCCTACGTTTGCCTAGCAATTGAGGCAATAAGAAAAATGCATGTTTGAAATCATGCCTTTTGATGGCTATTGTGGGACTTGTTGCCTAGCAAATACAATTGCCAAGGAATGTTGGTAAGTCCAAGATAGATTGAGTTGCCCCCACATCATAGGCCCAAGATGCCACCTCACATGCCACTTAAGGGCTTGTGAAGTGCAATTTGAAAGAGACAGTGGCCCATTTGCTACAACTTGATGAGTAATTTTGATACCGTCCCTTATGGACTTGCAACACAATGGCCCTGATTGACATGCATCTATTTAGGAGTATTGGTATAGTGATCTTCTTCTTTGATTCTTTAAGCAACTTGGCCATAGCCACAACCATGTAGCTTAAAAAATGCATTGGTGGTCCTTCCTTCATACTATAGAGCCTTTTCTTGGAGTCATCTTTTTTCTAAGCTGCAAATGAGGATGTCCTCACTTCCTTGATTTTTGTCTTTTTTCTTGGGATTCCTCACTTCCTTGATACTCTACAGCCTTTGAGATAAACACAGATTTTCCATAAAAAAATGAAGATGTTAGATGATGACGTTGGTCCCACTCTCATTAGCGGGTAATGGAAAGCTCTCAAATTGTGGAAAGATGATGTTCATATAATCTCTCCACCAGCCTTGAATGACATTGGGACCCAATCTTTTTGAGTGTACTTTGTAGTTAAAAATTTTATGACGGCTTGTGTAGACCTTAAGACATTTGCTTTAGATTTGACTTGGCATCACTAACTTGTTTTAGTGTCAAGGACGAGGTGATAGTTGTGGAGGTTGTCAACCCGCCACTCAAGACAATCCGAGACATGACTATTATCAAAAATTGGGGTTTGTCAATCCATCTGCCCAAAATAACATAGGTCATCATTTATATCACATTTTTTGTAATAATAAAACAGTGTGATGAGGGTTGTTGTGCCATTGGCTCTCAACCTTCATGATGCCAACCCATGTTAATCATGAATATGCACAGGCATAGTTTGAGGCAACGCAACATATTTGTAACCTTGACTAAAAGTGCAAGCAAGGCCCCACTTCTATTGACCATTGAAGAGTTTCCATCAGGTTAAAATTTTTATATTAAAATACATATAATCATTATAATAAATTACAATCACATGCTTTGTGAATCAGTGGATCACAATGATGAGGGTAGGCTGGTGCTTCTAAGAAGGTTTATGAACAACCTTGAAAGAACCCATAGAGTGGTAAAGGGTAGAATAAGAGCATCAAGTTTGAAAATTATAATTGAACTTAAGTGATTTTTAACCATCAAAAACCTGCTAAAAATAAAACAATAACATATGAATTTTAACAATTGGCCTGTTTCTATTTGTGTTTTGTATTTGTGGGTAGGCAAAAAGGAGGAAAGGTGGGTCCTAAAGTCTCAATTAGGAGTAGGCTCTCGATGCTATATCATTGTATAGTAAACGACTTTGTCTCACTATTTTCACTCTGTAGCTACAATCTCGTGCTGCAATCGGCGATTTTGTTTGAATATATCATGGAATCCATTTGCAAGAGGAACTGGATCAAATTGATCAAATACTGGTACGTAGTGAGATCGAGCAACTGCAAGAGCAAGCCGTTTGCTGTGTGGTATCTATCTATCTAATTGTTGATCTATCACAGATGACAGGGATAGAGGCCCAGAAGTATAAAGCTCTTGATTCAAGCAGCTGGGATAGCTGGGAGCGGCATCTGCTGTTTGGCATCGGCAAGAAATCAAGCAAACGGGAGATTCAAGACAAAGCAAGGGAAGATGGCAAATGGAGCAAGCGGGACGTGTATGAAGGCTACTCAAGACCACCAGTGTGGAAGCGCATCTTAAGAAAACTTAGGGCGGAGACCAAGCACATGAACCACCAAACGGATATGAGCTACAACTACAACACGTATAGCTACGAAAAGAATTTCGATAAGGGCAGAGTATAGTGGCAACAACGTCCTGCTGCACTTGTTTCCACTACGTCCTTTGCATAATCTTGGAAGCTACTCTGATATGAGCAGATTCGCTTCAGACTCTGCAGACTGGGATCCTCTTCGGCAAAGAAGAAACCCAAATTCACCTTCAAAGCTGCTGGTGAAGAAAGTGACCCTTGCGGATCTATGATGTCAAAGAGTAGGAATGAATACATGTTCATGGATACATGAGCGAAGAAACAGGAGTTTCCACCATGAAGTTTTTGTTTGAAGTAACTGAAGGTTTCCTTTGTAGTCAGGCTTGAGTTAGTATAGTTTGTTGATGTTGGCAACTAGGCATCATGTTGAAGCTTACACTTACCTCATGAAGTCTTCTATAGATTAGGCTTCTTACGCTTGGAACAAATCACTTGTAAGTATGACCGTTATGTGCGTAATCTTCCAATCTGCTATAGTAGCAGGATCGGATTTGTCGCTGTCAAGATCTAGCAGGATTTTCAAAGACGGAACCATTTACTGTTTAAACCTGGTTAGTGAATTTCCATTGGACTGAACATTGAGATTTGAAGTGTCTTCGATCTGCAAAATAGCTAAATGATAATACATAATCAAATCATGTGAATTACAAAAGAGAAAACAAAAACACATCCACAACGCAATGAACCTTATTCTTATGTATTACAATTATTATTTATGTGTTACAGCGTGTGTTTCTAGAGCACCTACATTACTATATGTATATGGAAATGGATCATCTTTTTAGTGACGTTTGTGGTGGTAAGAGTCATTGATCATCTGAGAAGCTATGAAGAGCCCCTAAGGCCTGGAGGTAGCTTCAAACAGTACCAGAATCACCATTAAAGGTCACTATGAATACCATTCTTCTACATAAAGATGTAGAGAAAAAATATTTACTCAGCCAACATTAGATGTGCTATAAGAAACTTCAAACCATCATCCAATCTAATTACACTCAATCAAAATGAATGTCACAAGTATAATGTCTCAGAGCATGTATATTTTGTATTGTGAACTTCATATGATTTAACAAACATGTTTAATAAAAGTGAAACTTGTGCAAGTCCCATTTGTTTCCCAGTCTCTTGAAAAGCATCAAATACATGTAGTTTTATACTAATTTGTACTTTATAAATGCATGCAAATTAGATGGTGAATTATTATATATATTTGTGCAATACAACATTTTTTGTTTTGAATAAATTACTACGAAAAGAGTCATTTTCTTATATCGCTTATTGTACTCTTGGATAGAGTTTATGATTTTTTCTTATACCACTATTTGTTAAAAATAAAACTTAAATTTCATGACAAATACAGTCCATGCAATTGCTATGTAAATATATTGTTTTAAGATCATAGCTCAATACATTTGCAAGTTTAACTTTGTAAGACAAAATTCTTATATCTAAAGAGCAAATAATGTATTCGATTGAAAATTTTCTCATGGTACATTGATGTTAATGCTTTCAAAATTGAAAATCATAGATTCAACTCATCTATAAAAGAAATTAAACTTTAAATATACTTTGCATGTGAAAACTGAAACTTTTGTTCTAAAATAATAATATTGTACATTGCGTAGACTCAAATTATCATTGACAATGCTAATATGAATAAGATACTAAATTTGAAACAATTGCCAAATTTTGACCACATACAGGTTTGTGACTTTGATATTGAAAACCAAATTCTCTTTTCTTTTTTCCACCTCAATACATTGTCAAGAGATTTGATATAATTTATTGCATCTTGCTCGTAAAATCTCTCTTTCTTCAAAAAGATGTGGAAACAGTAGAAAACTGAGAATAATGAGTGTTGGATGACAATGATTGTAGTTCAGAGCACAGATTGGTGTTTAATATGAGCAGATGATAGCTGGTAGGAAGTTTGGTTGAAAACAGAAAACTTGATATTTTCAGTGAAAATTTCGGCAAAGTTTCGCTAGCAAAGGTGACAAATGACTCGAATTCAGCCCTTATATAGCGGAATTTAGAGTGCGTATCAGGTGAAATTCACTTTCCCTTGTTCAGTTCCACCCAAATTTTGGCAGGCACAGCTCCACAAAATTCTAAGACCTCAGGGAAGTCTGCAAGAGTTCAGAAGGTGATTTGACTACATCTCTATCTCTTAGGCATCAAGTTGTTCGTATATGGCTTGGACAATTTTTTGTGTTTTGGACTTCTGATACCCCAATGTCTTGTTAAGCATGACTTTAAGAGTGAAATGAAATTTTGGATTCATATTGAATATTTTTTATTATAGGTCTCAAATAACCATAAAGTGAGTGATTCTCAGGAACATCATGTTGGCTTATATGATTTTGTTTGATGTAGGTGGGATGTCACAAGTCATTTTCATCCTTTCCAAATATGTCCACAACACATTGTTGAGATAATTGTCATCATTATATCCAACAAATGTTTCTGGAAAGATACAATCAAATGGATTGTTCATACATGATTTATATGGTGAGTCATATATTAAGATTGTATTATGACTATTTAAATATGAGTAAAAATGTCCCCAAACAAAGCACAAAGGTTTAAATTAATGGCGAATCACTTTAGCATGAAATGCTTGAGGTCAGATAACGGAGGTGAATACATCTCAACCAGATTAAAGATCTTTGTGTAGCACATGGGATCAAGAGACTCTGAGAGCTATTAAGCCCAAGCACTTCAGAACAAAATGGACTGGCCGATAGGAAGAATCGAACGAGCTACGTGAAGGAGCTAAAGCCATGCGGTTGGATGCTAATCTTCCTAAATCCTTTTGGGGTGAAGCTTTGATATGTACTAATTTTCTTTGCATAGGTGTCTATGTGAAACTCCTTATGAGATTCTTTTTGCTAAAAGGCCAAGTGTCAAGTATTTGAAGATCATTGGTCGTACTTGCTATGTCAACATAACTCTTGATGATAGGACTAAAGAAGGTCCTTCATCTAAGAAAGGCATATTTGTTGGCTATAGTGAAATACGTAAAGCTTTCAAAGCTTACATTCCATCCACAAAAAAGGTGGTCATAAGTAGGGATGTTATCTTTGATGAAGGAAATATGCCAAAGCTTGACAGTTGATGATGGCAAGTAGAGGCGTCATCTATCTTTTGTGATGCAATCATTAAAAGAGAGTCATGCAAAGGAGATCTAGATTATGTGTCCATTTAGATTTGGCATGGACTTGAAGAGGCAAAGATAATCATATTTGACAATTATTTTCACCTACTTTACTTCATTTTGGATGAAAATTATATCATTTTTCTCTTGCTTTATGATGGTGACATTGTTTTCACTATGAATAGTGAAGGATATTTAGTGTGATTCTATATGATCTCAATTAGATGTCTAAAAGAGAGATTTTATAGAGGCTAAGTCTTGTAAAATGTGTTTTGAGAAAATTTTATGAAGTTCTTATGGAAGATCATGGGGATGTTTTTTGTTTGCATCATCAGCTAGAAAAATTCATCAAGATCAAACCAAGAGTTCAAATCATCAAGGATCTATTTTTGCAAATTCTTAAGTCTTGAGAAAGGTTAATTCCTAAAATCTAAATCCTATTTTATACCATTTTATAAAGATATCAGAGGTGGAAGTGTTGAAATTACAATACTAAGGACCATAAATGAACCTACATAAGGCTCCAAGAGTGATTGATTGATTTATGCACCAATCTATTGCAAAACTAGTCACAAAATCTTGATCTAGAAATGCAATATTGGATCCCACAATCAATTAGAGCAATCAAAAGCATTGATCAAACATGGAATTCCTACCCCACACGTGTGTGGTACAATCTCTAGTACATCATGTTATCAGAGATTAAGTGTAATCAAGTTCAGATACCAAAGCGACTATTTTTGTCCTAAGTTTTCAATCTTACCCAACCCTAGAGTTTTGCCAAGTTGGTGGCTAGGTAGATCAACCACCTCAATTATTCCAGGAATTTGGCCCTATAATTTAGAAATTGTGACCAAACAAACCTAAATAACCCTATGAATGATATAAAACCTATCTAGAGTAGCCTACACACGTGGCAACACCCATCTATGTACTAATTTACATGGTTTAATCAAGCTAGATTTGCCTATTTTTTGCAAATTTCTCACAGGAAGCATGGAGAAACTCATTCATTATGATTCTATGTACTTCATCAAGTAGTATTTTCATCTTGATATGTAAAATCAGTATCAGAGATAGTGAAATATGGACACTATTCTCTATATCAATCATGAAATATTTCATTTTGTATGTGTAGATGGAAGAAAGTGTGGAAATTCGTCGACATATTAGATAAGACTATATTTCAAGGTGCTTGTGATTTTGCAGGTATTAGATTCATTGAATAGTATAATTTTTTGTAAACTAAGTTTGATTAGTTCTTTGGACAGGTGCTGAAGGAGGATCATGATATATTATCATGGATATTCTCAAGGATATCTTATCCTAGGATCATCAAGGACCATGTGGATGGAGGACTTCTCAATGTTCCAAGAGTTGGGGACTTCAATGTTGAATGGCACTTACCAGGTGATTTGAAAATATTGAAATTCATGTATAATGTCTCTCACGGTGCTACATCTAAACACCCTTGTTTATACTGCATGAAAATGGAAAAAGATATTACTAGGAGTATAGGAATTACTAGAGAATATGCAGATCCAAACTGAAAGCCTGTGCTACCTATCCTCTTGAAAAATGTGCATGTTTTCACTCTTCATGAAGAAGTTAGATTAATAGAAAAGATCATTTATCTTCATATAGTTTTTGCTTGGAATAGTAAGTCAGCATCATCCGCAAAGAAAGATATCTCTCGATTAGAAGAAGTGTTATCAAAAGCAAGACTTCATAAGAAACATGTCAAAATTCAAAAAGATGAAAAGCTTTCAGGAAAGACTGAAAATATGCCAACTAAGCCAAGCATAGGAGGAGCAAAAGCACGTCGATTCCTATCAAATCATACTGGTAAGGCTTCTAATATTCAACACTCAGTGTGGACAGATATTATTACTGCCACTCAGGACTTCGAGAAGAGCGACAAAACTAGAGCACTAAAAGTTGATGTATGGAAGAAGCTTGATAGTATGATTGTAATTCTAAGAAAAGATATATACTCTAATATTGATAAGAAAGTTATACAAAGGACTTGTGTTGAGTTTGTTGATGCAGTATCAAAAGCATGGGGAGAAGTTCACATCACTCATTACATGGTTAGTATAAATTCTTCAAGATGCTTTCAATTTTTCATATATATTGAGATCCAGACATAAGATTGACATAATGGTTTAGGGTAAAACATCAAAGGAAGAGACAGGAGGCTCGATGACACTCTATACGTGCCCAATCTTCAGAAGGACCTACTATTTGTTGCTAAGATGGTAGATGCAAGACTAACAGTCACCTTTGAAGGCAATACCTGCCAAGTGGTTGAATTCGCAACCACTCAGCTTGTTACCATAGGAAAGTGAAAGGGGAACCTGTATCATCTCAGGATCCGAGTACCTTCAGGACAAGCTCACCAAATCAATGAATCGATGGATATTATATGGCACAGGAGGTAGTATCACATGATTACAGTTGCTCTATACAACGCTAGCTGGAGCAAAGCATTCACTAGTGTCAATATCAAATATGCAGCATGCTTGAAATCGTGTGATGCCTGTAACAAAGGCAAGATGTCACGTACACCATTCACCAAGGACTCTTTCCTAACGAAAAAACTCCTGGAACTGGTACACTCTGACATCTGTGGACCATTTGATGTGGTCTCCCTAGGTGGTTCAAAGTACTACATCACTTTTCTTGACGACTTCAACAAGTTTGCAACCGTGTACTTTAACCACAACAAGTCAGAGGCCCTGGACAAATTCACAGAGTTCGTGAATTGGGCTGAGAAATGGACTGACAAGAAGGTGAAGCAGCTGAGAACAGACAGAGGAGGAGAATACGTCTCCAAATGCTTTATAGAGTTTTGCACCAGCAAAGCATACTTCACTTGAAGACTGCAACCTACACACCACAGCACAATGGTGTGGTAGAGAGGAGAAATTAGACTCTCATGGAAGTTACGAGATCCATGATGGCCTATTCAAAGGCATCAAAGTTTTTATGGGTTGAAGCAGTAGCTATAGCCAACTACCTGCAGAACAGGACAGGTAGATCCGATGTTGCACATACCATGCCACACGAGGTTTGGTGGGGCAACAAACCAATTCTGACACATGTGCGCATTTTTGGATGCATCGCATCCGCCCACATTCCAGATCAGAAAAGAAAGAAGCTGGATGAAAAGGTGGAGCAGGGATTGTGAAAAATTGTCAACTAGTAGTATTTTCCTAACTTGAGATTTTGTAGGCCTATGGCCAAATAAAAGTTAGAGATAGGTTCATACATGTATGTAGAGGCCCAAAGTATGTGTACACTACTTTTGAGGTCACATTAATTAGAGGAGGTCGAGTGTGGAGCTCTTCTATTGGCTCATAATTTGGTGCATTCCTATTTGACCAAATTTCTAGGTAGATGGGTGAATCCTATTGGACCCCAATTTTAGCCTATCATAAGACAAGTGGCCAAGAGGCACTATGGCTGCTATAAATAGCCATCTCCACGAGTATGTACACATCTCATTTTCATTCTATTGAATGAATGTTATGCTCTTTGAAGATCCATCTTCTTCTCTCTCACTTTTTTGTTCATATCTTGCATTCTAGCCACTAGAATTGTGATTTCTTTGTTGCTATGGCTTCACACGTGTGAAATGCAGGTTGTAGGCTCTGAAGTACGGACAGGGACAGCAAGTTTCTGTTTGTGGAAGCTTATGATCAGATTTTGATGTTTAGTTGATGTTTAGTATGCTTAACATCACAATTTCTATCATTTTTTCAATCTAGATGTGCATAACTTCCATGGCCAAGATCTTTATGAAACTTTAGCATCTTTTGGATCTGAGTTTTTCACATGGTATCAGAGCATTAGGCGGCCAAATGTGCAGGTTTTGCCATATTTAGAAGAGATTTGTGGGCGAGTTTGCTTTTGTAGCATTCCAATCAAGTTTCTAGCTAAAAATCTTGTTGATTTATGTGTAGAAATTGGATCTTTGTGATCAAAACATCATTTGTATGCATTTCAATTGAAGTAGGGCGAATTCCCTCTGTACTTATCAGAATAAGGAGACAAAATTTGTTTTGGAAAGAGGGAGATGCAAGATCCAACAAGATCCTATTAGTTTTCCATTCTAGCATATAGTTTTTTGATTCAATTTCTTGCTTCTTCATGTCAAAAACTTCAAAATTGATGTAACCCTCTGATTTTCAGTTTGCTGAATGATTCAAGAGTGTATTTCAATCTTAGGAGTGAGGGAAAAGCAAGTATATTGAGGTTTGGTCTTGGTTTGATCAAGAAATCATAAAACTAGTGGCTAAAATTGAGGAAAAAGTGAGGAAAAGAGAGAAAAAGTAAGGTTTTAGGTTCCAAATCTTTGTGATTTCTTCTTGTGTTTCATTTGTTGATTCAAGAGAGTGCTTAGTGCATTGGAACAGGTCAAAGATCAGAGATCAATCATTGCAACATGGCTACAAATGGAGGCTACATGTTGGAAAGCAATGATAGGCTTACCTCCCTCAACTATTCTACTTGGAAAGTAAGGATGGAGTCTTTGCTTGAGATGAATGAGTTGATGGATATTGTTGTAGGTGTGGAGGAGAGACCTTTGGCACCTCAAGAACAATTGAGGTATGACAAGAGGGCAAAGAAAGCCCTTCACATGATCAAGATGAATGTGACAAATGAGCTTATCAAAGAGGTTGGTAAGTGCACATCATCTAGTGAAGCTTGGGAAGCCTTGAAGAAGGTTTATGAATCCAAGTCTACTTCTAGAGTGTTGACTTTAAGAAGGCAAATCTTTTCTTGTATGCAAAAGAAGAGTGAGAGTGGACATGCTTTTGTTTTGAGAGTTAAAGCATTGAATGATGAGTTAGCATGCATTAATGATGGCATAAATAATGAGGAGCTTGTTCAAGTGATTCTCAATGGCTTGTTGGATGATCATGCTAATCTTGTTCAAAGTTATGCTATCCAAAAATGTTTACCAAGTGTTGGAGACTTGCAAGAGGTCTTGTTGGCTGAAGAATTCAGGTTGCAAGAAAGAGTGGGAGCATCTTCTACATCTCAAGGAGGAGAAGAGGAGGCAATGTTCTCTAAAGGCAAGTTCAAGGGCAAAGGTAAAAGCAATTGGTCTAAAGGGCAAGACCAAGGTGAGCACTCTACTTTTGGCAAAAAGAAGGATAGATCTAAGCTAAAATGTTTCTATTGTGGAGTCAAAGGGCATTTTGCTAGTGATTGTTTCAAGAAAAAGAGGGATCAAGGGGAAAAGCAAACCAATCTAACTATTGATGAGGGTGGGGATGAGCTTCTTTCAAATGATGCTTTTGTTATGTCATCTTGCTTGTTGGCTAATCATGGAGACATTGATCCTTGGTGGATTGATAGTGGAGCCACTTCTCATATGACATATCATAAAGAGTATTTTTCATCTTTAATGGCATTTGATGGTGATAGGAAGGTAATCTATACCGCAAATGATGGTGAGTGTACAATCAAGGGGATTGGCACAATTCCTATTTCACTTTCTACAAATAGGAATATAGAATTGAAAGATGTTTTGCTCATTCCATCCATTACCAAGAACTTACTTAGTGTAAGCCAAATGCTTGACAAAGGATTCAAAGTTGAGTTTGATGGTGATGCTTGCTTGATCAAAAAGGGGTGTAGTATCATTGCAAAAGGGAAAAGGCAAGGGAAATTGTTCAAGCTTGATGCATGTGTTGTTGCTAACCAAGTTGGATGCATGGCAAATGAACAAATGTCAATTCAAGAGGTATGGCATAAAAGGATGGGACATCTCAACTACAAGGCCTTGGAGGTAATAGCCAAAAAGGAGGTAGTAAGGGGACTTCCCAAGTCTCTTACTTGCTTGAATCATGTTTGTGAAGAATGTGCTTTGTCTAAATCACATAGATTGCCATATACTAGATCTATATCTAGATCTAAGATGCCTTTTTCTCTCTTGCATTCGGATATTCATGGTGTTACTACAATTAGCAATGGAGGTGCTAAGATGTATGTAACTTTCATTGATGATTTTAGTAGATTTTGTTGGGTTTATCTACTAAAGAGCAAGGATGAGGTGTTTGATGTGTTTGTCAAGTTCAAAGTTGCTATTGAGACTCAATTTACAACCAAAATCAAATGCTTGAGGAGCGACAATGGTGGTGAATACATTTCTAACAAATTCAAAGCCTTTTGCGATGAGCATGGGATCAAGAGGGAGTACACATGTCCAAGAACACCACAACAAAATGGAGTGGCCGAGAGGAAGAATAGAACCTTGTGTGAGAGTGCAAAGGCAATGAGATTGAATGCTAATCTTCCTAAACCTTTTTGGAGTGATGCTTTGTTGTGTGCAAATTTCCTATGCAATAGATGGCCAAGTGTTGTATTGGAAGGAAAAACCCCTTTTGAAGCTTTGTTTGGTACGAAGCCTAATGTCAAGTTTCTAAGAACTTTTGGATGCATTTGCTACTTCAACATTACTCTTGATGATAGAACTAAGGAGGATCCATCTTCAAGAAAGGGCATTTTTGTTGGTTATAGTGAAGTAAGCAAAGCATATAGGATTTATGTTCCTTCAATCAAGAAAGTGTTCACAAGTAGGGATGTCATTTTTGATGAAAGTAACATTCCAAAAGTTGTTTCAAGTGATGATGGTGTTGTTGCAACTAATGTGCTTGATGACAATGGAGTTGATGACACATTGGATGTGGATGTTGAAGAAGCCTCTTCAAGTCAAATTCCAAGGAGAACTCCAAGGCATAAAGTGAAACCCTCAAGGCTCACTTATGATGGCAAAGGTAAGCAAGTGGTGGATGGATCCAACTATGCTTTCCTAACTTCTTTTGATGTACCTTCATGTGTAGATGAAGCAAGGCAAAAAGAGGAATGGATCCAAGCAATGGATCTTGAGTTTGAAGCACTTATGAAGAACAACACATGGAGATTGGTGGAGCTTCCAAAGGGCAAAAGTGCAATTGGATGCAAATGGATCTTCAAGGTAAAGACAAATCAAGATGGATCTATCAACAAGTTGAAGGCAAGGTTGGTGGCTAAAGGTTATGCTCAAGAGCATGGCATTGACTATGAGGAAACCTTTGCACCCGTGGCAAAGATGGTGAGCATAAGAGTAATCATTTCCCTTGCAACTCTTTATGGATGGGATCTTTGGCAATTAGACATTTCTAATGCTTTCTTGAATGGTGATCTTGAAGAGGAAGTCTACATGGAGCAACCCGAGAGCTATGTTTCTCATAGCAAGCCTAATCATGTGTGTTTTCTACAAAAAAGTTTGTATGGTCTTAAGCAAGCACCAAGGAGTTGGTATGCTAGGCTTAACTCTTTTCTACTTTCTCAAAACTTCACTATGAGTGAGTATGATCATTCACTTTACTTTAGAATTAGTGCTAATGATGTTACAATCCTTCTAATTTATGTGGATGACATTATTTTAAGTGGAGGGAACAAGGAAGATATAGAAGATATCAAGAAAGCACTAAAAAAGGAATTTGAAGTGCATGATCTTGGTCTTTTGAGCTATATCTTAGGAATAGAAGTAATTAGAACTTCTCAAATCACTTTTATTTCACAAGAGAAGTATGCTATTTCTATTCTCAATAGATTTCATATGGTAGATGCAAATCCTATTGATACACCTATGGAATCACATGTAAAGCTAACTATAAGAGGTAATGAAAGATCCTTCGAGGACATTACTCTCTATAGGAAGCTAATAGGTTCTCTTATATATCTAACCATCACAAGACCTGATTTATCTTATTGTGTTGGTAGATTAAGCCAATTCATGCAAGATCCTAGCATAGAACATTGGAAACTAGGAAAGAGGATCTTGAGATACATCTCGGGAACAAAAGATTTTGGCATTGTTTATAGAGGCTCATCACCTAACTTATTTGGTTTTTCAGATTCAGATTTTGCAGGAGACCTTATGGATAGAAAATCCATAAATGCACATGCTATTTTCATAGGTGATGGAGCTATCTCATGGATGTCGAAGAAACAAGCAACTATATCACTTTCTTCTAGTGAGGCCGAGTACAAAGCTTTGACATCATGCACAAAGGAGATGGTGTGGATCAAGAGGATGATTATGGAGCTTCATTTGCTGGATTTTTCAGAGAGTCCAATCATCTTTTGTGACAACCTTTCAGCCCAAAGTCTAGCAAGCAATCCGGTTTTCCATGCAAGGAGCAAACATATCGAGGTGGCTTACCATTTTGTGAGAGAACAAGTGTTGGCAAAAGAGATCAAGCTTGAACATGTCCCATCAAAGGAATGTGTGGCTGATATCTTTACCAAAGCATTGGGAAAGGACTTATTTTTCAAGCATAGAACAAGTCTTGGTGTACTTTCTAAATCTATGCTAAAACTAGTTGAAGAGGGAGTGTGAAAAATTGTCAACTAGTAGTATTTTCCTAACTTGAGATTTTGTAGGCCTATGGCCAAATAAAAGTTAGAGATAGGTTCATACATGTATGTAGAGGCCCAAAGTATGTGTACACTACTTTTGAGGTCACATTAATTAGAGGAGGTCGAGTGTGGAGCTCTTCTATTGGCTCATAATTTGGTGCATTCCTATTTGACCAAATTTCTAGGTAGATGGGTGAATCCTATTGGACCCCAATTTTAGCCTATCATAAGACAAGTGGCCAAGAGGCACTATGGCTGCTATAAATAGCCATCTCCACGAGTATGTACACATCTCATTTTCATTCTATTGAATGAATGTTATGCTCTTTGAAGATCCATCTTCTTCTCTCTCACTTTTTTGTTCATATCTTGCATTCTAGCCACTAGAATTGTGATTTCTTTGTTGCTATGGCTTCACACGTGTGAAATGCAGGTTGTAGGCTCTGAAGTACGGACAGGGACAGCAAGTTTCTGTTTGTGGAAGCTTATGATCAGATTTTGATGTTTAGTTGATGTTTAGTATGCTTAACATCACAATTTCTATCATTTTTTCAATCTAGATGTGCATAACTTCCATGGCCAAGATCTTTATGAAACTTTAGCATCTTTTGGATCTGAGTTTTTCACAGGGATTCCTCATAGAATATGATGTTTATTCATAATACTACAGGACCTACAGACAGATCAAGATTGTCAGAGACATCAGATTTGATGAAGCAAAGACAATGGTTGACGGAAATCCAGTTGGCTACGAAATCTTGACCAGAGGCTACTATGACCTACCAACATCTACAGAGGGAGTAGACCCTAAGCATCTGGAACAAGATGCTCAAATTTTAGATGTATAGAGTGATTGTTCTAATGACGAGAAGCAAGGTGCACATCTTGTACCCAGGACACCTGCTACTCTCCACAATTCAGCAGTCAATAAAGGCAAGACAGTTTACGAAGACAAGGCCATCAATCTGATTGCGGACTCTCCAAGAAGATCCATGAGAGAAAGAAGAGCACCTGATAGCTTAGCCTCTATATCAGAGGAGTTCTGTGTATTTGGAAGAGAACCTCAAACATATGAGAAAGCTATCAGCTATCCAGATAAGGACAAGTGGATTAAAGCAATGGAAGACGAGATGAATTCCATGGAGCAGAACAATGTCTGGAATATGGAGCCATTACCAGTAGACAAGAAGACTGTAAAGTGAAAATGGATTTTCAAATACAAGTGTGGACTAGATGACAACATATGAAAATACAAGGCCAAATTAGTGGCGAAAGGTTTCTCTCAGAAATATGGTGTTGACTATACTGAAACCTTTTTTCCAGTCATAAAGCATTTGCCCTTACGCCTACTATTTTCATATGCAGCAGCGTATAGTCTCAAGATCCACATAGTGGATGAAAAGACCGCCTTCCTACATGGCGAATTGAATGAAGAGGTCTATATGGACCAACCACCAAGATTCATCTACTCACGCTTTGCAAACTACACCTGTCGAATGCAAAGAAGCATATACGGACTGAAGTAGTCTGCCAGGTAGTGGTATAAGAAGAAGGATCACACTCTTAGATCCTTAGGGTTTCAACTATTGATGGCTGACTACAATGTCTATACAAAGGTCATAGATGGAAAAATCATAATCATAGTAGTCTACGTGGATGACACTTTGATTCTATCTAGAAGCAACAAGCTGATTGCTCAGGTGAAAAATGATATTTCATAGCATTTTGAAATATCAGACCTAGGGGAAGCAAGATGCTACCTAGGATTGCAGGTTGATAGAGATCTTGACGAATGGAAGCTATATCTTCACCAATCAAGATACATCTAGAAAATCATTGATGATTTTCAAATGACAGACTGCAAGGGAGCTAGTACGCTGATGGTAGCTGGAACAATTCTGACCAAGCAAGACTGACCGCAGAATGCAGAAGAGCAGGAAGCCATGAAGAACGTGCCCTACAGGAGGTTAATCAGATCACTCATGTACTTGGCAGATAGTACATGCCCTAACATTGCTTATGCAGTTTTCAGAATGAGCCAGTTTGATATCAATCCAGGCCCTACTCATTGGAAGATATCCAAGAGAATTTTGCAATACCTTCAACAGACGAAGGATTATGGGATGTGTTTCTCTCAATATGAAGGATTCTAGTACCTCTGAAACCGAAAAGCTCTGACTATTCTCGATGGTACTCTATGGAACAGCAAAGAGTGGTATCTCAACCTTGAAGCTCCTGATCTTGCTTCCTGGACTACCCTCAAGGACGCTCTCATCAAGCGTTTCAAACCATCCAAACTGACTCAGATCCCATTCACTCATATCAAGATGCGTCGTGAAGAGTCGATTCAAAACTACATTGAACATTTTAAATGTCTCAAAGTAGAATGTGTTGACGGAAATATCACCGAACGTATGGCCATCAAATTGTTCTTGGTTGGACTGCCCAAAAACATCTCCCGTGAACTAAAACTAGTTGACCTTTATGATCAACTTAAAGACGTAATGACTGATGCAATTTGGTGTAGATGCAACCATTAAGGATGTGTTGAATCCATCCTCATCTTCTTCCTCTTGAGCAATGTTCCCTTGATCTCCATTATTGGCATGTTGATTCTTCTTTGAGTAGCATTCTAAGGCAAAGTGTCCTTTCTTTCCACAAAAGAAACACCTGAGTTTTGCCTTGTTCTTCACTTTGCCTTTGGAGGTAGATCCTCCATTCTTCATCTCGGCCTCATTGCCTTGATTTTTCTTGAATGGATGTTGCTTCTTCTTGTCTTTAGATGTAAATTAGCCTTCTCCTCTCCTCCATTAAGTGACATGCTATCCATTCTTGTCTTGAGGTGTAGAAGCCTACTCTCCTCGGCCACAAGAACATTGTGCAACTTTTTAATGGATGGAAGAGTGTCTTGAATGGAAAATAATTGGACTAAGTTGGTGAACTCATCTCCTAGACCATTCAAGATGATTTGTACTAGCTCTTGATCTTGGATCTTCTCTCCTATTGCACTTAACTCCTTGTTAAGAGATTTGATCCTAAGGACATACTCTTGTCCACTCTCGCCACTTCCTTTCATGCTTTGGAAAACTTGATTTCTTAGCATGAGTATTCTTGAAGTATTATTGGATTCATAGATGCTCTTTAATGAATCCCAAGCCTCTTTGGATGAGGTACAAGAAGACACCTCTTCCAAGAGGTCATTGCATACATTTAACTTTATGCAATGTAGAGCTAATCTTGCTCTCCATATAAAACTTATACATGATTACTTTGTGATAAAAACCTATTTCCAAATTACGTTGAATACGATGAGTACCAAAGAGTTTCAAAATACATTTAAGTCTATCCAAGGCTCAATGCCCTAGTCAGCTACCCCCTGGTCAGGTACATCATAGATGAGAAAACACCTAGTGCCCTCATTGTTAAGGTGCACAAACTGGTAACGAATGCCCATCCTATCAACCAGTTTCTAACAATTCCTTGATCAAATGTGAAATTTGTGATTTTATGGGCCATTCATCCTTTTATTGCTACTACAACTCACAATACAACCATCGAGCACACATAGGAGGACACTATCAGCCTCCTAGGCCTCAATTTGTTTCCAGACCTCCACAAAATCAATATCAACGATGAAACAGTCCACCGATTCAAATTCAAGAGCTCTAGGCAAAACCCACCACAATATCTACCTCAACTAGTGCTCTTAGGTCCGCCTCCAAGGGGACCACCCAAAAGAGGTAATCAACAAAATTGACCTCCTAAAACACCTGTTCAGACACATTTTGTTGATAATTTCTCTGATCATTTATACCATGCTGACAATACATCAAACTCTGGAAGTTAACGCCCCTCGTGTTCTTGTCAAGGAGATGAGTATCCAAACCATCAAGAAAATCCAGAAATGCTAGCCATCCAAGATGGCTACACAATTGCCCAAGGGCCTATGAGCAACAGATCTTTCATCTGTGGTGAAACAGTTCATTTCATGGTTGATTGTAAAGTCAAAAACCAATACCATGCAAAATGCCCAGAATGTGTATGGAAACACAGTTTTAAGGATTGTCCCAAACAATCCTACCCGCAAGACACATATGTCACGAACTAGTTAGGGTCATGACACGAGCACAACACAGAGCTCACCAGCAGTACAACCCAATCGATGGATTTGTTGAAAATAGGAGAAGTTCAAACACAACTTTCACAATTCTGAGAGATTATCCGGATCCACTAGTGGAACAAAGGTCCACCCATGAAATCCAAGATGAGTTACTGCGGGAAGAAGCGACACCCGGTAGTTTGTTATATGTCCCAATTCTCACACAAGAGCAACCCCTACAGGGACTAGAAGTTTGCTGAGAACTCCTGCAAGCTTAGATCACCATGTCATTCCATAGTGCCATCAAATCCTTCATGGGCCTTAAAGGCTATATCCATAGAAGTTTTCAGTTGTCCGCGATGTACAAGACGAACAGTGAAAACCTGAAGAAATCTCAAAAATATCTCAGATTCCTATGAATTTGATGAATATCGGTATTGCTAAGGGGAATAACATCACCCTACCTATGATCTACAAAAGCTATCCCATGGTATTCACTATCTTAGATAGTGGATCAGACATAAACATAATGGCTTTGTCATTAGCAAAGTCATGGGGTTTCACCCAGTTAGATCTACCACAGTACAAGTTACGCATGGCAGATCAAAGAGTCATTGATCCTAGAGGGCATTTATCAAATATTTTCGTACGTATTGCAAGCGTCAAATTCACTATTGACTGTGTTATGCTAGATCTACCTGAAGATGTACATACATACAAACTCCTTCTTGGTACACCCTGGCTACAAATAATAGGCATTGTTCAATATTGGAAGCGAAGTAGGATAACTTTTGGTAATAATGAAAAGAGAGTCACTGTTGACTCCACAGGCCACGTTAAGATAGCGAAGGTTTATGATGATTGGTCATCCACAACCTATGATGTATCTGATAGTATTCCTATCATGCCGAAAGGACACTATATACGCTCAACTGATATCATCAATTGAGGTCACACATTGGCCACAGTGGACTGTGCTGATTCCAATAGATGCCTCACAGAGACCACCAAAGAAGACACTCATATCCTACCGTCTTCTATTGACATCAAGACACCCATCATTCTCTTGATGATGATAGAGCCTATTCCCATAGCTTGGTGCCCTGAAGAAACTATTGTTTCTACAGCCCACGTTTCAAAAGATGGAATTCTTTCGATGAATGATGCAGAAATGAGTGACGAACAAATATCTCGATAATAAACGATTTGCTCCTAAAATGATCCCAAAAGAGATCAAGTCACCAGGCCCACTAGCTCAGGTGCAACTTACCTCTAAGGTAGTCAACACAGTAACATATAGGCCCAAAAACAAAGTCTACCAATAGGAATTACTTCCAGACGAAGTTTGTGACGCCATCGACGATGAGTTAATCCAAGAGGCAACCACACCACCTACAAAAAATACCAAAAAACCTCGGTTAAACAGACAGAAAATAATAGACACAAAAATAATTGAGTGACAAAAACAAATGCGTTCAAAACTTAAGCAACCAATTCAACTGTTGTCCGAATCTCAAAAGGCCCATCCAAGTGAAAGAGCGTCATGCTCGAGTAGCAAATCACTTGCAATAATTCCCAAAGTCCCCGAGAACTTTGTGGAACCACCTTTTGATCTTCCGCAATATTTTAAGGACTTCACGCTCGACGATGTTGTTATCCAACTACCACAACCAAAGCGGGAGTTCATTTGCACCTCAGCGACGTGCAGCCTTTTTGATGTTTCTAGTGACGAATTATGGCGATCTTTGTGCACACATGCTCATTTCTGGCGATCTTCAACTCATTACAACCGTGCTCACTCACTCCATACCATCCTTGAGCACCATCAACAGTCATCAACCACCGTACCAGAGTGTCATCAAAAACCATTTCCAAAACACCTCATTCGCCATGAGTCTGCTAAGGTCAACAAAAATTGTCACATCTATTGCACAACGCCATGTTGAGAGATAGTATTGCTAGAGCCGACACTACGCTCTAGTTTAATATTGAAAAAGAAATCTATGCTTTCAAAATGCCGAAGTTCCATTACACATCCAGTTTTTTTCTTAAACGAGCAGTTACCTCAGGCAACTTTTTTCCAACTTTTTCTCCTAACTGCTTCCACTCTCGACCGAGCCAAGCCTCAGTCATTGCTTCCACTCTTCACTAAGCCGAGCCTCAGTCATTGCTTCACAAGTTGACCGAGCCGAGCCATTGTTACATACAGTCCCTGATCTCAACCGAGCGGAGTCTCAGCCATGTGTCAGATCTCGGTCGCGAGTCATTACTTCCAATCTCAACCTAGCCGAGCTTTAGAACCCTCATTCAAATCTCGACCGAGCCTCAGTCCTCTGTGCCCAGTTGAGCTGGCCCCAAAACTCTTGAGCATTAAATTACAAAAGAGGCTCACTAGCACTAATATTGACTTGTATGCATCATTTGAGTATTTCTTTTATGATGACACCGAAGAGGACCATGGTAAGGTCAAGATGGTGTGCATGCCCCTACGATTCTTGAATATGATGGAAGCAAAATGGAAGAGAGAAAAGGATGTTGCTTGTTACGTCCATGTCCTAAATGAAGGATTTGGAATAGTCCTTGACATGTATGAGATTATTAGTTATGCCATTCGAGACTTGGTTAGAAACATAATTAATAACCTTGTCAGGCCCAAATGCTCTAATTGGACCTATGGGGCTAGTGCATGGTGATTTGACAACTTTTTGTGCAGGAATAGGAGATCAAATGCTTTTGCATGGTCTTGGGAGATCCTAGAGAGAATATTCCTCTACTTTTGGAGCCTATATACCTTTTAGAAACTTGACCATCTCCTCAATTAGATTTTTGTTTTCAAAAACCAAAATCCTCTCCTCTCTTGCACTCAGTCATTGTGGCTCAGGGGTGAAGTGGCTAGGGATTTGATTATCTGTTTCTTGTAATTGGTTGGGTGGTTTGCCTCCATAGGTATCCTTTTGGTTGCATGTGATAGGATCTTGAGAGATCTTCACTTGGCGATCGTTATAGCTTGCATCAATCAAAAGGTGGAGTCAAGGTTCTTGTTTTTTGTAGCTTTTTGGTAGGATCTCCTTGTTTTTACTTCCAGGTGGTGGAATTGACCTCCAAGGAAGTGGCTTCTCTAATTTTGAGTTGCTTTCAGCCTAATGATCGCTATTATGAAAATTTTCCATAGAAAATGATGGAAATTTATGGTTTTTGAGCTAGTATTCAATGTTTTGGCTTTAAATTTTTCAAAGCTACTATTTCTAAACGTTTTTCAAGTTTGGACTTGTTGTTTTATAGTTATTATAATAGTATCTAATGATTGCATGTTGGAGGTTGGACCTAGGTAGTATTTTTGGTCAAAAATTGGCAATTTTGAGCTACAAATGGACTATATGAACCAATATTGATCTGAATTAGAATTTTTTGTGCTTGCATATTACCAAATTATAGTATTCGATCAGGTTTGATTGCACTTTCATGTGAATTAGATCCACAAAATCATGCCTCTGATTGAATGCATGTGTTGGAGTTAGAATTTTGGTGAAATTCTCTCCTAAGGCTTGTGGAAGTGCACCCTCCTATTGGTCTTTTTGGTCATAGGGTGACATGGAAATCATCTTGCTAACCTACTCTCCCTCTGTACTATGCTTTATAGTGACCAATTTGGTGTCTTGTAGCAAAAGTTATGACCGTAGTTTTTAGAGTAAAATTTGCAAAACTTTCAAAATGTTTTAATTGCATGTGCATGCATGTGAAGCAATAGAGTGCATTCCCAGTGTTGGAAATACTTGTTTGAATTAGTTTGCATGTCCGAGTACATGCTACTGAGTATCACAATGGTTTGATCTAAAAACAATTTATGCATGAATATAGTTTTTGTAAAAGCCAGTTAAAATTTGATTTTCCAATTGTTAAACAATTTATGTAAAAAAAATTAAGTTTTTGGATAAATCATCGCATGTCATGTCTGTTGCATGCCAAATGTTTCGGAATCAGTTCAAATTGAGATGGCAACTATGGAACTGCTAAGTCGATGCTACAAATTGATTTTTCCAATTTTGGTCCATTTTGAGTAGAATTAAAAAAATCCTAGATATGTAAATTTTTGAAAAGTCTCGTCAAAATTCAAAATTGTTCAAAATATGTCATGTATTCATTGAACAAAATTAGCTCAAAGAAGTGAAAGCCTTTATTGAGATGAAATCAGCCAATAATAAGGTCTAGTATCTTTTTGCTTTTGGTTGAAGATTCAAATCCAATCAACTAATTAATAAGCCAAATTTCTATTTTAAATAATCAACATGGTTGACGATAATGTAGGTCTAGAAGGAACGGTGCCCATGCTGACCTATTTACAAATTTGCTAGCAATTAAGTCCACTTAATGAAACGAACAATCAAAATATTTTGAGGGATCAACAAATGGAAGTGTTGTTGAATCAAATTAAAATTTATCTTCTAAAACCTTATTTAGGGGAGAATAAAGAGAAGAAGCCTAAGGTTGTGGACGACTGGTTAACCAAGTAGACCAGTTATTTTAATTTACATGCAATTGTTGAAGGGAAAAAAATCGAGAGCATGGTTTTGTTCTTCCGAGGAAAGGCTTTTTCGTGGTGACGTGACTTGCAACCCAAGTCCACTATGTGAGAAGAATTCATAGAAGTATTCAAAACTCATTTGTGGTTGCAGACGATTCAAACTATTACCAAAGATTTGTAAGTTGCAGAATGGAGACGTGGAGGTTAGACTCTTACCTAAAAGAATTTATGGATTTATGAAACAAAGTTCCATTATTTGATTCAAAACTAGCACTCTAGCAATTTATCCTAGGTCTATCAGTAGACTATCAAAATGAATGTAAGATAAATGTGCTTCAGACCTTTGATGATGTCGTACAAGTCGCAAAAGCTTATGATTCCATGGTGGTGGCATCCAAAAAGCAGTTTCAGGCTAATCCATAAGTACCCAACCCAAAAATAAAGGAAGAAAAGAGTTCATGTTGAATATCGGATCAGCGCGCACGATGGGAAAATAAACCAATCAATAACTACAAGGACGCGTCGAACCGATATTGAAAAATTTATACCTCTGCATCAACCATTTTCAGCTTTGAGTATGCTTTTGCGTTTGGTACTGGAAAGAGTTCCAGTATTTTCTATATATGGGTCCTGGCAGTTTTGTGTGTGTGTGTGTGTAATAGAGTCCATCTTCAAACAAACTGGATTACACACACCCTCATCATTGACGTACAGGGACAACACATATAAGCTCCAATGATCACTGAAATCAGAAAACAAAAAATTTATGAGAAACAATGTGAAATCAAAATTCATATGAAAAATTCAATAAAATAAAATCTGAAAAATAGACACTTACTTTGTTATGTATGGCAGCACGAGAATTGGAGTATCCAGTCTGACGTATTGGAGCATATCATCGTGCAAACTTTTGAAATCAGGAAAATTAAATGCTGCCATGAATTGAAGGGGAAACAATGCAACGTCTATAAACAATGGGGTCTGGAAGAACTCCATCCAGTATGGAATTGCCCCACCTCCTACATTGTCCCCTAGCATTTTATCCCTGCTTTCTAATTCACCAGTATCTAAACTAGAAAGCGGGAGACCAACATTGGTCTTCGACATCCTAAAACTGTATCGAGGACCTAAACCTTTAAGATACGTGTTTAACAATTGGTCATACTATACATATTGAGAACTATTTACACAGGCAGGTGCAGGGGGTGATGGAAGTAACACTGATAAACCACATAAAGAATTGTCATTCAAAATTGATTCTACCTTTACACTAACAAAATCAGGAGGACGTGAACTAATATTTACGGGTTTAGGAGGAGGAGGAGATTTAGGAGGTGGAGATTGGTTAGGAGAGGAAGATGTAGCATGATAAGTTAAAGATGGAGTGGAAGGAGAAAAAGGAGACTTATGAGAAGAATTAGGAGGAGAATGCCTAGAAGAAAGAATAATATTCAAAGGAGATGGCTTGGAAAAATCCCTCGCTTTAGATGGAGGGTCGAGAGACCTCCTCTTCTTTGAAACACTCCCGCTCTGTATACGAATAACAAGCCGAGTTGGTTGAGATTGCTTTTGTTTTCTCCCCTCTGAATCTTGTTTTGGAGGAGAGGAGGGAGAAGGTCTAAAGTATTCAGCAAACTTGTCATATGTGTCCCGAAGCCTGAACACAATGTTGAAATCCTTGAGCATGATGGTCACCCTCTTGTCATGGACAGCTGCAACAACAGTATCAGAAAAAAATTTCACCTGAAATCCTCATATGCTGTGTGCGGCGTCTCAATTGCCATTATCATCCAACTCACATCTGCAGATAGACTTCTTGTCACCTGCCTGATGGACCTCTGTATGTGAGATTTCGGAATCAGAAGATTATTTGTCTTATGAAGCTTCTGAATATCCTTGAGCCAGGGTGGGTCTCTTCTTCTGTCCCTTGGCCTAGGAGGAGGTGGTGGTAGACAAAGGAATGGCTTTTGTGTTCTACATATCTGCTGAAATTCCAAATGATGAGTCTGTTGAATCTTCAACTATTCCATTGATCAAAGCATCTGCACCTTCTCCAGTTGATGTAAATGATGCAGATACTGATATAGGGGTTGAAGCTGAAGCTTCTATGGCTTCACATTATCAAAAAACTCTCCCTCGTTCTATAATCCTCTCTGATTCTCTTCCATCTGCATCTTTTCTTAATCAATTAACTCTACTCGAAGTTCCTTTACATTTTATAAATAATGAATGTTATATTTCATTTAATGATATAGAAGATGTATTGAATCTGAGAGAGGATGAAATCCTCTCAATTTTTGCTCAAAATTTATCAAAATTTTCTGACATTGTTGATTACTCATATGATGACCTTGAAAGTGAGATAGATTATGATAAAGATGGCAATTGGAAATCTGGCAATGAGGCCTTGGAGGCCATGATTGAAAAATCTAAAGCCTATGAAAAGACTTTGCCTACAGAGGAGAAATTTTTGGAATTTCAAAAAAGATATCCCCCTAGGGCTAGATATATCCCCTCCGGAAATGTAGAGGCCATTGGAGGACATGACATCAGCAGAGCAAACATCATTGATTACGATGATAATGATATGGTAAGTAGATATTATATTGGTATTGATATTGTTCAGTTTTCTTATTGAGTTTACAGTGTTATGTATCATTCTAAATTTATTTTCTTTTCTCGTTTACATGATGTTATTGAAATAGATGCCTTTGGTATGAGACATGGAGGCGTCCGAGGTGTATCAATCGGAAGAAAAGATGTTTCTCTATCTCATTATTTGAAAAACTTTCAAAATAATGAGATTTGTATATATCATTTATCTTATAATCCATATGCAACCACTGTCATTATGGCCATCAAATCATTATCAGTTTGTTTAGGAGGCCATAAGTATGCAAGAGAAACATATAAAATAATTTTTGTGAAGAGAGATTTGGCTATTAAGATATTGGGTTATACTCCCAATGAGACTACCAAAAGATCATTTGCAATGGCCCTTTATTTGGGTTACGTTGATATGAGCAAGGGGAATGATTTAGAATTTCTGGATCCATATGAAAGGAGATTATTCCTTCATGACAATACCATCCGTCTGAATCTTGAAGAGGATAATGATGATGATTAAATAATTTTCTCTAATAGATTTTTGATATATTACAAGGATCTCTCTTTTGTAATGAATTTGAATGCCTTTCAAAATATTGTAATACTTGGCGAGTTTTTAGCTTGATATCTAAATTGTGCTCTTCTATAAAACCACTAAAAAAGTTGAACTAAATATTTATTTCTTGAATTGTGTCCTCCATGATTTGTTGCTCTATGAAATGCTCCTCTTGCTTGCCAATGAGATTTTTCCATGCCTTGTGATGACCAGATACTTAAGCTCCCATATTCCTTTGCAAAATAAGTTGCATGATGAAGAAGGATGTGCTGCAAACAATAGTTTTGATTAGTTACATCAGTAGAAAAAAATATAAGCTTGAATGAGAAAAATATCAGATAATAATATAGATTAGCACCATGCAATGAGTAATGTTGTCTTTTCCCCAACAATCATGTACAAATTTTACAAATGTGGTGCAATGATTTTGCAAAGTCCTCATATCTTCTGATGATAGGTTTTTTTTTCTGATAACACCTATGAATTTGTCTAAGTTGGTCCACACTTGTCCCTTTTCCACTCGATTATTTTCTTCCAGTGTTCGTGTGGCTTGAACAATTTCTCTCCAAATTTCATATCTGACACTTGATTCTTTGCATGTGTGATTGGATAAAAATTTCTTGCTTTAGCACCTCCAATTGATGGCTTATTAGGAACGTTTCCTTTTTTCCCTGAGAGTCTATCACTTTTTTCAATTGTGACATTCCCTTTATATAGTCCTGCATTTGACAGAACTATTTTCAACCTCCTAATTGCTGCTTTAGCCACTGACTCTGGTTTATGATTCCATGCTAGTAGAATATGCAAGTATATTAGTTTTTCAATAATACGAACCTCAACATGCAATGTGCATATATGAACATATTTTAATGGAATTGGCAGAACACTTTTCATATTTAGATCTTCAGCTTCTTGTGTTGGGCTAGTATTTGTTGATCGTCCCAAATTCATATTGTAGCAATCCTTCATGCAATAAAGACATGGATGTTTTGATGTTGCCCCATGAGAGACATTATACATACATTTTAATATTTTCAAATCCCTTGCAAGGTGCCATTGAATTTGAAAACTTCCATGGTTTTCGACTGTAAATTTCTCACCCTCCAAATGTCTCTTTATAATCTCGTCATAGTTTGTTCTTGAAAATATCCATGATAGTATTTTATGGTCCTCTTTCAAGACCTGTAGAGAAACAAGTAATGCATCACATGTCAATAAAAATTGGCAAGGTATGATCTGTTAATATAGATATTCTAAATGAAAATTGAAATGTATACCTGGAATGCCGCCAACCACCATATGTGATTTTCCGATTGAACACTAAACATTCGATCATCTGTATCTGAAATTTTGTTCATCAAAGTGACACTCACACGTTCCAACTTCTGACCCTTGATGATTTCAAATTCGTCCAATTTTATTACAATAATGATCTTTCCATTTACTTGATGTTCGTCTAGTTTATAGAATCAAATAATGTATTTTAGAACATTTTCAATATCAAGGAAAATATTATTGCAATCGTTGTAATTGAGCTCACCATATTCTGATTTGTATAATTCAGTTATATGAAGTGTTTGACCAACTACTTTGAACATTCCATCATTATAAAAATTTCTAGCTAATCTTACCCGATATGGACGCGGAAGATTAATTTTTTTCACCATCACTTGGGAAAAAGCTTCTTTAACTATTCTAAAAATAGGAGAATAAGCATTTCTGCTAATTCCAGATACATCACATGCACCTTGTATCACATTCGCATCCAAGTATGATTGAACCTTAATCAAAACAGTCTCTACAATTTCATTTTTCATTTTTTCAAACTGAGCATTTTTTATCATTTCCTTTGCTGACTTTCTTGGTAAAACATGATTTAAAGATGATCCAATGCATGAACAATCTGTTAAATAGTTCTTTGTCACCAAACGTAATCTGCAACAAACATATGAAACTCAAATTATGTTTAATAAATAAATAATCCATGTTATCAAGTGCAAATCAAACTTAAATGACATATACAAATCAGATAAACAGTTTAGATGACAACATACTTGAATGTTCGAATTCTTTTTTTTCTGATTACCGCTATGTGTAGATAGGTCATCAATATTCTTCATCGGTACTCTCTTTCTTTTTCTTTTCATCATTAACTTATTGATAACTTTTAGATCAACAGCAGATTTTAAACTCTCGGATCGCAACTTTTCCATGGATTCTAACATTTCTTGGTTTGATCCTCGAAGAGTAGTGATAGTAGCATTCAACTCTGACATAGCATTCTTGAGTGCATTGTTTTCAGCACTAGTGTGTTGCACATAATGAAGCAATTGTTGATTTGCACGTTGCAATTGTTGATTAGCAAACTGTAATTGTTGATTCAGACAAAATATGCTATGCATTCCAATATCTCGCAACCTTTGACAACATCCAAGTAATCCGCTATTTCCTTCACATACATATCTGAGAAGATGAGTTACGGACTTAAAAAATCTGGACAGAAATTGGTAGCTGGATCCATCCACCCACAAATCTATATTCATATGATTATTCATTCTCAATTCTCTAACTATTGCTGCAGCATTCTCTACAACTTTCGTATTTTTTTTAATAATTGGAGTGCATTCCATCGGAAGAGCAACATGCAAATGGAACATTGTCATTGTTAAAGCTACAATCATGTAAATGAATCTACCAATATAAAATCAATATGAACAGATCTAGCATTCCTTACTTTTGTAATGTTTATGTCACATTGAAAAATCGTCCCGTCTCATATTTCACTCTAAGCATACAGTGATTTCAAAAGTTTTGCCTATCCCGCTTCAGTTTTTGCATTGAGCACACCAAGATTTTCAGTCTTAAAGCTCGTCCTGAATTTGAGAACGAGCATGAAGAGAAGTTATTACATCTCATGCTAAACTAGCTATTGTCTGAAGTTAACCATACTAGTTAAACATCGGGCAAGGCCGAAAACTCGGAAAATGACAACAAAAAATTACCGGTTTGCATTCTCTCTCTACGTAACCTCTCTCTAAAGTGAACTTTCTTAGAATTGGCCCATTTTGAGCCCATATTTTCCCTAATGGAATGAATTATCATATCTTAGAATTTGGATTCTCATAAGTCATGGGTAAGAGATTTTGATCGAGCTATACTTCTCCTTGCTGATTCTCAACAGATTTTGTGGATTCTATGCAAGATATTATGGCCCATCTTCTAACTTCTCACTACTGTGTAGCGTGCTCATGAGTCATTGTTGACTTTTAGGGACTTCTGTGGAATCTAGATTCTTTGCACACTTCTACAAGTTCTACAACCTAGAACCTCACTACTGCGGTTATGTTGCGCCGGCGTCTCAAAGGGCATCTGGGACTTGAGCAGTTTCCCCAAGACACACTTAAGTCTAACATTCATCCATCATGAACTCACTGAAAAGCCAACTTAGAAAATGCGACAAGCCTAATAATTCAAACTTAGAAAAACTAGAATCCCAACCAACCCGAAAGCCAACTCAGAAGGTAACCAAAGGCAAAGACAAGTCACACATGAAATCCCAAGGCATAGTGGTCGCCAAATTGACCAAATGGCATAGCGGTGGGCCACACGTCGATGACGTGGACCCTTAGGTGCCTGCGACGCAAAAAGGTTGTAGTAAGGGTGCTTTCACTTGGACCAGTCGTGGAGGCAAAACTGAAATGGTAATCATCCCCAAGGATCAACTTTAATAAATTTGAAAGATATTACATTTATACATAGACTGACTAGTCTCGGGGCCACCAACACGTGCTGGGCATTATGCCTAGATCGTGCTGGTAGAGGGAGGTGAGACCTAGTGATTGGATTCCTGGCGTTGCTTCAGCTGCCCAAGTTTCTGTCTACCTCCAGACTGCTTGCAAGGGTGCAACAGGTACATGTTGATCCATTGGTTCCCTTGGTGTTGGTTCTGGTCCTGCCTCAATATGTGCAGCTGCTACTCCCCCTATAGTTCTAGTGTGATTCGGCGTGCCCTCTCTGTCCTAGAATCTAGTGCTTTCTGGTAAAGCACGTTTTTCTGGACTTACTTTTTATTTGCTTACTAAGACAATCCTCATCGTCGATCCGATCATTGCTAAACCACAAACAAGTGACGAAGCTACGTTACCGCCCAACCATAGAGGTACTGCCACCTCTCCCTCGTGCACTGGAGCTATAGACCACCATCAAGCAAGCTCGGATCTCCAATAAACCATGGAGTCCCATGTGAGATATTTCAACAGGTTTAGTCATATTTCGGTAAATTGTCAATTGAGGCCAAAACTCATTTTAGACTTAGAGATAAACTTTTAGAAGTTATATTAGTTTAAAATACATTCAATAATCACTATTTGAAAGTGTGAGATAGAATTTGAATTTGGGTACATTGAATCTAGTCCCAAAATAGTAGGGTTTTTCATATTGGAGGGAAAGCCAAGTGACAAAGTAGGGTTTGGACCTGTTTATACATGGTTCTCTTTGGGTTTTACTACTCATTATTGGTGCACTCTCATGATGTTATCTTGCAATTCTATGTGTAGAATGATCATTTATTGCTATTTTCAGTTTCACACGTGTGAAATACAGTAGGGTACTGTAGTTTTACGAACAACATATTTTATGTTTTGGTTCATGTTTGATCAGTATCTCTTATAGTTTGCATCTCATTTTGTATGTAGATGCTGATTTTTCTACATTGGTAGGATTGTTGGTTTGCTCTTTTTTTAACCAAAGATCAAGGACATGGATTTGTATCTTGAATGATCTGAAATCATTCACATGGTATCAGAGCTATTATGTTTTAGGTTATGAAAGGATCAACCACATTTATCAAAGATTTGGAGGAGTTACCAATGCTAGAGCATGCTAGATTGATTTCTACTCAAGAATCTCCATTTTTGCATGTGTAGAATTGATCTTTTGTAGGTCAAAACTCAAAATAGGGTTATGTACTTGATCAATTCCAATTTCACACTTGGTTTACTAGAATTAGCCAATTTTTGGTGCATTATGAAGGTCTCATTGGAGGCTACAAGATGATATATCAAGTTTTTAAAAATTGCATATAGAATTTGAGATATTCAATTTTTTGTGATTTTGTCAAAACCCTAATTTTGATTGGATCTCTAGTTTGTGAGCTTACTGAACTTCATTTGAGTGTGTTTCAATCTTAGGAAGTGGCAAGAATCATTTTATTGAGGATAGATCATAGGTTGATCAAGATTTCACTATTCTATGTGTTGATTTTCTAGCTAGAAGTGCTAGAAGAGATTTGAGAGGTTCCATATCTTTGTGATTTCTTCTTGAGTTCATTTGTTGACATTCAAGAGAGGGCTTTGTGCATTGGAACAGGCTAAAAGAAGAAGATCAGGTCATTGCAACATGGCTACAAGTGGTGAATTCATGCTGGAAGGCAATGATAGGCTCACAAGTAACTATTCATTATGGAAAGTAAGGATGGAATCACTTCTTGAGATGAATGATGTTTTGGATACTGCTGTAGGTTTGGAGGAGAGAACAACAACTCAACAAGATCAAATGAGGTATGAAAAGAGGGCCAAAAGGGCTCTACATATGATTAAGATGAATGTTACTAATTAACTTCTCAAGGAGATTGGTAAGTGCACATCATTTTTGGAGGCTTGGGAAGTTTTGAAGAAGCTTTATGAATCCAAGTCTACATCAAGAGTGCTTAATCTTAGGAGGCAAATCTTTCAAAGTTTGCAAAAGAAGGAAGAGAGTACTCATGCCTTTGTGTTGAGGGTTAAAGCATTCAATGATGAAACAATGATTGTCATTGCATGCTCATCTTTTCTGATCCATTCAGCTCTCCTCGGGTCTCCCTCTAGAGGCTGCACCTCTGAGAGCTCGGTCACCGATCAAATCCCTTCGTCTTTTAGAAGCGTTTTGATTTTGAATTTTCAGATTCAATAATTTGTGCCATTGAGACTGATTGCTACTCTGGTCTGGATTGTTGTAGCCATATTGTGTTGTCTGGAAGAATCACTGCTGAGATATCAGTAGTGATAACTTGTGAGCTCTAATACCATGTTGCGGAAGCGAGGTGGTTCCCTTTTCGTCTTCTTCTTCTTATTCGAAAACCATTTTGTGTCATTGAATTTTCTTTTGCACATAAGTTGTTTATAGAATCCCAGACACGCGACTACACATCACAGAACACATTCTATTCTAGCAATCAAGACAAATGATAGCACAAGATAGAGAGACGCACAAAAATAGAACGACTATATTATCAGTTTAGTTTTTAGAGCGAGATCGTCAGTGGCTCGCTCGTTGGCGGAATGACACTCTACTCTTTCGCTGTGTTCTGCTCGTTGGCAGAGTTTCATGCACAACTATGGTTTCTAGTATTTTTCTGCTCTACTCACTACCTCTCTCTCTATGTCTCTTACAGATCTCTGTATTCAGATTCTTTGTTATGATCCAGAGAGGATCGTTTATACCTCCAATGTGTTGAGTTTACAAGATAGCTAAAATGTAGAATCACAAGACTAGTTAGCGCTAATCAACTAGCTAGTTAGTCTCCGTTGTTGCCAATCATTTCAGCTGGGCGTGAAGCCCGTTGAGCTGCCAGCTGACAGCGTGAAAGATTTTTCTTCGTTCGTTTCGTAATCTCCCGTTTGCTTTCGTTTCTTTCGTAGTCTTTCGTTTTGCGCCCCTTTGCAATTTGCGGTCCTAGAGGTGTGTTTACGATTCATAAATGATTCGCGACTCGTTCATGCTTCGAGTCAAAGACATGTTGACTATTGCGAATCGTTCTCGTTCGACCTTCGTTTCTTGTTCGTGCTGCGACAAAGTTGCAGGAGTTCACCATTTCTGACACTCCCTTCTTGAACCTTGCAGCTTTGTACGTTTAATCCAATTGCCCTTCTTTGCTTGGCAAAGAGTGGCTTGTCGAGCAGTTTCGTGAGCAGATCTGCAATCATATTTTTTGATTTTATATACTGGACTTGGAGCTCTCCTCAAAATCAAATCTCAAATGTGATAGTACGTCAGAGGTATGTGCTTTGTCTTGTAATGGAAGACAGAATCCTGGGACAGATAGATGGCACTTTGAGAGTCCATCATCATCATGCTTGGCCCTCCTTGTGGTATCCTGATTGCCTCCAACATCATCTGTAGCCATACTACCTCATTCGCGACCTTTGAAGCTGCAACATGTTCAGCTTTGCAAGAGGATTGAGCCACCAAGGTTTGCTTTTTGCATATCCAGCTGATTGCAGCTCTACACGCTATTGTACATCCTCCAGTAATGGACTTGCTGTCATCTTTGCAGCTCGCCCAGCTCGCATCATTGTAGTGATGCAGCTCGAACCCTTTTTCTTTGTTTTCAGCTCTGTAGGTTAATCCCACATTCTGGGTACCTTTCAGATACTGTAGGATTCGTTTGGCCATCTGCCAATGTGCCATACCAAAGTTTGCAAAGAATTGGCTCAATGCGTATACAAAGAAAGCCAGATCGGGTCTGGTACAAATTGTCAATTACATCAGACTACCGATTAAGTTCTGGTAGGGTATACTTGCCATCTTCTATTCTTCCTCTTCCATTTTTGGGCAATCTTGTTTCGTGAACTTGGCTCCAGCTATGTGGCTTTCTCTTTGTAGTCCATCATGTGGTACTGCTTCAGCACTTTTCTGGCATACTTTGACTTACTCAAGTGCATTTCACCCTTTGTTCGATCTCTTCTGATCTCCAGCCCTAGGCATTTCGTTGCTTCTCCAAGATCTGTGATTTCATAGCTTTCATAAATCTGACTCTTTGTGTCTTTGATCATCATCAAGGAATTTCTTATCATTAACAAATCATCCACAAAAATGGTCAGCATCACAAAATTTTTTCCTACTCTGTAGACATTGCAGTCTGGTTGAGTAGGATTGAAGTCTAGAGACTTCAGAAGACCATCCGGCTTTTTATACCAGGCTCATGATGTCTGTTTTAGACCGTAGATGCATCTCTGCAATCGACAAACATATTGTCTATTGTCGAGATCTTCATAGCCTTCATGCTGCTTCATGAAGATTTTCTCCTCTAGATCTCCGTAGAACCCATTTATGAGATTTTTATTGATATCAATATAGATTTTTACAATCAAGTTGTGTCCATAGTGTAATACTAGATTGTAATTTTATAGATTGATAAAAAGACATGATGATTGACATGTATTTGCTGATAGTAAATCTCAGTGTTCTTCCATAAGTTGGATTGTTTCGCCAATATCTCTGCATTTGATCTCAAGCTTATGTCTTTTACGTACCTGCATAAAACTAATACAAAGTGAATTACAATTAGTATAGAGATTGTATGAAAAAGTTTTGATAGAAACTATTCATAAAAAATCGAGTGTTTATAGTTACTTACGAGTTTACCATTGAAAATGAATCTGAAGTCTGAAAGTATATCATCTTGTAGTAGCAATAGTTTTCACCTGATGTAATTTAGGCTCCAATCCTCTTCCACCTCAACACATGTCAAAACTGCATCATTGTATATAATTTCAATATTTTTTTGTTTTGAATGTCCACTGGCTTTCAAGTCTTGATCGAGTGGCACCCATTTACCTTTGTTTTTTTTCCATCATTGATAATGGAAGCATAAGCTCAACATTTGTTTTTCTATTTGATAATGAAAGCACATGGAAGACATTTTAATTCTGCATTCTATTTTTCCATCTGATCTTTTGTCCCAACCTTCATCCATAAGTTCAGATAATAAACTATTTGATAAAATTTTGCATACAAAGATCGTTGGGATTTTGTGTAATTGACACTTGAAAAGAAATCCACAAATATATTCAAAGAAATAAATCAACTCAATCTGACTGTTTTTTATCTCGTGCTTATCTTTAATGAATTTTTTACATCATTATATAGCTTGCAATGAAATGATTCTAAAAATGTAGCATCTGGAGCAACCAATTCATCAGTTCCAAAACTAGGTAATGGAATTGGGACTATTTGTCCAAAATCTCCTTTTGTATGAGGAATGTACATTGATTCATAAAAAAAGATCCCACTATCAACTAGACCTTTTGTAGTTCTACCTCGATATTGTAGATGTCCAATATCAGTGTGAATAACATCTAACACATTTTGAGTGTGAAGAATCTACTTCAAAGATGTAACTTGGTAGTTATGTCTCTCACATCATATAGCGAGTTCATGATGTCTCAAACTTCTTTCGAAGTTTTGGCTTTAGCTCCATGGCCAATCTGAGTATCTGATATATTAAAGACAATAAGTGCGAAAGCTTTACCATCCTTTAATTTCCATTTTGAGTCGTCTGTGTCATCTTCAGGCTTTTCACTTCAATACCTGTAACAACACCCCACAACTCGTTGGTGATTAGCAAGGTCTTCATCTTAAATTTCCATAAATGATAATTAGATCCATTCAGCTTGTTTGCAATAAGACCATTTTTACTTTGAAAATCCATCTGGAACTTAAGTCTGTTGATGTTAAGAGAGATATCGTGTTGTGGAAATCAATTTTCTAATACCGAAACAAATTGATTCGAGCTAAAGAATAATTTGATATCGCAAAAGATATCAAGTATAAGAGCTTGCGCTCTGATAGAGTATTAGGCCTTGAAGAAGAATCAATGCTTTGACACCATGTTGAAAAGAGGTGTGTAAAAGATAGGTTGAAAAGAATTTAATAAAAAGAATTCAAACGACAAGAAAGAAAACTTATCGTGCCTACGAAATAAACTATCTTTCTCTTTCTCTATGCATGACTACGCCTATCAATTTGGAACAAAACAATAGTGAGAAATCGCATTCAATCTTACAGTAACTAACTTTGAAATCATTAGTACTACAGTGATTACGCAGCCAAACGTTTAAGCATTGAATTATCAGACAAATAATTTGTCACAAAGAATTACAGAAACGCATACATTGTGAGACAAACCTGAACGCAATAAGAAGATAGTATTGATTCAGTATGAAAATGAAACAAATGTAAATGAGTACAACAAGTTTGCGGATCAAAGCTACGTACTCTAAGCTATCTTTTAGGGACTAAAATTAAGTCTGAATTAAGCGCAACGCTGAAAAGTAGTAAGCACAATAGCAATCTCTAATCAACTCTAAAGAAGTGAGCTAGAATGTTCAAGAGTGTGGCAAAGGAGGAGATCACTCAAGTGGAGACCTTATCAATGTGTGATCTTGCTAGAATTGAGGAGGAGCATCAAAGAGAGGAAGATATTGAAGATCAACCTCAAAACATGAGAGTTCCAATGAGGTCCTCAATGACAAAGGCCGAGTCATCAAATTGCATGCAAATTGTCCATTCAAGTGTGCACCTTGCAAGGGTGGAGAGCATTGGAGAGTATACTATTTTTGAATAGTTTTTGGATAGTATTAGTAGACATGAAGTGGCTTGTTTCTGAATTTTAAGATTGATGTTTAGTACTTTGTATGACAAGACAATGAAGTTGAACGCTTTCAATTCTACATTTGTTGTTAAAAAAGCAATTTCATTGTATCACTATTTTTGTAATAGTTTGAATAGAGTCATAAAAGCTGAAACATCATTTTTTTTGGAAATCTTTGTGTCCACATGCTTTGTGCATGATCATTCCAATCTAAGAACCAAAGATTATCCTCAATGATAGGAATAATGGTAGTTTTTTTATCTTCAAGTAGAGATTGTAGAATCTACATGTTTTCCACCAAAGAAGTTGTCAATGGTGGAAATGTGATCTTTCAAGAGTGGAAGATTTGTAAACTTGAAGAAGCACCTTTGGATCAACACCTTATTCAAATCATTGATGGTTTGGAGTCAAGTCAAGTAGAGGAGCGAGCTCAAGACCGAGGATTCCAAGAAAAACCTTGAGTATCAAGATGGACCCATCAAGGCTCAATCATATGGATCAAGCAAGGCAAGTTGTCTTTGGCAACATTATGTATGCACTTAATAGCTTAATCGATGTATCTTCAAGTGCACAAAATGCCTTGGAATCCATGGCTTGGCATGATGTATAGTTTTTGAAGTGTGCTACATGTATATAGACACATTTATGGAACATCTTGTAAGGGATCCTTTAAGAGGTGGTGGAAGATCTTTCATGGACATCATTCTCTATTGGAGTCTACTTTGGCTTAGAAATGCATGAACTTTCTAAAAATCTATTTCAAGGCCTAGAATATAGTGAAGAACTCCTAAGTCCTGCATTTTAAACTCAGTGCCAAGTGCATGCTTAGTTTCTTCAACTAACTTCTCACTGTTTCTACAAAGAACGATATCATCTACATAGACGAAAAGAATAATTACAAAGTTATCTACAAAGTTATAATACTAAGAAGGGTCATATTCACTTAGACAAAATCCGAGTGATATGAGATAAGAATTGAGCCTTGCATACCAAGACCTTGGTGCCTGTTTCAGTCCATACAAACTTTTGAACAAAAGACAAACTTTTGATTCATCACCTTCCATCACAAAATTTGGAGGTTGCTCCATATAAATCTCCTCCTCAAGGTAACCATTGAGAAATGCATTATAAACATCAAACTAGAACATACTCCATTTGTGAAAACATGCAAGAGAGATGAGTATTCAAATTGTTACCATCTTTGCAATTGGTGCAAAGGTATCTTCATAATCAAGACCTTTAATCTGAGAGTAGCCTTTAGCACAAAGTCTTGCTTTATACTTATTGATAGATCCATCATGATTATACTTGATTCTGAATACCCACTTACATCTGATCACATGCATGTTGTTTGCTGGCTCCACAAGCTCCCATGTGTTATTTGACATCAAGGCTTCAAATTCTTGGGTCATTGCTTCAACCCACTTTTTGGATTGAAAAGCTTCTTGGACATCCTTAGGCTCTTCATCTAATATAAAAAGTGCATGATAGGAAGTTTCACCTTCCACTTGCCTTCCTTCTTCATCATATGTGAGCCTCCTTGGCTCAGATCTTGCTCGTGTAGATCTTCTTGGTGTGATAGCTTGAATATGCTCCTCCTCAAGCCTCGGCCTCACCTCTTCTTGAATAACATCAAGGTTGATAATTGATCTTGCATGAGTCTCTTTGATCTGAACATCATCCAAGTTAAATTTTTGATCTTCATTGTGAAGTATCAGAGCCAAGTACAAGGCCATTGATCTGTGTTTGAATCTAATCCAGTTTTAGCAGGTTTTGTTGCAAAACGCTAGTATTGGAAGGGCGAGCTGGTATCCAGGTTTTGGTGAAAGGATTTGATCCCAAACGTTTTCAGGATCAAAATCCGTACTGTTCACACGTGTGGGCATCTCTGAACCAGCATTTAATAACCCATATTCATTGGATCATAGAGAATTCATATGGTGTCAGTTTGATGTAATTTTTGGTGCAAATCCTAGAATAAGCTACCAAGATCACTTGCCATTGATTAGTTCTGAATTTGTTTCATGAAAACTAATTAATCTAGGCTGATTTTGGACCTTCTTAAAGTGGAAACCAGGTCTTGAAAGTACATCAAAGTGAATGAGAGAGATAGAGTCAGTTTTTGTCCAAGAACAGCCAAGATTGGCAAGATTTGCTTGAGTGTCGTTTTCATCTCATCTTATCTTCATTCAGCTTGTGAGGGAGTGATAGAACTGTGATTACAAATCCATCTGTTGGATTAGAAGTCAACATTTGAGTGAAACACTGCAAGTTAGAAACCTTTTGTGAGTTTCAGGTCCGAACAAATCTATATCTTGTGTGTAGAATCTTGCTAGTAAGATGGGATCAGTGGGAGCCTACCTTCTAGAAGCTAGTGAGAGGTTAAATTCTACCAATTATGCCATTTGGAAAGTGAGGATGGAGTCACTAATGGTGCTCCAGGATCTTTATGAGTTTCTAATAGATGATGAAAATGAACCTCTAGGTGCACAGGAATTAGTGAGATACAAGAATAGGTCTAGGCTTGCACTTCACTGTATTAAGATGAATGTAAGCAATGATCTTTTAAGGGAAATATCATCATGTAAGAGTGCTAAAGAGGCTTGGGAATCTTTAAAATCTATCTATGAGTCTAGTAACACTTCGAGGGTTCTCATGCTTAGGAATTAGATTCTACAAAGCATGAAGAGGAGTGATGAGAGTGCACAAGAGTATGTGCTAAGAATCAAGTCTCTTAATAGGGAGTTAGCTTCCATTGGAGAGAAGATTCAAGATAGTGAGCTTGTTCAGATTGTCCTAAATGGTCTAGGGAGTGGCTTTACAAATTTGGTCCAAAGCTTTGCAATCTAAGGCACTTTGCCTACTATAGAAAAGCTACACAGTGTATTAGTAGCTGAAGAGTGTAGGATGTTGCATACCAATGCAAGAATGAATGCTATTTCTCTGCAGGATGGTGATGAGAAAGCTAATTTCTCATTCAAAAGCAAGAAGAAGACCAATGGCAAGAAGAAGCACGTCAAGGAGACCAAGGAGGAGGATGAGGCTTCAAGCTCAAAGGGCAAAATCAAAGACAAGTCCAAGTACAAATGTTTTTTCTGTGGAAATAAAGGACATTTTGCATCAGAATGTCTCAAGAAGAAGAAGGCACAAGAGAGCAAACAAAGCAACATTGCACATCAGGAGGAAGAGGAGGATGAAGAGTCATCCTTGATGGTTTCCAACAAACCACCATCATCCAAGAGCAACACCAATGATTCTTGGTGGATTGATACTGGGGCAAGTTCCCACATGACATATCAAAAGGACATATTCTCCACCTTACTTTCTTACAATGACTTACATAGATCAATCTATACTGCAAGTAGTCAAGAATGTAAGATAAGTGGAATAGGAACAATTCCCTTGTATGTGGGATCATCCAAAAGGATGAATCTAGATAATGTTCTTTATGTTCCTGAGTTAACCAAGAATTTGCTTAGTGTTGGCCAGTTAATGGATAATGCCCTAGATGTACAATTTAAGCATGGAGTTTGTTCCATCCTTAGAAATGATGAATGTATAGCCAAAGGTTTTAAGCAAGGTAGATTGTTTAAGCTTGATGCTAATATTGCAGTGGAGAGTGTTAACTTGGCAAAGGTGGAGCTATCAAAGGTGGAACTGTGGCACAAAAGGTTGGGCCACCCCAACTACAAAGCCATGGAATCTATGGCTACAAAGGAGCTTGCAGTTGGACTCCCCAAGCATTTGTCAAAGTGTGGGAAGAGATGTGAAGCATGCAGCCTCTCAAAGTCTCACAAGCTACCCTTCTCAAGATCTACATCAAGATCAAACTCTCCTCTTGAACTCATCCATTCGGATGTTCATAGTTTTTCACATGAGTCTAATGGTGGTGCCAAGTACTATGTAATCTTCATTGATGACTATTCTAGATTTTGTTGGATGTACCTCTTGTCTAGCAAATCAATGGTGTTTGATTCTTTTGTAAAGTTCAAGACTTTGGTAGAAAATCAACTTAGTACCAAGATTAAGGTATTAAGGAGTGATAATGGAGGTGAATATATCTCCAATAAGTTGATTGACTTTTGTATTTCTAATGGCATAAAGAGAGAGTTGTCATGTCCATACACCCCTCAACAAAATGGAGTGAGTGAGAGAAGAAATAGATCTCTTTGTGAGTGTGCTAAGGCCTTAAGGCTAGATGCTTCTCTATCCAAACCATTTTGGGGTGAAGCAATGACTTGTGCTAACTATTTGTGCAATAGATTGCCAAACCAAGCCATTGGAGGAATCACACCATTTGAAGCTCTATTTGGAGAGAATCCCAATCTCAAAGATCTCAAAGTTTTTGGATCCACTTGCTATGTACACCAATCCTTGGATAAGAGAAGGAAGGATGATGCAACATCCATCAAAGACATCTTTGTGGGATATGGTGAGAATAGCAAAGGTTATAGAGTCTTCAATCCCATCACTAGCAAGGTGATAGTGAGTAGGGATGTTATTTTTTATGAAGGACATGCTTGTGATTTGGATGATAATGCTACTAATCATCTTGATGCCAAGGATCATGCTAGGATGGAGGAGGAGCTTCCAAGTGAAGAAGAACTTGAGGATCCACGTCAAGATGCAAGAACTCCAAGAACTCCAAGAAGATCTACAACGGCAAGATCCGAGCCATTGAGGCTCACCTATGATGGTCAAGGTGATCAAAGGGAAGGCTCATCATCTTTCACATCTTACACCTTTCTTACTTCAATGTTAGATGAGCCAACATGCTATGAAGAAGCTTGTAAGTCTAAAAGTTGGATGGATGCTATGCAAGTAGAGTATGATGCTCTTATTGAGAATCATACTTGGGATCTTCTGGATCTTCCTCAAGGGAAGAAACCTCTTGATTGCAAGTGGGTGTTTAGATTGAAGTATAATCAAGATGGATCAATAAGCAAGCATAAAGCTAGGCTTGTTGCCAAAGGTTTTTTACAAACCAAAGGTTTTTTACAGACCTGATCTTAGTTATAGTGTTGGAAAGTTAAGCCAATTCATGCAAAGTCCTTTGGTTTCACATTGGAAGATGGCCAAAAGAGTTCTTAGATACATTTCATTCACTAAGAATTTTGGTATTTTGTATAGAGGAACTAATCTTGGCTTTAGAGCCTATAGTGACTCGGATTTTGTAGGTGACAAAGTGGATAGAAGATCAACAAGTGCCTTTGCCACCTTTCTATGTGATGGAGTAGTATCATGGCTTTCCAAAAAGTAAGATACCATCTCCCTATCTTCCACAGAATCCGAATACAAGGCCTTGACATCAACATGCAAGGAGGTCTTGTGGTCAAAAGGCTATTGGTGGAGCTTCATGTCATGGAGGAGGAGATCCCTATCATCTATTGTGACAACCAATCATCCCAATCACTTGCAACTAATCCTACATTCCATGCAAGGAGCAAACACATCGAAATTGCTCATCATTTCGTGAGGGAAAAAGTGCAAGCTAAAGAGATCAAGCTCCAACATGTGCCATCATCAAGTTGCTTGGCTGATTTGTTTACTAAACCTTTACCTAAAGATTCATTTGTCAAGCTTAGATCTTCAATTGGTGTTATTGATAAAAGCATTGTGATCTCCAAGGCTAGATTTGAGGAGGAGTGTGAAAAATTGCCTACATTGGCAAATCTAGCCATGTAGAATATTGTACATTTTGTCAATATTGTTTATTGGTTACTTGAATGGCCAAAGTGCCACTTGTACATACACACCTAAAGTAGGTTACCACGAGTCAAGAGGAGTGGTTGTGTCTATTTGGTAGTGATTCCTACTTTGTAGGATCTAGACCATGATTTATGATGAGATTTGTATCTACCATGCACCTACCAAGCATGACTCTTGGATCTAGGCTAGGGTTTTCACATTAGGGCAAGAAAGTGGAGTCTACTTCCTTATTACATGCTGGATTTTCACGTAACTTTGAAAAGGAAGTGTGTTTTACTATGTATTTCCATTCTCCATAGTGAGAAGATAGAAACTTTTTAGAGCCTCAAGGAGAAACTCGAGTTTCCTCTCATTATATGGTGATTACTCTATTTTTCCTATGAAACCCAGCTTTGGCACTTTGTAAACACTGTCTACAGGCCGTACTACAACCTTACTTCCACACGTGTGGAGTTGGATTAGACTATTTGATCAATGCTTTGATTGTCTCTCCTTGTTTCCTATCAAGCTGCTAAACTAGATCTTGTTTTCTGATGACTAGTTTCTGATAGATTGTTTAACAAGCATACAATCACCTTGTGGATCATTCAAAGATCCATTTATGGTCCTTAGTACTGTACTTTTCACATGGTATCAGAGCCAAGTACAAGGCCATTGATCTGTGTTTGAATCTAATCCAGTTTTAGCAGGTTTTGGTGCAAAAAGCTAGTATTGGAAGGGCGAGCTGGTATCCAGGTTTTGGTGAGGGGATTTGATCCCAAACTTTTTCAGGATCAAAATCCGTACTGTTCACACATGTGGGCATCTCTGAACCAGCATTTAATAACCCATATTCATTGGATCATAGAGAATTCATATGGTGTCAGTTTGATGTAATTTTGGGTGCAAATCCTAGGATAAGCTACCAAGATCACTTGCCATTGATTAGTTTTGAATTTGTTTCATGAAAACTAATTAATCTAGGCTGATTTCAGACCTTCTTAAAGTGGAAACCAAGTCTTGAAAGTACATCAAAGTGAATGAGAGAGATAGAGTCAGTTTCTGTCCAAGAATAGCCAAGATTGGCAAGATTTGCTTGAGTGTAGTTTTCATCTCATCTTATCTTCATTCAGCTTGTGAGGGAGTGATAGAACTGTGATTACAAATCCATCTGTTGGATTAGAAGTCAACATTTGAGTGAAACACTGCAAGTTAGAAACCTTTTGTGAGTTTTAGGTCCAAACAAATCTATATCTTGTGTGTAGAATCTTGCTTGTAAGATGGGATCAGTGGGAGCGTACCTTCTAGAAGCTAGTGAGAGGTTAAATTCTACCAATTATGCCATTTGGAAAGTGAGGATGGAGTCACTAATGGTGCTCCAGGATCTTTATGAGTTTCTAATAGATGATGAAGATGAACCTCTAGGTGCACATGAATTAGTGAGATACAAGAAGAGGTCTAGGCTTGCACTTCACTGTATTAAGATGAATGTAAGCAATGATCTTTTAAGGGAAGTATCATCATGTAAGAGTGCTAAAGAGGCTTGGGAATCTTTAAAATTTATCTATGAGTCTAGTAACACTTCGAGGGTTCTCATGCTTAGGAATCAAATTCTACAAAGCATGAAGAGGAGTGATGAGAGTGCACAAGATTATGTGCTAAGAATCAAGTCTCTTAATAGGGAGTTAGCTTCCATTGGAGAGAAGATTCAAGATAGTGAGCTTGTTTAGATTGTCCTAAATGGTCTAGGGAGTGGCTTTACAAATTTGGTCCAAAGCTTTGCAATACAAGACACTTTGCCTACTATAGAAAAGCTACATAGTGTATTAGTAGCTGAAGAGTGTAGGATGTTGCATACCAATGCAAGAATGAATGCTATTTCTCTGCAGGATGGTGATGAGAAAGCTAATTTCTCATTCAAAAGCAAGAAGAAGACCAATGGCAAGAAGAAGCACTTCAAGGAGACCAAGGAGGAGGATGAGGCTTCAAGCTCAAAGGGCAAGATCAAAGACAAGACCAAGTACAAATGTTTTTTCTGTGGAAAGAAAGGACATTTTGCATCAGAATGTCTCAAGAAGAAGAAGGCACAAGAGAGCAAACAAAGCAACATTGCACATCAGGAGGAAGAGGAGGATGAAGAGTCATCCTTGATGGTTTCCAACAAACCACCATCATCCAAGAGCAACACCAATGATTCTTGGTGGATTGATACTGGGGCAAGTTCCCACATGACATATCAAAAGGACATATTCTCCACCTTACTTTCTTACAATGACTTACATAGATCAATCTATACTGCAAGTAGTCAAGAATGTAAGATAAGTGGAATAGGAACAATTCCCTTGTATGTGGGATCATCCAAAAGGATGAATCTAGATAATGTTCTTTATGTTCCTGAGTTGACCAAGAATTTGCTTAGTGTTGGCCAGTTAATGGATAATGGCCTAGATGTACAATTTAAGCATGGAGTTTGTTCCATCCTTAGAAATGATGAATGTATAGCCAAAGGCTTTAAGCAAGGTAGATTGTTTAAGCTTGTTGCTAATATTGCAGTGGAGAGTGTTAACTTGGCAAAGGTGGAGCTATCAAAGGTGGAACTTTGGCACAAAAGGTTGGGCCACCCAAACTACAAAGCCATGGAATCTATGGCTACAAAGGAGCTTGCAGTTGGACTCCCCAAGCATTTGTCAAAGTGTGAGAAGAGATGTGAAGCATACAGCCTCTCAAAGGCTCACAAGCTACCCTTCTCAAGATCTACATCAAGATCAAACTCTCCTCTTGAACTCATCCATTCGGATGTTCATAGTTTTTCACATGAGTCTAATGGTGGTGCCAAGTACTATGTAATCTTCATTGATGACTATTCTAGATTTTGTTGGATGTACCTCTTGTCTAGCAAATCAATGGTGTTTGATTCTTTTGTAAAGTTCAAGACTTTGGTAGAAAATCAACTTAGTACCAAGATTAAGGTATTAAGGAGTGATAATGGAGGTGAATATATCTCCAATAAGTTGATTGACTTTTGTATTTCTAATGGCATAAAGAGGGAGTTGTCATGTCCATACACCCCTCAACAAAATGGAGTGAGTGAGAGAAGAAATAGATCTATTTGTGAGTGTGCTAAGGCCTTAAGGCTAGATGCTTCTCTATCCAAACCATTTTGGGGTGAAGCAATAACTTGTGCTAACTATTTGTGCAATAGATTGCCAAACCAAGCCATTGGGGGAATCATACCATTTGAAGCTCTATTTGGAGAGAAGCCCAATCTCAAAGATCTCAAAGTTTTTGGATCCACTTGCTATGTACACCAATCCTTGGATAAGAGAAGGAAGGATGATGCAACATCCATCAAAGGCATCTTTGTGGGATATGGTGAGAATAGCAAAGGTTATAGAGTCTTCAATCCCATCACTAGCAAGGTGATAGTGAGTAGGGATGTTATTTTTGATGAAGGACATGCTTGTGATTTGGATGATAATGCTACTAATCATCTTGATGCCAAGGATCATGCTAGGATGGAGGAGGAGCTTCCAAGTGAAGAAGAACTTGAGGATCCACGTCAAGATGCAAGAACTCCAAGAACTCCAAGAACTCCAAGAAGATCTACAAGGGCAAGATCCGAGCCATTGAGGCTCACCTATGATGGTCAAGGTGATCAAAGGGAAGGCTCATCATCTTTCACATCTTACACCTTTCTTACTTCAATGTTAGATGAGCCAACATGCTATGAAGAAGCTTGTAAGTCTAAAAGTTGGATGGATGCTATGCAAGTAGAGTATGATGCTCTTATTGAGAATCATACTTGGGATCTTGTGGATCTTCCTCAAGGGAAGAAACCTCTTGATTGCAAGTGGGTGTTTAGATTGAAGTATAATCAAGATGGATCAATAAGCAAGCATAAAGCTAGGCTTGTTGCCAAAGGTTTTTTACAAACCAAAGGCATTGACTATGATGAGACTTTTGCTCCTGTGGCTAAGCTTGTTACTATCAGGTTGATCATTAGTCTTGCTGCAACCTTCAATTGGGAGCTATTCCAACTTGACTTCACAAATGCATTCCTCAATGGTTATTTGGAGGAAGAGATCTACATGAGGCAACCCGAGGGCTTCATCAAGGCAAAGCATGAAGGAAAGGTGTGTTTTTTGAAGAAGAGCCTTTATGGGCTCAAGCAAGCACCTAGAGCATGGTACTCTAGGCTAAACTCTTTTCTCATTTCCATCAATTTTGTAATGAGTGCCTATGATCCATCATTGTATATAAGTTTTCATGATGGCATGATCATTATTCTTGTTTTGTATGTAGATGACATTATCTTGAGTGGTAATGATCTAGATGGAATTAGAGATGTAAAAATTGCTTTAGCAAAAGAGTTTAAGATGGTAGATCTTGGCCTATTGAGCTTCATTCTTGGAATAGAGGTTATTAGAGGATGTGATTTTAGCTTCATTTGTCAATCTAAATATGCTACATCCATCCTAGATAGATTTGGAATGAAGAATTGTAAAGGCATTGAGACACCAGTGGAGCAACATATAAAAACATCTATTGGTTGTGATGAAGCATCCTTTGAGGACATCACATTATATAGAAGGCTTATTGGCTCCTTGATCTATTTAACTATAACTAGACGTGATCTTAGTTATAGTGTTGGAAAGTTAAGCCAATTCATGCAAAGTCCTCTGGTTTCACATTGGAAGATGGCCAAAAGAGTTCTTAGATACATTTCATTCACTAAGAATTTTGGTATTTTGTATAGAGGAACTAATCTTGGCTTTAGAGCCTATAGTGACTCGGATTTTGTAGGTGACAAAGTGGATAGAAGATCAACAAGTGCCTTTGCCACCTTTCTATGTGATGGAGTAGTATCATGGCTTTCCAAAAAGCAAGATACCATCTCCCTATCTTCCACAGAATCCGAATACAAGGCCTTGACATCAACATGCAAGGAGGTCTTGTGGTCAAAAGGCTATTGGTGGAGCTTCATGTCATGGAGGAGGAGATCCCTATCATCTATTGTGACAACCAATCAGCCCAATCACTTGCAACTAATCCTACATTCCATGCAAGGAGCAAACACATCGAAATTGCTCATCATTTTGTGAGGGAAAAAGTGCAAGCTAAAGAGATCAAGCTCCAACACGTGCCATCATCAAGTTGCTTGGCTGATTTGTTTACTAAACCTTTACCTAGAGATTCGTTTGTCAAGCTTAGATTTTCAATTGGAGTTATTGATAAAAACATTGTGATCTCCAAGGCTAGATTTGAGGAGGAGTGTGAAAAATTGCCTACATTGGCAAATCTAGCCATGTAGAATATTGTACATTTTGTCAATATTGTTTGTTGGTTACTTAAATGGCCAAAGTGCCACTTGTACATACACACCTAAAGTAGGTTACCACGAGTCAAGAGGAGTGGTTGTGTCTATTTGGTAGTGATTCCTACTTTGTAGGATCTAGACCATGATTTATGATGAGATTTGTACCTTCCATGCACCTACCAAGCATGACTCTTGGATCTAGGCTAGGGTTTTCACATTAGGGCAAGAAAGTGGAGTCTACTTCCTTATTACATGCTGGATTTTCACCTAGCTTTGCAAAAGAAGTGTGTTTTACTATGTATTCCTATTCTCCATAGTGAGAAGATAGAAACTTTTTGGAGCCTCAAGGAGAAACTCGAGTTTCCTCTCATTGTATGGCGATTACTCTATTTTTCCAATGAAACCCAGCTTTGGCACTTTGTAAACACTGTCTACAGGCCGTACTACAGCCTTATTTCCACACGTGTGGAGTTGGATTAGACTATTTGATCAATGCTTTGATTGTCTCTACTTGTTTCCTATCAGGCTGCTAAACTAGATCTTGTTTTCTGATGACTAGTTTCTGATAGATTGTTTAACAAGCATACAATCACCTTGTGGATCATTCAAAGATCCATTTATGGTCCTGAGTACTGTACTTTTCACACATGGAAGACCACATCTCTACTAACAACATTTTTGTCAGTAGAGGGCAAATAAATCTTGTATGCTTTTTTAGTAGATGCATAACCTACAAAAATTCCTTTTACTGCACTAGGATCTTCCTTCTTCCTAGTTTCTAGAGGTACATGCACAAAGCATGTATAGCCAAAAATCCTAAGATGATCTACCTTAGGCTTTTTCTTATACATCATCTCAAATGGTGTCTTTCCTCCTATTGCAAGATTTGGAAGCCTATTACAAAGATAGTTTGCACATGCAACTGCCTCTCCCCAAAATTCTTTAGGCAGAAAATCTTCCAGCCTAATGGCTTTTGCACATTCACACAAAGTTCTATTTTTTCTCTCAACAACTCCATTTTGCTGAGGAGTATATGAACAAGAGAACTCTCTTTGAATACCCTCTCTCTCACAAAAATCTTTAAACTTATTGGAAGTGTATTCCCCTCCATTATCACTTCTTAAAGCTTTTATCTTGTAAGGAAACTGCTTCTCTACATAAGCTATAAAAGTAAGTAAAACATTATAAACCATGGCTTTTGAAGACAACATATAGATCCAAGAATGTCTTGTATAATCATCTACAAAAGAGACAAAGCTATGGTTGAACCTTAGCCTCGACCCTTGCCTACCTACATCACGAGGCCTAGATAAACGTCATGAGCTGACCACCAATGGAAGAGCTTTTCACTCTTCTAGAGAGAATGAATAACAAGCTCATGGAGATCCACCTCTGTATACATAGTCCAGGTGGGGTCATTTTTGACCATAGGAGTCTCACATGACCAATGACACTCGACAGTTGTGCACACTGACACGGGTCCATAACAAAGAGTCATCACACGCCAACTGTTGCATGCCCTTATGGGTATGTAACACCCAGAATAATCAGTCCAGCTCTCAGATATGGGTCCTGGGAGCTATCCCGATAGGTAGAATCAACTAGGCTCATAGACATGGTTCCCAAGAGATGACTAGGCCATGACTCAAGCTCCATAGGTAGCTCATGACTTTTGACTATTTGACTTGCTCACCACAGGTCGGAGGCTCAGTCTCTGACTTTCTAACTTGCTCTTGTACTTTAGGGAGTGTTACTCTTAGAGTCTTACAAGGCACAATAGGTGCACCCGATTCAGTGCAACTTCTTTAAAATCCAAATATCTATGTGCCACGTGAAAAATTCAACTAGTTTAGTTGAGTAATTTTGGCAATTTTGAGGCCAATATGAAATTTCAACTTAGAGGTAGATTTATATTTGTCAATAAAGGCCTAAATAGTGTTTGTACTATTTTTGGCAAGTAGATATGTGAATGAGATCAGATCTGGACCCATTCTAATTGTCTAATCTAGATACATTGCATCTAGTCACTAAAAACTAGGTTTTTGGTGAGGTACCTAGAAGTTTTTATTTTAGGGCAAGTGGCCAAATGACATTTTAGCAGATATAAATAGTAGTACCAGCGTGGTAGAAGTATTTTTGTATTCTCATTTTATGTGGAGAATTCATCTCTTTTGATTCGATGTCTATCTCATGTGTATTTCTCAAAATATCTTGATTTTTGGTGTGTAGAATGTCATTTTTATTGTTGATCTTGCATCCATACGTGTGAAGGACATTACACTATTGTTGTTGTATGGAAATAGATAGTACTATATTGGATCTTAGTGCTTATGATCAGATCTTAGTGATTTATGCAATAATAGCTTGTGTAAAGTGATGATTTCTATTTTGTAGCTAAATCTAGATGTGCACCCAAATTAGGCCAAGATCTTGTTGATCCATTAAGTGTATTTTGGATATGATTTTTTTCACATGGTATTAGAGCAGGTTTTAGTCCAAAGTTGGAGTATTTTCTAAATCTAGAGGTGGATCTGAGGGCCCCATTGATTCTATCTAAATTTGGATTGGTTTCTAGCTCAGATCATGAATTTTCAAGTCTAGAAATTGGATCTTTGTGATCCTAGCATCATTTTAGGTCAAATCACTTGGAGTAGGCCGATTTTTGACACCGCTTACTGGAATGTCGAGATGAAAATTGCTTATGGTTGTGGATGTTACATTCTACTAGTTGATGTATCAAGATTCTAGCTTTTGCATACAACTTTTGCTTGATTCAATCTTTTACATTTTTGGAGTAATTCTAAATTTGATAGAATCTCTTGTTTTTAAGTTGCTGGACTTTTCCAAGAGTGTGATTCAATCTTAGGTGTTATCACAAGCTCATCATATTGTATTTAGATATATTGTGATTAAGAAATCAACATTCTATGTGCTAGGATTTGCTAGAAGAGAGAAAATGAGAGGCTAGATTGTTTCCAAATCTTTGTCATTTCTTTGAGTTTCATTTGTTGATTTTCAAGAGAGTGTTAAGTGCATTGGAATAGGTTCAAAGAGAAGATCAATCATTGCAACATGGCAACCTCAAGTGGTTTCATATTGGAAGGCAATGATAGACTTGCCTCAACAAATTATTCAACTTGGAAGGTGAGGATGGAGTCTTTGCTAGAGATGAATGATTTGATGGATATTGTTGTAGGTGTAGAGGAGAGACAAGAGGGCAAAGAAAGCTCTACATGTGATCAAGATGAAGTGTCTAAAAAATCAAGCTACAAACCCATGCTCAGGATTGCTTTTTCAGATTCATATTTTGCAAAAGACAGGTTGGATAGGAAATCCACAAGTGCTTACACTATATTTCTTGGAGGAAATTTGGTTTCTTGGCTGTCAAAGAAGCAGGCAACTATTTCCTTATCATCCTATGAAGCTGAATACAATATCTTACAACCACAACAAAGAAGGTTTTATGGATCAAAAGGTTACTTTTGGAGCTTAAGTGCTATGCAGATGAAGATTTACCAATTATCAAGAATGATAACATTTCTGCTCAGGCTCTTGCAAATAATCCAGTCTTTCATGCAAGGAGCAAGCATATTGAAGTGGCTCATCATTTTGTAAGAGAAAAAGTCATTGGAAGAGAGATCTCATTGGAGCATGTTTCATCTTCAGATTGTGTTGCAGATCTTCTCACCAAGCCTCTACTCAAGAATGTCTTTATGAAGATGAGGTCTAACCTTGGCCTAATTTTGAAATCTATGTTAATAGGAACATAAATTTTAAGGAGGAGTGTGAAGATTATTAAAATATTATCTTCCTATCTCGAGTTTGGGGTCATGTCCATGACAATTTCCACTAGATTTCATATTGTACATATAAGGAGTGTGAATTGAGCACATATCCTTCTAGTGTAGCTCGGATTTGAGTTAGAGAGGTTCAATTATGATGACATGCAGATGTTTAGATAGCATGCAAAGTCTTATTGTATGCATGCAAGCCACATGCAATCAGTGCATGCAACATGCAAAGTAGTTTATGTGATCTACACATGTCTAGGTAGCTTTATGAGTTGACATGCAGTACATGCAACATCCATGCATGCAGTTACACATGTGAATCTCTGGTAGTGAATTAGTTCAGTTAAGTGGACTTTCCATGCAACTCCACTGTAGAAATTCGAGTCTCTCTCATGTAGGAAAAGTTGGGCATGTTTTGCCATATTTGTGAATATTGAGATTTTGGTGTTTTGGACTCATTCTCTCTCTACTCGAGTTTTCTATGTATGATTTTCTCTCTCTACCTGAGAGCAGCCTCCTTTTCCCATACTGAACACTTAGAATTATTTTTACATTCATTTCTCATAGTGAAGAGTTAGATTTTTTCATCAGATGTATGCCATTGTGCTCTTGCCTTAGATTTTTCAAGCATACTGTTCTTTGATCAATCTTGTGCAATCACAACACCTCAATAAGATCCTGTAGGGTGTGGTGAAGCTCACACGTGCTAAAAACTTCACAATGGTGGTATGGAACACCATGGCTTATCAAAGATCCAAGCTGGCTTGATGGTGGTCTATAGCTCAAGTGCACGGGGGACAGATGGCAATACCTCTATGGTTGGGCGGTAACATAGTGTTCGTCATCTGTTTGTGGGATTAACATAGCGTTCATCACTTGTTTGTGCTTTAGGATCAACGATGGGGATTCTAACATTTTATCAGAGCCACTGATAATTGTGTATGAGGTGCAATGGTTTAAGCTTTTGGTTGATGTTCTAGGAAGGCTTAGTTGTCTTCGTTTAATTGAAATGAGCAACTTTGCTTTTTGCTTAGTCTCAGTCCGAGGTCGTTTGGATAGAAAATGAGCCACGTTTGCTAGTTGTGGTGGAAGTGTTGGATTTTTCTCCTACAAATCGACTAATCGACATTTTAAATCTTCGTCCAACTTTTATCTAGACCTGTAGATTTATTCGTGTTTTTACACTGCATAACTACTCGAAAACGGTTTATAGTGTCGGCATTTTCGAGATTTTTGCCTTTCAGGATTTTCTCTCACTTCGGCTTTTTCGCAAAATGCCAGATGCCTCAAATGTTAAGAAAATGCTTTTAGCGAAGACCTTCGTGTATTTTGTATTTTTCGCAAGACAATTTATTGTTCGTCTTAAAGGCTACAAACTTGCTCTGATCGTTGACTAAGTAAATTTTTGGGAGACTATTTGGATGGATGCCAGCACATCACAACCAACTGGATGACACATTTGATGACCTAATTAGTTGTCCTACTATTGGACATTGCCACATTTGCCTAATATAAATAGTTGCTCATATTTCTACAGTTGTGTGTGTTGATCTTAGAGCATAATCAATGATCTTAGATCAGCAAGTATTGAATAGTTAGCTCTCTCTCTCTCTCACGCCTGCGAACTTGCCCCACAATCAATCCACCAAGTGTCTCTTGAATTGCCATTGTTTGTTGGAGAGGATGTAGATGCCATCAAGAATAGATCTCCTTCATCCTCCTCCTCCTCCTCCTTCTCATGTGCAAGGTTTCCTTGTTTATCTTCCTCCTCTTGTGCTCTTTGCCTCTTTTAGCATTTGGATGCAAAATGTCCCTTCTTTCCACAAAAGAAGCATTTTTGCTTTGACTTGTCCTTTGCCTTTGAACTTGATGCCTGATCCTCCTCATTGGCCTCCTTTGCTTGATCCTTATTGGATCCCTTTGTCTTCTTTTTCCCCTTGAATGACTCAATTTGCTTTCTCATCTCCAACTTGCAATGATAAGGAGCTCATTCTTTATTTTGCATGGAGCATCTTACACTCTTCAGCCACTAGCACAATATGGAGCTTATCAAGTGATGGAAAAGTGTCTTAAATGGAAAAAGTTTGAATCAAATTGGAGAAATCATCTCCTAAGCCATTTAGGATCACTTGTACAAGTTCATTATCTTTAATCTTCTCCCCAATAGAGTCTAACTCTTTGTTGAGAGATTTAATTCTTAGCACATAGTCTTGTGCATTTTTCTCACTTTTTCTCTTGCTTTGTAGATATGGTTTCTTAGCATAAGTACTCTTGAAGTGTTGTTGGATTTATATATAGCTTTTAAAGAATCCCAAGCTTCCTTGGCCGATGTGCAAGAGGCTACCTCCTTCAAGAGGTCATTGCTAACATTCATTTTGATGTAATGAAGTGCTAGTTTTGCCTCCTTGTATCTAACCAACTCTTGTCCTCCAAGAGGCTCATCCTCTTCATCTAGGACAATATCAAAGAGGTCTTGGAGCACTAGGAGTGACTCCATCCTCACTATCCATATTGAGTAGTTTGTAGAATTTAACCTCTCACTAGATCCAAGAAGGAATCCACCAATGGTTCCCATCTTCCTAATGACTTGTACTAGATTGTACTTCTTGTCTCTCCCTAAATTCTTTTCCAAAATTTGCCTCACTAGCAGCTCACTTGATGTTCACAAATACACAAGTGGCAAGATCCCCTTGATCTTGATTCACAAGAATTTTTAGGAAGGATTCTACAAAACATTGTGCAAGAAAATTGGTCTTGATTTGATTCTAGAAACTCACAAAGATTTCACTTGTCCTGATTACCTCAAATTTGATGGGATAATTGAAATACACTTTAGACTGTAAAGTGCCATTGAATATAAGATCTCCAACCAAATGAACTTAAATGAAATCCGCTTCAGTTAAATTCTTTGGCACTATCACAAAATGAGGTAGTAGTTGTTTTTGTGATCCATTCCATCGATGACGAGACCCAAGTACTTTTGAGGAGATTTCAAACATTTTCTTTTCTGTGCTTTGCAAGCTTTTGTCTCTCCGTTGTTTGTTGTTCTCTATGGAGTTGGACTTCGTAATTTCCATTAAAAAGTACAAAAAAGAAATTGATTGAATCAATTGAAACCACAAATGGAATCCAAAATTTTGTTGTAATAGTAAAGTACTTTTTAAAAACAATAAAATATAGAATGTCAAATAACTTTTTTTTTGCGAAGTTTTAGCTTGCTCTCTAAGCGCTTTCAACTGCTCGCAAGTTGTACAAATGAACATTCTAGATTTCTTAGGATTTTTCACAAGATCAAAGTCCCTCTTCCAATCTTTCACAGATTATGAATAACTCAAATGTGGAACACTCTTGAACATGGCAAAGTCCTTGTAATTCAAAAAATATTTCCAATTTTGTAAAATGTCTTGAAGGTGAAAATAGATAGATTTTAGAAGCTTTTCGGCATGCACATATGTCAAATGCATTAACCATGCTTTTGCCGTTAAGGCATTCGGAGAGACCGTCCATCCCTGAATTGAGCCTTATAAACTTGGATCCTTTTGTAATCTGTTGTGGATACAAGCAAGCCTTGAATTTCCAATTGTGTGAATGCTTTTGAAGGCGTTACAACATACTTCATTTGTTTTTAGGAAATAACAATAACGTTTTTAGTATTTGGTCTTATAGATGAACACAAATAGTAATTTTGATCATCTTTTGTTCGTGAAAGAAAGTTTGATCGAATATGTTGAATCTCAATAGTTCAGTAGTGATGAACTTTTGCAAACAGAAAACACAACAAATCACGCTCCGCATCTTACAAATTTCATGTGGTTCAAACAATAGTTTTTGAAGTTTTGTCATTGTACGACGACTTGCTTATAAGTTTCTCCTATATTTTTCATTGATCTTGGAATCTGCTTTGTAAGAAGAACTACTACATGTTGGAATAACTGTTGATAAAAAAAACTGTACTAGCTACTTGTTCGTCTTGTAAATTTTCTCTCGTATTTTTGAATTCCATTTCCTGATCTTTCAAAAATCTCTTCCATGTTTGAAAATATAGATCTTCTTGATTTAATAGGCGTAAGTCTATTGCATCTCCTTGCATGTCTTATTGAAGGAAGACATTGAGCAAAAAAAAATGTTATACCGCTTAAGGGCAGATAGACCGTCCACGAGAATTCAGAGTCTCTTTTGACGAGCAAAGGATTCAAAGAAACATTTTCTTGAAGTGGAATCATAGACTAACTAGAATTTGTAACTAAGTGTTTGCTTGATTCTGAATTGTTGCAAATCTCAACAGAAGGAGAATGGCACCTTGCTTGAGGTGGTACAAGACTTAAAGATGAAATGATCTAGTAAAATGTTCACCAAATTGTTGATAACTTGGTGTGACTTCATGGTACGCACTAGAAGCTTTAATCTCCGAAGAAAAACTGGTGTCGGTTCCTTCGTAGTAAGTTGGAATAGGAGGAACCAAGGATGAAGAGCTCTTCATGTTTGAAGAAACAAAAATACAAAGCTAATGTCTTTATTGAGTTGAACTAAAATCCCTAGCTACCTAATGAAAATTAAAAAATACAAGCCTTTAAAAAGCGAAAGGTTGTGTTGGTGGCTATGTTGATCATGGAGCATTAAGTTTGTATTAACTTCTATGCTGTTCATGGAAGGCTATGCTAGTCATGAAAGAAAACTCTAAAAAAAGCATATAAAACACAAGGACATGCTAGGATGCATAGAAAAAAACCTTTGAGAAGCAAGGGAGGAAACAAGCATAGACACACTAAAAAAGAGCAGCGTATTGAATACAAAGTTGTCGTGCCTTAACTATCTCGTGCCACGCCAGGCCACACCAGGCCACAAGCACGCCATGAGCACGGGCTGAGCTGTGACGAGCCTTGAGTCGTGACGAGCCATGAGCTGTGCGCCGCCCCTTCAAGAGCCCGCCACCCTAGGCCAAGACACACCACGAGCCGCCACAAGCCTTGAGCCGTGACGAGCCATGAGTCACGCACTGCCCCTTCAAGAGCCTGCCACTCCAAGCCAAGTCACACCACAAGCTCAGGCCGAGCCACCACGAGCCTTGAGCCTCGAGCCATGCACCTCATGACGTGGCGGAAATCGTGAGCCATGCCATGTCATGAGCCATGAGCGTCGTGATACCATGTGTCACGAGTCACAAACCACGAGACCTAACGAGCCATGAGCCACAGGGAGTCACGCCATGCCAATCAGGGAGCCCGCCAGGCCATTTCGCGAGCATGCCATGAGCCATGAGCCATGGTCCTTGCGCCATGCGATGCCATAAGTCATGCGAGTCCTTGGGACGTATCCCACCTTAAGCCATAACCCATCTTAAGCCCAATGACATAACTACTTCAGGGGTCGTGCCAAACCATAACCCACCTTTGCCTACCACGTTTATGCTCTCTCTCGCTCTGGCACTCTTTCATCTGTGCTTCGTAGCTACCTATTGCTTTCAGTATACGTGTTCCGGGTCTCCCTTCTTGAGCACAGCTTAAGAGAGATCACGAACTCCTCACAAGATAAAGGTATGTTTGCTTTGAAATTTAGAATAACCATTTTTTGTTTCTTTCAAAGCCAGCCTATGCCAGACATAACATAGTCTAAGAGCTAAGAAATGCTTAACTCTCAGCAATTGTTATGCCAAGCAATGCTTGGGCTAAGTGCTATGCCTAGCATAGCTCACAATGAGAGCTATGCCATGCATAGCACTTAGCACGAGAGAAAAATGCTAGACTCTTGTTGAGATCCATGCCAAGCATGGCTGTCCTTAAAAGTCATGCCAACTTCTCTTCTTCATCTTTAGAGCCCTATGCAAGGGCCCTCTTTAGCAAAGCTTCCACAGAATGTTAGACTTTGTAAGGCTGTCTCATTTTACAAAAAAATGGCATGTAAATCTTTAAAATTACTACGATAAGGAGTAAAGAACTACATTGTTCTTAATCTTTTCATAAATAACATTACCTAACTATTAAATGCCAAAATCAATTTATTTCTTTAAAATAATAAATAACTTAAACAAAAGCAAGATTTCTTAAACAGATGGTGTCCGACTATGCCAGGCATAGCTTGGTGGGCCGAGCTATGCCTGGCATAGCTCTCCACCGAGTTAAGTCAGACATAGCACAATCGAGAGATATGTCTGGCATGGCTTGGTGGTTGAGCTATGCTTGGCATAGCTCGGCCCTCGGCCATCACATACCGAGCATAGCTCTCGGTCGAGCTCCATAGCTCAGTCAAGAGCTATGCTCAGTATGGCTGAGGGCCGAGCTATGCCAAGCATAGCTTAGCCACCATGCCATGCCTGACATAGCTCTCTTCTAAGCTATGTCTAGCATAGGCCGCGAGGCCGAGCCATGTCTGGCATAGCTCTCGATTGAGAGCTTTGCCAGGCGTAGCTTTTGGTTGAGCTATGCCAAGAATAGCTTGGCTTTCGATTGAGCTATGCGAGGCATAGCTCGACTGAGAGCTATGCGTGACATTGCTTTCTGTTGAGAGCTATGCCAGGCATAGCTCGGCCGAGAGCTTTTCACCACATGGCTCTTGGCCGATTTCTGGACGGAGCTTTCTTTTGAAAGAAAATCCCATTGCTAGTTTCTATCAAACATTTTTTAATTTAATTGTAGATTTTCTGTTGTGGTGTTCTTGAAGAATTAGACAATGTCCTCCTATAAACCCCTCCAATCTCCAAAAGATAGACATGTCAAAGCACATGTTTTATTTTACAAAAGGTTGTGAAGGATAGAGTTTGACAGAGCTTTCTCTATGGATTGTGAAGAGAGCTGGCAAAGGGCTGTCGACCTTTAACACTGCAGGACATGTGCTTTATAAGGTCACAACAAATGACGTGGACAACGGATTCACATATCTCCCTGTGAAATCAATTGAGAAAAAAGTTATTTGTACATATTGGAGGATAGTTACATGAAAATTCGCCTCTGTGAACATGCCTTTGTCAGGAATTTCTTCGATGAAGCACTAAGTCTTGCTACCATTTCTTCATTATTAATTTCAGATTTTCATTTTGTAGTCTGAAATAACTGTTTATTATTTTATTTCAGAGCTTGAAAGAATCCATTCTCATCACCTGTCAGGCTCTTGCGAATGGTGAGGATCCAGTGATGCCAAAAATGCCTAAGGTTTCTAAGCCTCGATCTCATGTTCTGACTTCAGGCTAGGGTTTGGCAACTTTTAATAAAAAACATATACAAGTTAAGAAATCCACTCAAGTCCACCCCCAAGAGAAAGCGTAGCTCTCTCTCTCTCTCTCTCTCTCTCTCTCTCTCTCTCTCTCTCTCTCTCTCTCTCTCTCTCGTTCCCAAGAAGAGTCTGCCCAACCAGTGCCAGTTAGCCATTGTTTTAAAACCATGACTAAAAAGAACCAGGGGCCAAAGCATTCCCTCATAATCCAGTCTCAAGAATCCTCTATGAATTTATCTGGTGCTGCCATTTCCTTTTAATCTTCCAGAACTGATATATAAAAAATGAGACGTTTAATTCATGAAAATAAAAAAATTAGGAAAACTACTTTTATATTAAATATTGACCAATGCGATAGTTGATTTCTCAATTGGGGATAGACCAATGGAGGTTAGAGAGACCAACCCTTCACATGTACATAATTTGAAAATTAAATTTAAAGATCACACACACGCTATTGTTACCCCATTTTTGGTTTTGGTTGATCCTAAAAGCTACCCAGAGGTCTCAAATTTGTATCCTAAGTTGATTGATTCTTACAATTTTTTTTGTTTTGGCCTACAGGCTCGAAAAGAGCTTTCTCAAGAGTGCCCTCACATACAATCCTTTGGACAGGTTAGTGCTATCATTTTTGTAGGCCTCACCATTGGAGAAGCCAAACTCCTTGCTTGGGATCATAACATAGATCAGGATTACAGGCTCAAAATGAGGGTCATACAAAGAGTGTGCTTCTTTCACAAGGAGTGCATTCGATTCCATAAAGATGATGACCAAAAAAATTTGAAGTTGAAGTGCTTGTGTGCCCAGGAGACAGGATTACCTTTTGATCAAAAGAATATTACACACACTTACAAAGTATGACAATTATTTTCAACTAGCATTTCGTTCTAAAAAGGTAAATAAAGAACTCTATCTACTTGCTTTTGTCAATCTAACAAACAAAGAGCTGAACTAATCTAGGGTTTTTTCCCAACTGCTTTTTTTTTTCAGGTCTGCGATGTTGATTAAAATCATTCAAAAGGCTTACCATTGTTTTCTTTTGAAAATAGCCAAAAAACCTCACCAAAAATTGGATGGAGAATGCTTAAGAATTTTTTGTTTTTGATGTATCTAGAATAATTCATAATGGTTTATGTTATAGATTGGTAGTCCATTCCAAGCATTCAACTCCAAGCTTAAGCTTAAGAAAAAGGATAAAATTGGTTCATAATGGATAGATGATACAAAGACTAGATTCATATTGCTAAATTTAGATGAGAACAGACATATTCTCTTATGAAGTGCTTATTCGTTCAAAAGTATTGGATAGGAGTATCGTTATCAAGGTGATTGATCAAAGGAAAATATGTAAAGACTCAAAATTCAGCCATAATCAATCTTGTAAAAATATGAAATTATCACTTAATAGACTACATTAACATAGAACATATAATCCTTGAAGAATTGGGAGTTACCTTTCATCAAAATAGAAAATTCCTACTCATACAAGAATCAATCGATCAAAGGAGAGTTTCATTGTTACTACCTTTCAATACATGTGGCTATATTACACCTAACTCATTTTGACATTTAATACTATTAAAGGTAATGAGTTCATGACAAACATGTATGAGGAAAATAAGCCCTCACTTCATTTAACATTGTCTTCTTCACCATACTTGATCAAATTGAACATGTAGTGTTAATCCAGATTGTTGACAACTTTAGCTTAACTTGTTTCTAACATATACGAAATGATTTCCACCAATATCAATTAACAAAAGATTCTAGAATCTTGGAGAAAATCCATAACAAACTCCCATCATAATGGAATGTGTTTCACTGAGCATGACACTTCTCCCTCCTTTGATCAAGACTAACACATTCAACTCTTTCGTCCTTCAAGCATGATAGAGACCACATTGCTTGTGAAGATTTTCTCGTTGCCTATGGGGATTTGTTTTTATCTATCCACTACCTTGAAGTGTACAAACTTTTAGGCATTTCCTTTGGATTTTGATATTTCACAAAATCCATTGACGATTTAGAACACTTGGTCTTGCTCTTGCAAGGCAAAGGCTGGAATCCCAAATTTGATATCATTCATAGTTGCATCAGAACGATATTCCAGGCTAGTTGTGTTCCAAAACATAGAGGGTCCAAACTGTAATTTTCAAAAACCTAATTTTTTTATTTCACAAGACACGTCCATTGCTAGGGCCAATGTAGAGGATGCAGGAGAGGAAGGTAAGGATGAGGCCGAGAAAGGAGATGAGGAGGAGGCATTTGATGATGAGGATGAGGATGCCTGGGATGGTTAGATGGAGATGGACATTGGCAAGGATGTGGGGTTTGTTGATTCCAATGTCAAGACACAAATCTAGTCAACATCACCTGCACAACAGGGGGGGGGGGGGGGGGGGTAGGGCATAGAGTATACGCTTCATGGATTTGCAATTACAAGTAGAGGGAGTAGAGCCTTGGCAAGGACCCCAATAGACCTAGAGGCAACAACAAAGGTCGAGGCCCCTAGGGTACAGGTAGAGAGGCAGAGGTTCTGAAAGACACCATCGTACCCTTGAGGAGGATTGTCTATCTTCCTACTATTGAGGAAGTATCTTCATATGATCATGAGGTCTCGAGTCATAGAGTTTTAGAGTTCATTTTCATGTCATATGACTCTATGAGTCATTGTCTATCTATCAGATTCATGTACTTGGCCATTGGCCCACTCCTTGTCATATGACATATATATTAGTTGTTTGTGATATATTGATCATTCTCATGAGGCATGTGTAGAAATCTGGATCATTTTTCATGTTCTTGTATCATGTGGATTGCAATTACTTTCAAGTTTCAAGTTTAGTATACTAACTTGCTAAGTGCTTCATGTATACTTTATATGACCCCTTTAGTATGTGTCAGTGTCAAATCTGATATCGAAAATCTTTAAACTACTTTTACAAGGCTCCTTAATAACTCATTACTCTGAGTCTACATGCAAGCATCTCAATGTGCATGACTGTAGTTTGTAAACTGGTCTGTAAGATAATTTGCACCAGTATGAGTATCAACACTATGCAACGTTAATAGTCTGATTCACAGTTCGCAGACTTTCACAATGCATTTTTTTAACTTTTACAGCCTCTAGTTGTTCTTTTTTCTTAACCCCAACACACTACTTTTTCAGGAATCGACCATTTCGGTACGTTTCCAAACGCAGCGTAAGTTAGATATCACTTAACCTTCTATATTCTAGTAATCCCCACAGTTAATTAGCTCCTACCTAACCCTAGACCTTAAAAATCTCATTGACAACCTTTCTATGACATTGAAAGTAGCAAATTGTAACTCTTTATTACAGATGTAGATAACAATAGCAGTAAATTGCCTCATTTCATCCAATCCTACTAGCAATTTGCAATCACTACCTGATTATACAATCCCCATAAGACAGATGTAGATAACAATAGCAGCAAATTGCCTGATATCATCCAATCCTACTAGCAATTTGTAATCACTACCTGATTATATAAACTCGAATTTACTTCAGAATCAAACTTCAAGCCAGCAAATTATTTCTTTCAGAGGATTCATCATAACATGACTAGCACAGTTGTGATCTCGGAAGAGTAACAACAAACAAGGGATCCAGTACCCACAAGAGATTTTCAAAGCTAATATACAGTCATATACGTCCAATCCAATCAAAATTTACCAGTCAAGTTGAAACAATCTTTCAATCCTTGAAAATGCCATTAAAGATCTTCACTGACAAATCAATACCTTCTAGCTTTTCAGACTTCTGTTTCGTGCTTCAAAAGTAGAGTCCGACTGGTTGCAGCAGAGACAATATGAGCTGGGTGTAAGCTTATAAACATGCTACCTTTGAATGTCCTTGCATCAGAAAAAAACTTGTCAATGCAAACAAGTCTGATTGCAAAGAAAGCTTCAAGCTTCTCAATAAGATTCTGTGTGCAAGCTCCGGTTTCTTCAGTGCTATACCGGTGAACAGATGTCTCTCTGTTTTGAATTCATACATCTGCGAAGGTCACTTTCTTCACCCGGAGCTTTGAAGGTGAACGTGGTTTTCTTTGCCAAACAGGATCAACCTGCAGCGAGAATTCGCTCATATCAGAGCCGTTATTCCATACCCTCTGAGGTTCTGCGAAGGGCGTGGAGGGTCGTCTGGAAACACGTACGGTAGTATGCTGCTGCCAATGTTCTCTGCCCTCATCAAAATTCTTTTCGTAGTTGAATGAGTTGTAGTCGGAATTCTGCCTCGGCCAGCACAACCCCTCACAGCATGCTATGCGAATTTGCTTGGCCTCTGCCCTAGCTTTTCTTAAGATCTGTTTCCAGGCTGATGGTTTTGAGTAGCCTTGATCGACATACTGCCTTCTGTACTCGCGGTTCTGCCTAGTTTCGCCTTGCAGCGAAACCTCCATCCATTCGGCTGATTTCCTGCGGCTTCCGAACCGTCCAAAGCACTCCCATCCCCAACATGATTGCTTGGCAGCTTCAGCATCTCCATGGAAATTAGACTCCTCATATTTACCCCAGGGAAAACATAGGTTCACTGAAATCACAGGGCTCTGCGTCTCATCGTGGGCAAAGGCTCGCTCAGAAGCTTTGTCTGTCAAATCAATCGATGATAGATCATTGCTACCCGGGTTTGAGCTCTGGTCCCAGCTATCCCAGCTTGGAAGGGGTTGATACTTTCTGACCGCTATCCCTGTCATCTACGGTATATCACACGGCAAGCAACCGATTCTTGCAGCTCTTCGATTCACCAGATAATATTTCGATCTACAGCAGCGTTATTTGGCAACTAGAATTGATGGGTGATGAAGAGAAATGGCCAATAATACCAACTGGATGTAACGAGGCACCACAAAACTGAGAAACAGAGGTGGTTTGTGTGTCAAAAGGCACAGGAGGGATGATGGTAGAGCGAAATTGAAAACTGAACGAATTTTGGAACCAGGAGAAGGAACCGGAGAAGACAAGCCCACAAAGAGAGCTTTTAATTATTTGAGAAGACAAGGCGTCTTCTTTGCTGCACGAACAACAACTACAATAAGGCGATGCTTCAGAATTGCGTGCACAAAAGCAACGGGAAAGTAATGAGATGCACCTCAAACCTGCCCACACAAGATTCTAAACAAAAATGCCTTCAGAGGCGTACGGATCAGCAATGCCTTGGGATGAAAACAAAGGAGGAGGAGGAGGAGGAGGTATTATATGAAAGACTCGGAAAGCAGCCAGCAGAGCAATAGCAGCAGGTATGACGAAGTCGCGTAGAGAATCGTCCAGAGCTATAGTAGTATATACGCAGAAGCAACCTTAATAACAGCAATAATGGGAAGAATATTAAGTGCGGGTGAAAGTGGAGGAGGGTCCCCAAATTGAAAGCGGAAACCCGCTTTCTTCCACCCAACCTCAGCGTTAGTTGGGGCTTTTCGCGGCAGGTCCCTGTGGACAGGGATTGACAGCCATTTAACATTTTGGTTTTTTTGGGGAGGGAAGGAAGGGGTCCTCCCATGGAGTCTATGTAAGCGATGTCGCTTATTGGCACTTATTGGCTCGGGAGGGGGAGTAACGCCCGCTCCCGTGCCTATGCGACACGTGGATCGGGTGCCCGAGCCCTCAAAATTTTCTTGGTGAGATGCTATCGCGGTTCCAGGCACCGGGCGCCAGCGTCTCGCGGTTCGGGGCACCCTGCCCTGGCGCCGGGCAGGGCGCAAGCTGGCGCCGCACGGGCAGGCAGGGGGGCGAGCGTAGGCCCAGGGTGGCGCCGGGCAGACACGGCGCCAGGTGGGGGCCGGGCAGCTGGAGCCCGAAATTTTCCCGAGCATCGGGCGTGACTGGCTTGCCCCCGAGCACGCACACATGGTAATACTGAACAATTTCTGTAATATATATGCAGAAGTTGCTCAGTCCATAGGAAACTTATGGGACAAAGCTGAGCTTTGCAGGAAGGTGTGTAGGTGCCTGGCAGGGGGGCAAATGGTGGGGACAGGGTGGGGACAGGCGGCTGTGATGCATTGGGGCGGGCGTCATCATATGCGTCCCAATAAGAGACAAGGCTATGTAAGAGGCACGCGAGCATTTGGATCTGGCGCGCTGTGAGCCACACATTTTTTATCTCGGAGCAACCAGAAGATTATCCCATAATCATATGTGGGAGGTTGCTCGGGGGCCATATATATGCAAACCTGCCCTATGTCTCACATGAGCAGGTGCCTAGTAGAGGGGCGTTGGTGTCGGTGCTCGGGACTTGGCGGTCAGCTTGCTTAGGAGCTATGGCGAGCAACAGACTGCCCAAGAGGAGACACACGCTCGCAGGCCGGGAGGCCCATGGGAGTTGCTTGGGACCCCCACCCCTCTAGCGGCTGCTAGGGACTATGCAGGTACTTGGCGCCCAAAAAGACAAAATTCCCAGGCATCGGTTTGTTCAGGCAGGCTAGGTACCTGGGTACCTGGCACCACATGGCACACCACAATTGCACCAGGCTCAAAGGCACCACGTGTGTGTGTGTGTGCCTTGAAATGCACCTCTCAAAAGGTGCATGTAAAAAAAAAAATGTACTGCAATAAAAAGGTTTCACGTCAAGGTCCACCTCCTCGGCCCTGCCTGAGGAAGAATAAGCCCTTCGCATGGCGGAATGGCCTTGGAGGGCAACCTCCCCCCCCCATTGTAATTTTCCTTACATGCACCTTCCAGGCGGAAGGTGCACGTAAAAAAATGTAAAAGTTTTACTTGCACCTTTCGGCATCCAAAAGGTGGATCTAAGTGAAAAAAAAAGGAGGCCCACAGATGCCTCGTATGGAGGCGCCTCCCTTTCCTTTGTATGAAAGGAAAAGCTGAGATTACAGTTGAGTCAGCACTGCACTATGTAGGGAGTGGGGTGGTCCAATCTCACTACCCCTCTCTCCTTGAGGCTTGCTTACAATTTATTCCTCTTTTTTTATCCATAAGGTGACTCCCTACCCTTGTCGCTTACTGGCACAGATGAGATTAAGCCCGATGCAATCCACAATTCACCTCGTGTTCAGAGAGTTCCAGCCTCTCAAAGATCGTCGTCAGTTCTAGCACAGATTAGTGTACATTTTCGTAGACACTGGTGCTTGTGTTACCCACCTTCCGTACCAGTAACCGACTTTGACTCCCTACATGGTGCATGGAGTGTGTGCGTGGCATTCTTCAAGTAGCACCTTGGAAATGGGGAGGGAGGTGTGGTGCATTCTTTAAGTAGCACCTCGGAAATGGCGAAAGACGTGTTGATGATGTAGGTGAGGGTCTCTCTCTCTCTCACTCACTCATGAAAGGAAAGGGTGGTAACTAAAGGGGAGATCAAGGTGGCCCCCACAGACTACATTTTTGACCCAAGTCATGTCCTTGTGAAATGAGCATATTTCTCACCAAAAGATTGGGATGTGTGAGCAAGGCCCCAATGTCATCCAACGATGTAGCAATATCCACAAGGGACATCGTTTCTTTCCACCTAGATGATATTTTCTAAATCCTTGAATGAGAGTGGGCCCTACTTGCAAGGATGTAACAAAAGACGTGGTATTTTAGGTCAACATGAGCTCATGTCACGTAGATGTCATACATTTCACCATTTGACCTTGTAGAGTCTCTCAAGAATGTACGAAACAAAAAAGCGGAATATATTCAATATTCGAAATCTCTAGTAGATTGTTGATAATATCTTTGACTGTATGGATTTACACGGATGTAACCCCAATACGTGGCTCGTGACCCCGTGGGACATTGGGCATTCACATAGTGTTCTTGAAAATCTCATGGGAGTTATTTTTTGAAAGACAAGTTCATGTATTGATTTTTGTAAATTAGGGTGGTTTCATGGCAACTCCCTTTGCTTGGCCCTTTCTCTTGTCAACCATTTTCTAAGCCTTGGGAAGTGAGATGAACCAGCCCTCTTTCACACCTAGCTAATAAGTGTTGCAAGTTGATTGGTCAATCGGTATCCATGCCATGGACAACTCAAGGTAAGTATGAAAGGTTTCCTTGAAGTTACAATTTCGTAAAAAATATTAGTTTATCCTATGCAACTATTAGCTATATTTTGGGAGTAGACACAATCATATATAGATCACTTTCTAGTGGTGGAACCTTTCCAACAATTTTTATCCTCAAATGACTATGTTTCTACAAGATTTTTATGGAGTCTAAAAAGCTCAAAAATATTCCTTGAGAGAAAAATTTGGCCTTTGGTCCTCTTTGTTGATTTTTTTTCGGGACCTACCATTAGGGGAGGTAATCTTGATACTTGGGTGTCTACTATTTAGAAGCCATATGATGACGGTGCTAGCATAACTAAAAAATGGCCAAAGTATTATATTCTAGCAAAAGCACATATATAAAGGAGGGCATACCCATGTTGTGCCATCTGATGAGCAATAGCATCCACTCATTTTGGGCATAGACAAGATAGAGTTCACCTTTGATTTTTCATGATTACTTGAAAATATATTTCTTAGTCTAGGCCCATGGCTCTCTCAATACAACATCCACATGCTTGCAAAGTATTTGGTAAGGATATGACAAGTAGAAGTAGATGGTCCAAAGTTTGTATGTTAGTACCAATTATATAATTACCCAATTCATTCATAAGTTTCAAACCTAAAGATTTTATTATATTCTTTTTCCTCTTATGTTCAAGCGTTGTCAGTTTTTTATAAGGTTGGTTGGATGCTTTTTACAAACATTGGCACTTTAGGAAATGTGATTTGGATGTGTGATTTAATTTCACACTTAGTTCTTAATGCATGTTCAAGTGTTGTTTGGCTATAATAAGGTTGGTTGGAAGTTTTTGACAAGCTATGGTGCCTATGCACATTTATTTAGAATATGGGATTTTGGATGTGTGCACATAAATTACATTTCACATCAAGTTCTTAATGCATTTCATTAGATTAATGCTAGTGATTTTTGCAACAAATTCTACACTAAATCAATCTCGGTTTTTCTAAATTAGGTGTTTTCAATGTCTTAATCTTGTAAATAGGTTTCTGTTTGATTTTAGTTGTGGTTGGATCCTATACGTATTCAAAACTACCACTAGGCAGGTCATAGAGATTCTCTTGCTTATCTTATGTTGGCCATATAAGTTCACTAAGTTGTCCAAGACTACCTTGTTGGGAGAAAAAAGTAGACCTAGACTACTTAAGCCAAGTTCATGGGTAGCTTGTGTTTACATGTTGTTATAAGATAATTTAAAGCCGTGGAACCGAAAGTGATAACTAATATCTCATCGCATTGAATCTTCATTAAGCACAAACTTTTAGGTTTGGTTTTGTCAATTGCATATAGTTTTTTGATTTTTTATGCTAAGACTTGTATGATGAAGCTTTACTAGAGTCAAGTGCATTCATTCTAGACTAAAGTTGAGTCTAGACCTAATATGATATATTAAATAAGCTTGACATTGTTTATATATCCATTGGAGAACTTTGGTTATTCTATGCCTAAATTTAGTAGCTTGATTTGAAGTGGAACTACACTTGGGATGCAAGCCCTAATTCAATCCTACTTGGTTCAGTTCTCCAAAACTTGTAGTCTCTACAAAGATCATGCTCAAATAATTTTGAGCCTATTCAAATTTAGACTTTAAAATGATTGCAAATGCAAGACTTTCGCATTTAGAGATCTCTTTTTGAATTCTAGAATATACCTTCTTAGCACATATAATCCTTAAGCTAAAAGTTTTTTTTACTTCACAGGTTTCTTCCTTAAGCTGAAGTACTTATAACTCTAATTTATGCCATAAAGGAGTAATGCCTTAAAAGTCAGTTTTTCCCTAACATGTATGTGCCCTAAAACATGCACTTCTATGGACTAATAATGTAAGGGAAGCTCTCTAAGATCCTGCTTACAAGACAAAACACAATGGAAAACACACTATGGAGCAACCACCCAACCAAGTAGAAGCAACCAATCAACTCTAGAAGCTTCACCCCCAAGCCAAGGAATAGGAAGCATGAAGGTAGAGTGAAACCCTGGCAATGAATCAATGATCACAATGAGGAGTAGGGCGAGTTTGGCCTCAATATATAGAGCCAAAAGCAACCAAGGCACATAGCCATGCATAGCCCTAAGTTCCCTATACATAGATTCACCTAGAATAGAGTCCTAAGCATGGACCAACTATTCATAGAATTGTTATTGATAACTCTACACATGCCTTGCCCCAAACCTTGTCTAAACTCCATTTAGTGTGTTCTGGGGCTCACAAGGATATTAGTTACTTTCGGGTCACATCCAGTATGACGTGGCATAACTAACAGCTTGATTTACTGGAGTACCGTGTATCCAAGACTAGGAGTATACTGAATCCTACTTACTGGCCATGGACATAACATTCTTCCCTCCTTAAACTGCTTCTATCCTTAGAAGCTCTCTAAACAGGAAAGAATAATAGGAATAGTTCTTTTAACTCTCAATATCAACCTAGAAAATCATTATCCTTAGTCTAACTTTTACATCAAACAAGTACTCAGAGATAATCTTATTTTCCAAGTGATAATCTCTACACTGGAGTATAACTCAGGTTTGAAAAATACACTAAGCGATAAATTTTTCCATCTAAGTTACATTCACCTCAAGTTAGTAACATCACCTTCATGTAAAGCACTGACATAAAACACTGGGTGAAATAACCTAACTTAAAAGATTAAAGTAAAAGAAATAATAAAATAATTATAATTGCAGTCTGAAACTATCCACAACTCTGACACATAATTCATAAGCTTTCAAGTACAAATATCCTTAGAGTTGACGATTGACCAGACACCAAACTTTGAAGGCGGCAAGAGATCTCACATCAAGATTCACAACTCGTTGCTCAAGTGGGATTAATCATTAGGCTTTCGCAATCTCACAGCTTGCTACTCAACTTTCAAGCCTCACAATGCACATTGTAGGCTGCAGCTCGTTGCTCCAATGCAAGCCTCAATAAACGTCAAATGGGTAATGGCCATGCTTGATGCACAGCTCAAGCCTGCTGCCTCACATAGCACAGTTCATGGATTCAAAGTCATGACTCCCTGCTTAGAATGATTCACGAAATGGCAAGAACTTAGAATAATCTAGATTCCAAACTCCAGTCAAAATCCACGACTGAACTCAAAAGTTAGAACGATTCATGAAATGGCAAGAAAAATCCAGATTTCAGACTCCATTGTCACGAATCCATGATTGAACTCAAGAGTCAAATTCTAGAAATTCTCAAGAGTCAAAAATGATTCACGAAATGGCAAATGCGGCAATGCTAATTTCCAAATTCCTCATTGCTCACGCTTCACGCGCAGCACGCGCACTGCCTCAGCCCTCAAGCGCCGCGTTGCCTTGGCCCTCAAGGCAAACTGCTCGTTGTTCGCTGCTTAGCTCTAGCCTCTCCAAACTCCAAGTCGAGAGTGAGAAAAAACTTCAAAGATGGAATGTTCAATGACAAATGACAAATGTGTTTTCTCATTTAATCACAATAGTTGTGCATTTAATTAGAGTCATAATTGGCATGAGAAGTGATAGCGGACAAGTGTTGAATGTTCATAGGCTCTGAACATTTGTGTTCACATCCATATTCAATTGGCCTTCAATTGAAGAGCCAATTACGCCTGGTAGTAGGCCGTGAGCAGGCCTGCCACATTGTAAAAGTAACCTTCGATGCACCTCGCCGCAGGGCGGCTCGGTGCGTGAAGGCTGCCTGCTACACAGGGTAGCGGGCCTGCTCACGCCCGCTACCTAGTTCATTTCACACACCAACGGCCACATGGAGATGGCCATGTGGCATGTTCACAATTGGAACTCATCCCTGGAGGCTGGAAGTACAAACTATATTTGGAGACTGAACTTTCAAGCCTCAAGTGAACTATGACATTGTGCAGTGTAGCCTCAAGGCCATTATTTCAGGAGATCTACATCCTTCTAAACTATTCTCATGTCGGTTCCATTCCTTAACTATGCCGATTTTCCCGAGCACTGAGAAATACCAACAATATAATTATAATTAGCAAGGAGTTAAGAAAAATATTGTAAAAAATTCATGGAAACTCTCAACACTCACTACATCCAATAGCAATCCCAATCTGTTGAAGAGTACGAAAAAGATCATATTCAGTAGCGTGCTCCTAATTATACCTTATCTCAATACTCTCGAGGAATAGAGTCATGACCACCTAGAATTGGAATATGGCCAGTAATCACAATAGGAATATGAGGAATACAAAGTCAGAAGAGTGGTCAGTAATGAGAAAGGACGATGGAGGAGCTGAAGAGGGAAAGAAGATAATGGGTATATTCCAAACGGTTTGTTTGAGAGGACATGCAAAGCATCAAAGGTGACAATCATACTCATCCAAACGGTGGGCTAATCAAAATTGGAACACGACGAATAGTTGGAATCGTGAAAGACTCAAAAAGCCCATAATGGAACAACAAAAAGACAGCAAACAAATTAAGTATAGGGGAAGGCCCCCGTCCGAGGGCCTTCCTGAACTTAAGGCCCTTGGGCCCGAGGGCGGCAGCTCGAGTTAGGGCCCTAAATTGGGGAAGGCCTGAGGACGGGGGACTTTCCCGTCATAAAGCACTATACAATTTTTTTGACTTTTAACTATGGAATGTTCGAGAGATTGTTTTTACCTCGCATTGCTGGTAGAACTTTCTAGACGTTTTGGATTTTACCACGCAGTTGGCTGGAACACGCTCGTTTTTTACCACGTGGCTGGTTGGAACATCATCGTTTTGTTGTTTGCCATGTGGTTCCCATTTTTTCCTTATCTCATTTTGCAACATGCACACAACATTTACTCAAATACACAAAAATGTGATACATTTGGCTTCTTTCCATACCGTATTTGGGATCTCATCCAAGAAAATATGTGGCGAACAGACTCTGCCAAACTGCCTCCCGCCAAAATTTCTAACCAAGAATTTGAGCATGCATGATTTCTCTTTCTAATTCTAGAAACATCTTATTTTTTCGTTATGTTGTCCTGTCCTATTCCAGGTTGTAAAGAGCCATCCTTGATCTTTCCAATCTCCGAGAGCTGGCATTTCTCAAGTTCTATTACCATCCCTTTGTCTGTCACAACCTCACATTCAGATGTCCATGGATGCTAGAGCTTCGCCCTCCTTGATTAATTTTTGCTTGTACTATCCTCATTGGCATTTCTCCTTGTATGACATTCCTAATGCAATACAAATTATGCTCCTGCTTGCTAGCACCCGACTCCCCTTCATTAATTTGCAGTGAATATTGATTCGTGATGAATTGCAAGTCGAGCTGAAATCATATGCTCTGCTCACAGATACAAGGATAATTCATCTTGTAATGTAAAAATCTTTTACAGTTGGTAAAAATATATGGTAAATTCTTTTCACTTTTGGTAAAAAGACTTGAATGTACCTCTTTGGGAAAACAGTTTCTGAGGAGGGACCTTACGCAGATGTAAGGTTCCTCTGATGTCTCAGGCATTTAATGCCAAGTTGTGATAGTATAGCTGTCAAATTATGCCATATAACATTTCTTCTAAATACAACCAAATTTTTTTGATAGGGCCTTCCCCCTCGTGAGGGCGCCTCACGAGGGAAAGGCCTGACGCCTGTGGACCTTCTGGCTCCACATAATTGTAGCACCCTGGCGCGTCAGGGTGCGCCAGCCAGGGGCTGGCCAAAAAGGCGCAAGCGGGCGCCGTGGCGGGTGCGCCAGGGGGCAGACAGCGCCCAGGTGGCGCCGGGCAGGCATGGTGGGTGGCATCGGGCAGGTAGGCTCGACAGGCCCATGTGGCGCCAGGCAAGGGCACCAGCGCCAGGTGGGTGGCGCCGGGCAGGCCCAGGTGGCACCGGGAACCGGGCTGGTGGCACTGGGCAGCTTCACACCCACCTGCACACATGTGGGTTCAGTTATATATAGGTACTAATTTATTTCATAGATTTGCTTATGGGATAAACCCTGGTGCCCGACACGTGGCACCAGGGCAAGCAGTTTAAAAAAAAAAAAAAACTTCCCTGCCTGGCCCACCCTGACGCGTGCGCAGGGTGCTAAAAATAAGAGGAGCCGAGACCTTCCCTTGCGTAAAGCCTAGCACTTTTTTTTAAAAGAAAACTTATTAAAAATAGTAAGTTTGCTGAAGCTCAACACTCATAATTTCCAAAAATAGGAGGACCTTACGCGAGGCATCAAGAAGAAGGAAAAGAAGGATGTAGAAGGGGGAACAGCTAACCAATATGGAGGCTCAAGGTAGGGCGGAATTGATGGTAGAAGGGGTGGATTAGAGCTAGAAGATAAATAAATGTTAGGCGGAAAGGGGAGGGTGGAAGTAATCAGTTGGCAGATGTAGGTGAAAAATGGGCGAAAGCTTTTGAAGAGGGGAGGGAATGAGGAGAAGATGGCTGAAAAATGGGTGGAAGAGGAGTAGAAGAGGGCGACCAGTGAAGGAAGCAGGGTCGAAGGAAGATATGAGGGGCTGAGAAGTGGGAGGAAGTAGGGGAAATTTGAAGCAAAGTAGGAAGGAATGGAGGGAGAGCAAAACATCGTGTAGAGGGAGGCCGGTCGGACAATGATGGTGAAACGATGAAGTATATTTAAATTAGGGCAGAAAAGAGATCTTATACCAACTTATGAACAGATTCATAAATATGCTTCTTGGTTTTCAAGGGGAGGCTCGAACCTAAGACCAAAGAAACTTTGGATGTGAAGCTAACCAACTAAGCCAACCCGGTTGGTTACAGATTCATAAATATGGCATTTACGGCATCACGTAAACCGTAAAGAGGACTAATTGATGAGCATTGGGCAATGTCCTTAAAAGATTACCTAAAAGATCTCTGAATACTATAAGATACAAAGCTCCAGTTGGGTTTTCCAAGGAAGAGCCCAAGCATCTCAAGACTCAAAAGCTACCAATCGAGTTTCTTTAATCCTATTTATTCTTCTTGGGAACCATACAGGAACCTTCTAGAAACCCTACACCTCATAAGGGAGGCAGCACTTTTGAGCAGCAACATTGTATTGAAATTAGTAGTTAGGCGCCCTTAGAATGCATAAAGAATATATTGTATGTCCTTAGCATCTATGTACCTCAGGAATTTGGATGCTTCTGTATATGGGCTGTAGTGTCCTGTCATTGTTTCCAGCTATGTATAGTTGCCATGGTTCAATTTGTGAATGTATGAAACTTCAATGAAAGGCATCTCTCAAACATGTCTGTATCAGCTATCTGAGTTTAACTGCAGTGATACTGTTATGCTGTCATATAATGACCTTTATACTTGAAGCCGAAATACCATATTTTCACAAGATTACAAGATTACAAGTTCATTAAAAATATTCGATGAATACCTGTGCATCCAAGTACTTACGCATTCTCTTGCTGAATCAGTCCTACTTGCCCTTTCAATGGACTGTCTTATTGTTCTTTTGCATTCTTGCAACTTAAACGTTCAAAGTTTACAATGCCATGAAAGATAATTCTGACAGTGTTTCACTTGCGCAACACGATGTCAACTCATGTAGTGTCTATTTGTTCTTTTGCATTCTTGTAACTTTGATGCCATGAAAGACGAATTTTGACACTATATTTTATAATGTCAAGCTGCTTAATCAGCAGGGTCCAGCAGCAAGTGCTCATGGTATTCCAATATGCTGTGTGCTTGAGGAGTTCCTTATCCAAATGTTTTTAAAGTGCACCAAACCGCATTTGCCCTCAAAAAATCAGACCTTGAGTATTGTTGTATGTCATCTATTCGTGAATGGCTAGTACAAATTCATATGAAAGCCTTTGATGACTTGTATAGATAAAAATGAATCTTTGGTTCTATATGAGTACATATCTTGCAGATTGAAAGCACACATGTTGAATCAGTAAACGTATGGGAAGAGAGCTGAATGAATGGTAGTTGTATCACCAGTACCATTTTTTGAATTACGTTATCTGCTACCAGTGCTAATAGGTCTAACAACAATTGGGCTTCTTACTGTATGCCTCCCATCTCTCCATGTTATGTGCCCAAAAGTGTATCTGCCAGAAGCAGTTCTGCTTGCCTGAAGTTTAACCACAAAAGATTTGGACTCACCCTTAAACAGAAAGTGCATTTGAGGGGGGTGCACCGAAACTGATATGCCACGAGGCATTTTAATGCTAACATTGTACGTTGTGTTTCCTGCTCCAACATTTGTCACTGTCCGTTTGATTGTCTGTGTTCCTACTAAATTTGATACTGTGATTGATGGGTAGTTCATATTGCTAATGCTTGAAGCTGATTTGGGACAGTGCACTTCCCGTCCTGTTATTGACTTATAGGATGATTGGTTGTACTTCAATGCACAAAGAAAATAATCGTAGTCTTCAGTAGTTGCATCATAAACGAGTCCTGGATCTGTAGCTTTGTTGGGGTCTATATGGCCTGCACCATAATTGAATGGTCCAGCTGTTTGGAAGGATCCATTTAGGATTTCCTTCCTTCTATTGTCAAGATGTGTACCTGCCATAATGCAATCAATCAGGCTCCACTTATGAATCATGCTAAGCAAATATGCAGCTTTAACATAGAATGACAAGATGGCCTATGTCTATGAATTCTACTATGACCGTTGTGGTTGTTTCGAGAGACCTCTGAGTCTGCTCTGTATGTCCAAAATTCCTAGACTTGTGAGAGATTTCAGTGAACAGAATAATCATCTATGCAATGAAGGTCAGATACATGTTTTGCGCACCTGTTGTCATAAGAGCAGACTTGATGGCAGCAGGACTCCAGTCAGGATGATGGGCTTTCAACAAAGCAGCAATTCCAGCAACGTGGGGACAGGCCATTGAGGTCCCTGATTCTACATTGAAATGCACCACTCGATTATCTGCTGGTAGGCCTGTAGGTGATGATACTTCCGAGTATGCTGCCAAAATATCCAATCCTGGTGCTGTAATATCTGGCTGCAGAAGGGGAAAAAAGCATCAAGCTCTCACCCAAATTGTGGATGCTGTAGTTTAATTGAAGACTATATATCCTGCAGAATAAGTGATAGATCTCTTTGAAGTGTGGTTACTTCCTCAAACTTTGAGAAGTGACCTACCTTAAGTAGATCTGGTGTTAGGCTGTTTGGGCCCTGCGATGAGAAAGATGCCATGACAGGAGCAGGCTTTGAGCCTTTAACGGTGGTCACAGGGCTTATATAAGCAACCGGTTTGCTGCAGTTTCACATAATACATTCGAAAAAGCATCAACCAAAGTTAGACTGATATTGATCAAAATTTCAGGGAACAAGATGTTGCTGATCATTATATTGGCTTAATGAGAAAAGAAGCTACTCTCATACAATGTTATTGCTGACTCACAATCTGTTGCACAGAATTTTTCATCATAGGAATGCAAAATACACACCTCTTCGATTTGACATAAGCAACAATGTCTGATCCATCCTTTGCATTGACATGAGTTGCAGGTAGAAGATGTGCATCGGGGAAAATTTCATCTCCTTGAGAGGGTGCATTATAAAGTACCATTCCAGAACCCCCCGCAAGCTTTACCACATTCCCCTTTGCAGCGCGGGGTGTAATTCCACGTTGACACACAATAATTTTACCCTTCACTTTCTTAGGATCAAGAGAATCCGAGAAGCACAGCTTGCTGCATGAAAAAGCAATACAAGACTGTTATAAGAACGTTTGGAAAGCTGGACGAATTCTGTATATTTAATTTTATCATTGTTAAACAGCAATACTTATTTTTTTGAGGAATTTAAGGGTTCCGTATGCAACCTGGATGTCTTATTCGCTGTTGCAGCTCCAACATCTTCACTTAAGACAAGGTCGTAGATTTTGTTTTTTAGCCTATGTTCTGACAGGCTCTGTCCCTGACATAACATGCTTCTGATCAAAATTTGAATAGAGCTGCAGTGTAAAATTTAAAGTTATCAATGGGTTTCAGGATTTGATTCAGCATACATGTAACTATGGAATGTATTCACATAATATTTAGCACGCTTAATTAGTATTCTAAGCTAGAGCAAAGTTAATTGGCAGAGTGTTCAAGAGCTACAATTCTGATATCAATACGTACCATCATGTTTCTGGACACCTATATGGTTTTTGGGTGCAATTTCACGGAATATTTTATCCAGTGGTTTCAAAAACCAGCTGGTACATAAGTACCTAGTCTAGGAAATGTTGCCAACTGTGGCACCTCAAGAGGAGCAGCATGCTCCCATGCTTGCTTTAGAAAGACTAGAACCGTAGGTACCTGTTCTGCCTTCTTCAGGTCCTAGTTTTTGTTCTGTGCATAGTGCATACATCGAAACGCATTCCGTGCATATGGACCGCAATAAAAAAAAATTATATTATCCTTTCACAACTTTCATTAAAAACTATAAAAAAGTGCCACTTTTTCCCAGGTTTAGCCTATGGAGCGACCTAAAGCATTAGAACGGTGCTGACTGAGTCCCTACTTTCTGTTCCGTACGTCTTCAAAGAAACGCGTTTTGGGTTCCAAGTGTCACCGTGTCACCAAGGAACTATAAGTCAAACGTTTGACAAAGGAAACAATGTACTATTCCGGTAGTATTTCAGTGAATAGCTCCTGATCAGCATGACTCATCAGTGCTAAGGTTGAAAGATGAAGGTGCAAAGCAACTTCACACTGTTCACAGCCCTTGCAGTGTTAACTGGAGACTGTTAAGGTATCATTTTTATATGAGGTGTCCCCTCAGCAAACTATCAACTTTGTAAGGACAGAGACTCAAGTGTTCAGTATATTCTCACAGGGTACTCGATGCAACATGGCTCTGAAGTTTGAACATTCCAATAGCAGCTCAAGCTACCAGTAAATGCAGTTAAAAAAAATTAGAAATATAATCCTGAAGGAAAAACTTGGTCGTCTATGCAAGAGATTTCATTTTCCTAATGCAAGCTAATACCTCGGGAACGGAAGTACCAAAGGGCAGAACCGTGATATCGAACGAAAATGCTATCTGGTCAAGCATTTGAATCAATAAGAAATTTGTTAGCATGAGGGTTTAACTACTACAGCTATCTGGGGATTATTACTACTAATAGTACAAGGAACAAAGAAATTTCAGATGCTAGGTTGTTAGAAAAGTCAGAATAATATGTTGGCGTAGGACTAACACAATTCTGAATATTACCCAAGTCACTGAATAGCAGAAGTGAATTAATGCCATGATAGTGTACCTGAAATTTCTGTTAACTACTAAGAAAAGAATCATAACCAGAGAGCACAAACTCAATTGCCGAGGACACCCTTGAGGTCAATGTGCGGTGAATGAGTTAGAAGATAGATCAATGTATAGATTATAACACTGTAGTAAGGTAGGTCAGAAATTTACTGAAGAAGACACTCAAAGTCATATAGCGAGAGAATCAATGCCATGGTAATGTACTCACTCAGACTATTATGCAAAGAACGATAGACCAATGTATAGATTATAACACTGTAGTAAGGTAGGTCAGAAATTTACTGAAGAAGGCACTCAAAGTCATATAGCGAGAGAACCAATGCCATGGTAATGTACTCACTCAGACTATTAGGTGAGTGGATGTACTTACTACGTATGTTTTATTGTTGCCAAGGACCACACTTGAAGCAAATATGCGATCAATGCTGCTGGCTGCAACAGTTATAATCCAAGGTGAAGTATTTGCCACCGTAGCAGGAGTAGGTCCATCGTTTCCTCCTGCACAAACTACAACGATACCTTTCTGAACAGCATGAAAGGCTCCTATTGCAATGCCATCTTCAAAAAATTCAGGAAGAGGAGGAGAAGATCCCAGAGAAAGAGTGAAAACGTCAACCCCGTCGTGAATGCCTTGATCAATGGCTGCAAGAATATCTGAATCATAGCATTCACCACCTTTTGAATCTCGTGGCCAGCACACCTTGTATACGGCAATCCTAGATAAAGGCGCTCCTCCTTTTGCAGTGCCATTACCTAGACCAAATAGATTTGCACCTTGAACGAAGCTACCTGCTGCCGTAGAAGAAGTATGTGTTCCGTGCCCACTACTGTCTCGCGGAGAGAGAAAATCACCTAGAGCTGTCAAGTTCAGATGGTGGTTCTCTGCCTCATAGCCTTTTATATAGTATCTAGCACCAATAAGCTTCCTGCAAAGGGCCCAGATAATATATGAATCGGGATTTATAAAGTGCTATGCAAGAAGAGCAGATTGACACCCATTCAAATATAAGAAGCTACAAGTCAACTAACTTTAATCTACACACAAATTAAAGTTTGAAGCTGTCGATCAAGTTAATATATTTTCATCTCTTTTCCAACTACAAGCTGGTCTGTTAGGGACAGTGGTGCATATGCTAGCATTTCTTACTGATCTTCAGATGCTATACACTTTTGACTTGAACTGAGTTGGCACTTCACAAACTTTTCACAGGAGAATGTATGCAATTAATACCATTTCTGTTTGCTTCAACTAACGTCCCCGTAAGATTTATTCTGTTGACTCCGCACAAGATAGAAAGAATTTTCCAGGTCTAGTTGAACTGGCCCATCCAGATGCTTAAGAATGACTACTAATCAAGATGTTATAAACAACTGTCCATGTCTGAATAGATTAAGTTCTATGTGTAGAAAAGTAGGTCGAACTTTTTCAAAAGAATGATGCATTTACCTATTGCAGTTTGTGGCATTAAAGGCAGTCCCAGGAATGCAGCTACCTTTCCACCTTCTAGGTATTGTTCCAATTAAGTCGTCGCTGTAACTCTCTGACTCAGGCCAGACTCCTGCCGAAATTTAAATCACAAGTTTAGCATTGCTATGCCTTGTGACAGTAAAACGCTAAAACGCTTCAACGAAGTTCGACTAACATTCCTGCATAGAGATTCTAATCTCCTGATACTTTCTGATGGGAGCTTTTGCTGAGCTCTGCTCTTAAAAGTTCTTTGGCATTCGTGGCCTTCAAAGCATGAACCAATTAGTACTGATCTTTATCTATTGATGGTTAGATCGACAGAAAGTTCTTATATAAATCAAAAGCCAGCGATTAAAGATTGTTTGATTCTGCTTGCATAGTCAAACAATTATAGATAGAACATATTTTACTGAAACACGCTACAGTATTTCAAATACTGATTTGACTACTCGCTGTGTAGCTGAGTACGATAGCATCAAATTCCAATGTACCTGTGTCTAATGAACCGATAATTATATCCCGACCAAAATTGGATTTCTTCCAAAGAGAACTTTCAAAAACTTTATTTTCGTTGGCCTTTTCTAAACCAAGGAATTCCCAAGAGCGAGTTGTAAGCAAATTGTTCCTCTTATTTGGAAAGACGGAGATAACACCAGGTATTTCTGCAACAACGGATTGCCAAATGACGAGTTTTATCATCATCATCATCTCTCTCTCTCTCTCTCTCTCTCTCTCTCTCTCTCTCTCTCTCTCTCTCTCTCTCTCTCTCTCTCTCTCACACACACACACACACACACACACACGCGCGCGCGCGCGCGCGCACGCAGTACACACACACATAGTGATCAGGCAGTCAGTCTGTCTCACATACACACACCATATCGATTCAAAGGAGCCGATCACCCAAAGTGCACGAGAGGAAAGAAAGATAATAAGCATATGTAGCTTATTATAAAAGCATTTGGATCGTCGGGAAAAAGAGGGACAGTGGCACATATAAGGTGCTCACTTAATTCCATAGTCCAATTCGTTTGTGAAGAGAATCGGTACCTCATAATAGCAACAAGGCCAAGCACATGAGTGGTATACAGTTAAGCGCACTTCGTTTCATGACTCTCCCATGACTTAAAAGCGTTCTATCCTGGCAGATATTCAAACGTGTTTACATGCACACAGAGATTGTTCTTATGCAGCTCTCCATTAAATCGGATCATGGCAAATAACGAATAGCAACTCGATCCAAAGTAGGTGGATAACGCTTACAAAGTTTAGAAGTTATCACAGCTAAATAGTTGATGCAGCTACTAAAAGAGCTCATAAAGATATCCGTCTCGTTTAATCGTTCGTCGGCAAACCGATCGGGAAAATACTATTCTGGATACAAGATTGCTCCCTACCCGTTAATAATTACCTTTGCAGAGGGCCGGAAATTTTTCCCTGCCTGCATTTTACGGTATACTGTCCCCCATTCGCCTACAGTTGTAACATCTGAATACATTGATGAGTTGTATATTATCTATCAGGCAGGCCCAAGGAAGAAATCTAGCAAAGCTCTGTGGTCAACCACGATATTGCTGCTGAGTGTATTCCGTGTCGTACTGTAGTAGAGGTTCGCAAACAAACATCAATGTCAGACAAAGTTGAGATAGCTTACGAGATACAGCTGAAATGTGAGCTGAAGAAAGGCGGGCAGCAAATCCGTTGAAACCGTGTTTGTAGCTGTAAAGTAGTGCATCCTTCGCAGCGGCGGTGCTGTTTGTTCCAGGCAAGACAGATTTGTCAATAATTAATCGTCAAGCTTTCTGATCGCGTTTTTAAAAAAGCCTTCTTCATTCTTTCTACAAGTATATGCTGCAAACTCTAAGATTTTAACTGCGCACTAGGACCTGGGCTGAGACAACGGCAATTCACTTCGGATCATAATCTTACGTATCTCAAGCAGGTTTTGTTGTCCTCGTGTTCACTTCGGTTAGACAGTCTTCAGTTGAGCTTTTCTTGTTACATTTGGCGTGGTACGTGAATCTACACTGCAATTAGTTGACCTCCCAGAAGCATAACTCTACTTCCACATCAGGAATCAGTATACAACTGAATTATGATGGTACAGCTGAGCGAAATTGGCCACCCTATGTAAGTATTCCATAACCCACATCTATAACGGGAAATGTGAACTCCATCCAATTGTTGTCATTTCTTTCTCAAATGTTAAAACATGGCAATGAGCGAAACATCTCTCCGATTAAGTTCAAGAGCATTAATGCAAGCACACTGGAAGTTAAAATCTTTCAAAGAGATCTAATCTACTCGGGCTATTATATCCGAGGCCAGAGTGTTAAAGCGATATATGGCTCTAAAATAAACTCGCTAATAGTTGTTAAGGAAATCTTATATTAGTGGCATAATATTCTGAATTTTCAATTATCATCAAAAGCTACGCTAGATACAAAAAAATCATACAAGCTTAACGTTTAATGGCAGTCAAGGCCAGAGGACACTGGCACTCCTTGGAACGGTAACAGATTGGATTGGAAACAGCTGGAGTTAGCTGCCATACGAAACATCTTTCAAGATTGTTTTCATCCGTGTGGAAGAAGGGAGATACTTAATGAAGAAGCTTCCTCGCTGACATTTTCAGGATCGTTATATAGGTGGCGACTTCTGTAGTGATTAAATAAATGAAAGGACCGCTTGCGAACTGTTAATATGTAAGAAACAGAAAACTCGTACTGACAGCTGGAGGATACTCCGTCCATATAATGCAATTCTTTATTTCGGACACCAGTGAAAGAAAATATATTGAATGAGAGCGTGTTTAAATCAATGCGGTACAAGCTCTCATACATTCATATATAGGAAGCAAAGACTGCACCTGAATCTTGAAATCTTACCTGCCAAGGACCGAAGCAAGCATATTGTGATGTGAAGCTACGACCACGTCTGGATGTATTGACTCGTGGCGTCTCCCCAGATAGACAATGTGAGACTGAAAGCGAGTAGACATTGTTTATAAATGTTCCTGCGGGGAAGGGAATACTATTAACGGGTTTTGATTATGTGATCTTCAGTCGAGAGAAAACTACATACCTCCATTCCAAAAGCCGTTAATGAACAGCAAACCAGTAGAAGCCAAACACTTAGAACCACTCTTGGCAGTTGGACAGAAGGCTTTGTGAGAGCAGCACTCCCCATTGTCTTCTCCATCGCGGAAAGAAGCCGAGAGCGGAAGAAATATATTCAAGCTTCAATCTGGATTCTGAATCACCTGTGGCCTATAAGCTGCTTCACAGCAAAGGAGGAAGCGTCAGTTTTGATGTGACTCTGCAAGAAAATGGAGTGCGAAAGCACGTGATAAAAACATACAGGCTAATAAGCCAAAGCGCACATCGAAGGTGATAGAAATTTATTTCAATGCAGATGTGCACGATCCTGTGCAACAATGAGGAGTCTTGTGACCCCACCGTCAACTGCCAGCACAAGATCGTCAACTCCAGACGTGATGAAGCGCTGGTCCCCAGTGCCCACTAACACAAAATGCCCATCGCCCACTAACACACAAAAGCTAGCAACAAAACTGTTCGTACATACAAACACTAGTCCTGAGTCCTTTCATCCCTCCTTCCTGCCCTGCTCCGGATTGAGATATCAAGAAAGACTCGTTCTTGAAGAGGGAGAGAGGTGAGAGCGGGATTTAATTCAAGTGACGGTACAGCGCCTACATGCCTGGACGGAGAGAGAAAGAAAAAAAAAAAGGGGGGGGGGCAGAGAGGAGCTCGTGAGCGATGGTGGAGTGTTCGTCTTCGTCGGCGCGGGAATCCCAAGCAACGCAAGAAAGCGCGCAGGTCCTCGCTGCGCTGCGCTGCTGCTGCTGTAGCTTGATTTGTGGACCATCCTGCGAGGCGTGTTCGGTTCAGACGCCGCGCAAATCCCAAATGGGGGCCTGCGGGGGCCTGCAAATACAAATTCATATAAATAAATAAATACATATATACAGTATATATATTGAATTAGTCTAAAACGACGGCTAAGCACACCCCGCCCTCCCCACAGAAGCTGAGTTGGAGACACACTCCAATCCCAGTCTTTTCGTAAAAAGGAGCAAGGGCTCAAATTCTGAAATCTGTCATGCCTAGTGTAATGTAGACCATAAACTTGTACCTAATTGTCATTCATCTGACCTTTACCCTTTTCTTGGCCCTAGATTATGTTGCTCACAATTTTGTTTCCCTATTGAAAGAGAAGAGAGAGAGAGAGAACACTCTACAACACCCATGTGAGAGAGAGTTAGTTCACTATTGAGAGTGAGAGAGCGCCATTCCCCTATAATGTGTGTGTGTGCGCGCGCGCGCGTGTGTGTGTGTGCGTGTGTGTGTGTGAGAGAGAGAGAGAGCAATTACGTGAGTTGATGGTCAATTGATCGAGCCATTACCACTCATAATCCAGTCCCTAGGTAGCTTGCGGACTCCGTCACTCGTTGCTTAGGCCCAGATTATTTGTGGTAATGGCCCTCCCAATGGCCATTACCTAATACATAACAGCTATGTATATTACACTGTAAACTTCTAATAGCAACCTTATTAAAATAAGTTGCAAAGAATGGGTTAGACATTAATTGTTAGAATATGAACTTGATAGCTAACACAACCTTATCTCCCATGTAATATCAGCTTTAATATTTCAACAAAGAAAATGGATGAATCTTGGGAGGCACGATGTGTGTGTGTTGGTCTTTTTTTTTGGTGCGCCTTCTAGTTTTGGAAGTTATACGTAAATCTTTTTACAAATTTTTGCAAACAAACTTTGCATGGAAGGCGTGTGTAAGAAAATTTACACGGAAAAAAAGTTTAAATAATGTAAAAATAAAAATTACTACAAGGAAGGGCCTTTTCCTTGGGCGACGGCGGACAATCTTTTTGAGCAAAATGCTCTTGAAGATGGACCCCTTCCCCCCCCCCCCCTCTTGAAAACGAATATTCTTAATATGAATTAACAAGAAGAGCAATGTGTTTAATGAGTTCATTGTCTATTTGCATGTTTTAGGTAGTTCATGTAATATTTATCTACAAGCTTGCATCTTGGACTACTATCGTTAACTATTATGAACTATATTGTGCTAGTGATATTGTTAAAGCATTTGCTTATCTTACATGAACCAATGGTAGAATAAAGAGGCACTTTGTGCTCAACATGATTGGACAAATTCTCTCTGTCATCCACACAAAAACTTTGTTAATATCATGCAAGTAGAAATTTGCAATTTCAATGTTTTTAGCTTTGTTGCGATATCATAAGCTATTGTGATGATTTATCAAAATATGAGTTGTCATTACCTACGATGAGTTTGAGTATTGGAATGACCTTTTGGATTTTTTGATTTTTCTAAGTACTTTTTATTTATTTAATGTTTCAATCTAAATGTCATGGATATGACAGAGCTTCTTGTTATATATCACACCTTGTTTCATAGTAGTCTCATTTTGCATTTGCTTCTTGGATCATTCCTATCATTGCAAAATATATTTTGTTAACCTTCAAATATCCTTGTTTTCAAAATGCCCAATAATGTAGCTAATTCATGTATAAATCTTTAAAGTTATCATAAGCAATATTAAAACATAAAATATAAACGGAAGGCCACAACGAAGTACCTGATGCTAATTATTTCTCATAAGCGTAGTTCTTTTGGAGAGTGCTGGAGAGCCAATCTTTTCCTAAAATGACTCAATACAGTCCAGTTACATAATCTGGGAATTTGTAATATCTTGATAGCCTTGAATTTCCTTATTCAAGTTACTAACCACTTGAATGATGTTGTTAACTATATATTCTCTCTTTTTCTCAAGCAATTGTAACAATTTTATTCATCTTAGCTATGTGGTTGAGTGAGATTCAACTTCCAAGCCCCTCAACACTCAAAGGAGTGATGATGGTGGGTAAAGGACCCCTAGGACTTCTTGTACTTTAGCTAAGGTCATGAGGAGTTAGATCTGGTCCACCCAGCTTGCAAGGACATACAAAACAAAAAGAAGATTCAAAAAGCTTGCTTTTAAGGTTTTGACTAGAGTATAGACGCTCGCAAACTTGGGTTCGAACAATACATGGTCGTATCTTTTCCCAACAACAGCAGACATTTCGAGAGTGGGTCAGAAGATGGGGGCCAAGGCTGAATATGATGCATTCATCATCCCCCACTCTCGCCCGGGGGTCCAACTGCCAACTGCAGCAAATGATGCATCCAAGAAGATCGGATCGTGCTTTTGGTTTGAATTTGGTTGGGGTCATAGGCACAGGCATGCCATGCCGCTGGGGCATGCGACAGAGCTGCTGTATTCAAATTTTGAAATACGAGTCTACGAAAATGCAGGCCAATACGGGACCATGATTCATCGCTTTCTTGCCGCAAATGTATTAATATGTATGTGTTAATTTGTATTGTACAATGTAATCTTCGACGTTGAATTGCTAGTTTTATAGATCTACTACGGTTTTTTGTATACTACTCCGGACTACGTTGAAATGCTTAATAGTGATAAAAACAAAATGCTTAATCAAAGCTTGATGGTCATTGGAGAGCATTGCGGAAGAGGTCAATGAGTGTGCTATATAGATTGTTACAAGTCAATGGTGGATAAGCCACATGATCCAGATTATCCTTGTCCCCCAAAAATGGGTTTGACCCACTTAACAAGTCATATGTAGGTGGTTTTCGAAATTCACACTTAGCCAACTAGTGGACGAGGGCCCAAATACTCTTTTTATGCCTCATCACGTCTCTCCACCTTTCGCGCAAGTTGAAAATTGTGACATACCCTTACCCTTGTAAGTGGTGGGACCCGTGGTCCTAGGTCAAATGAAATGCATTGAAGCATTATTATAATTCAAAATTAGGTCATCTACACCAACTACTACCAAGGGGCCTTGTGTGAAATAGTTAATGATCCTATTAAGGTGGATCAATGTGGAAGGTAATCCCTCTTCTAAACCATGTTACTGACTAGGCACAAATATAAATTAGGCAATATGAGCTTTAATGGCAACATGGCCTTGCCCTAGATGATCACACACAATTGCATGACTTATAATCAACATTCCACCTTATTTGTTTGAAGGTTCACGAGGAAACAATCTGCCACATGACAAAGTGTTTCCATTTATCCCATGAGCAAGACACAAAGGGAAACTAAGATTACTCATGTTGGGCAAAGGCCTTACAAGAAATCTATGTTGGTAGCAGGCTAGAAGAATTTGAGTTTTTTATTACCTGCCAATGGCTTGTAACAATCACACAATTGAATGACCCCAACGTGAATGATCGACTTGAAAACGTTGCAAATATGGCAAACTATAATTGGTGCAAGCATTAAAAAAACAACCGACAAGCAAAGTGCCCATAAGCCTCATCGCTTAGGGGGTTAATTGCATTAAAAAAGAGGTACTCGAGTACAATCGTCTTCTCCTAGTTAGGTTGTTGCAAATAAATCAAGCTTCTCCTAGTACATACCTAGCAAACTTGTCTCACATATTTTATAGGGGTCAAAGGCTTGCATACATAGGCCTTGGTTTGAGTTTAAAGATTGTGATAACTTGTCCCATTAAACATGGGGCCACGGTTTTACCACTTACCCATCTGTTTCATGGATTCTTACTCAGATTCCCCAACATACAAGAAATTTTCTAGATTCATCCTTTTAGATGATCCTAAGTACAAAGGAATGGCTCCAACACCATTTATCCTACACTCTTGATCACTTGTAGTAAAGGTGGATTTTCTAGCACCATTGAAAGAGAGTAGAGTAGAGAAATAGTCCTTTTGAAAGGTCATGTGGGAGCTACCCCTACTATCAATCCACCATGCTTCACTTGAGTTGGATTTGGATGATGGTGATGAGGTAAATGCCATGAAGGATGAATCTTCGTCATCCTCCTCCTCTTGAAAAGCAATAAAAAGTCAAACGAAAAACCAGAATAGCAAAGCATACAATTTTGACAAAAACTTTGACCACAATAAGGAGACATTGATTGATTCAGATTAATGTATGAAAATACACGTCAAATTGATTCTATGAGCACAAGAAAATAGCGGACAAAAATCACGTGCTCAGGAAGCTAACTCCTCTTTGTAAAAGCTATGAGCTTATTATTGACAATTAGTTTGTAAGAAAGAATCGATGCATGAAAAGCATCTACAGTGTCTGTCTCATTCATACTATATTAATTAGACTACAATAGCCATTTATATACAATTTGCATTTGTGCAATGAGTGTACAAGAAAGTGGCATGGAGCCGTTATGCCGTCTGGAGTAGATCGTGGCGGCTGTTGTCATTGTCAAAGTGGTTTCACAAAACATGTAAAGAAGAAATCTAGGGTTGGCCGATAAGACAATAACACTCTGATTATCACAGAATAAAATTGTGGAGTTGTATTGATACAAATTAATGTCTGAACCAAAACGCTTCTTTAATAGATTGAGAAGCAGCAATGTATTTAGCTTCTGTAGACGAAAGAGCGATAGAGGTTTGCTTACGACTGTTCCATGAGATAGGACCGTTGTTGAAGAAGAATGTAAATCCAGATTTGGACTTACGATTGTCTACATCTCCTCCCCAACTTGAATCAGAATATCCACTGAGCTGATGAAGATTGTAATTGTTGACATCTCCATAGCAGATGCACTGGTCCATGGTAGCTCAAATATATCTCATGACTCTTATGAGAGCCTTCTAATGGGTAATGCCAGGATTAGCCATATATTGGCTGAGTGAGCTTATTGCAAAAGAGATGTCTAGCCTTGTACAGACCATTGCGTACATGAGAGACCCAAGTATCGATCGATAAGGATATTCGCTCATCTGCTCCTCTTCCTGCTTGGTCTGGGGACATTGGTCCTTTGACAAACGCAAGCCTAGATCCATTGGTGAGTGAGCTAATTTACAATTCATTAGATTGTATCTATTAAGAACATTGTGAAGATACCTTTGTTGAGTGATATAGATCAGTCATCTCGCTCTGTCTCTGTGGATCTGAATGCCCAGACAGAAGTGAGCTTCACCTAGATCAGTCACGTCGAACTCAGAATACAGCATTTATTTAAAATCCTTGACCAAATTGGTATTGTTGCTGAAATACAACGTATCATCCACATATAAGGTGATGATAATGAAGGATTGCTGCACCGACTTGGAATAGACGTTGCAATCAGCAGTGCTTGGTTTGAAACCTTGTTCGATGAGGAATGTGTTGATCCTCTAAAACCAAGCTTTGGCAGACTGTTTCAAACTGTAAAGTGTCTTATGGAGTTTGTAGACATGATTATTCGTATCTTCCAAAACATATCCTTCGGGCTGGATCATGTCGATATCTTCTTGTATAAATCCATTCAGATAAGTTGTTTGCACATCAAGTTGATGCACTTTGAGGTCGGCAGCTTCAACATATGACAGGAGGGCTCGGATCGATGAATTCTTGACTACTGGACTGAAAGTCTCACTCTAGTTGACGTTGGAGATCTAAGTGAATCCTCGTGCTACCAGTCTTGCCTTTCTTTGATCAATTGCTCCATTGTCATTATACTTGACCTTGAAGATCCATTTGTAGTCAATTACATTGCAGCCAATAGGAGCTTCGACTAGTGACCATGTCTGGTTCTTGATCAGAGAGGAATACTCTCTGTCCATAACTTATCTCCAGAAATCAGAATCTAGTTGGTTGAGTGCCTCTTCGACTGTTGTCGGTTCCTGTATCAAGAGACATGCAGACTCAAAAGTATACCTTGTGGGCTGTGTGTCCTTAAGCCCATAGGGCTTCTTATTCTTGTTCAGATTCTTCAAGTACGTTCATGTGTACCTGCACATCCCTTGAAAGAAAGGTCAGTGTTCATAATACCATCAAACATGGTTCATTGAAGATTCTTAGTTCTACAGGTGCCAATGTCTGGTACTCAATTCATTAAAGCAATGAATTCATACAATATTCTAAAAGAATACTGACCATTGATAATTCTATATCATCAAAGTCTATCTGGGTTAGAAGTTGGGAAAGTCTTTATTTCTTAGGAGCAATTTGTCTCTGCAAATTACAAGGATAGTCAAGATCAAGAACAATAGATTGTCTAGACATTTGTTGTACAACAGCATGTTTCAAGTGACCAAGTCTATAATGCCAAAGTAAACTTTTATTTGCATGAATAGAAGTACTGAATGCCTGACTAGAGGCAGAAAAGCAATGACTTAATCTATACAAATATCCATGCCTCTTTCCGAGTGCTAGGATCTTGTCTGTCCTATCAACTACTTTGCACTGGTCACATTCGAATTCTACTTTATGTCCTAGATCTGTGATTCTGCTTACAAAGAGCAGATTCGTAGATAAATTGGGTACATATAGGACTTTAGAAAGTAGCTTAGACTGATCATTTGCAAAGCTTAATCTTATAGTACCTTCACCTTTAATAGCTTGTGTGCTATTATCGCCAAGCTGAACATATTTATTGGTACTGTAGGGTGTATAGGACTCAAAACAGCCAATGAGACTGGTCATGTGCTGAGTGGCACCAGAATCCAGAAACCAAGAATTGTCGCTGGATGCTCCTTGATGGCTGGTCATGAAGGCATCATGATCCGCTTCTTGAATAGGATGTGGAACTTCTATAGCTTCATTTGCCACTTGATTCGACTGCCCTTTGTTGTTGTTCTTTGCTTGCAGTATCCAGCAGTCTTGAATTTTGTGGTTGTTTCGCTTGTAGTATCTACAGAACAACTTTTTTTTCATCTGCGGATTCGACTGTTCCTTGTGTTGTGCTGATTTCTGGTCTTGCTTTGATTGCTTCGAGCCTTTCTTCTTCTTCTGCTTAGTTGTGCTCTTGTTGGTGTACAAGGCGTGAGAATCAGCTGAGAAACTTGAGGCTTCATTCCTCTGCATGTCTTCCTTCGACAACATTGTAATGACTCTCGAAAGAGTCAGTTCTGGATTTGTCATGATGATCATCACCCGGTTGTTGTATGAGCTTGGCAAGCTTGTAAGCAGTTGCATCACTACGTCTTGATCGTCTATGACAAATCCGACAGTGACCATTTGCTTCAGCAGGTTCTTGAATTGGTTGATATGATTCTACAGAGAATCACCATTCGCCATATTGAGGGAGTAAAATTTCTTCTTGAGATGTAGCTTGGAAGCTATATCGCGCACTTCGTATAGTATGCTCAAGATATCCCAAGCTTCTTTGGATGTCTGGGCCTCGGATACATGGCCGATATGAGTATCCGAAATGTTGAGGATGATCAGCGCGAAAGCCTTTCCATCCTTCAACTTCCATATGGAGATTGTTGCGTTGTCAGCTTCAGGTTTCCCTTTTGCACCTGTAACAACGTCATACAATTCTTTAGCCACTAGCATTGTTTTCATCTTAAATTTCCATAGATGGTAATTGGCTCCATCAAGCTTGTCCATGATAAGACTAGCTTTCCCTTGGGAATCTATGTGGAAGATAAGTCTAGGTGATAAGAAAAACTATCAGTGACCTAAGTATGAAAATCTGGTGCTGAATTATAGAACAAGAAGACAATTACTCTATCGGCTAGTACAGTCTTCTTATTGTGGAAGCTTATCAGGCTACAAGAATAGCTCTGATACCATGTTGGAGAAAGAGAGGGTGTGTGTGAGAAATGAAAATAGCTCAAAAATAAACGAACACGAACGGAAAGTATTCATGCGTAGCTCACTCTTTCCCTAAGTATGACTACGCCTATCAGACACGAACAAAAAGTTAGTGATAGAAATCACGTTCGATCTGATTACGTAGCCAAACACTAAGCAACAAAACATCAGAAAGATAATTTGTCGTGAACAGCTAGAGAAATTATTAGTTGTGAATAATTCACGAAGAGCTAGGTTGAATCCCTGGGTTGGAATTTGGGTGTTCGATCCTCGGGTCGGATTTGTCAGCAGGTTTTCCCTTGTGTTCGATGAACTGGTCTTTCACAAAAATGACATCTCTACTGGTGAATGCCTTTTCAGTATCTAGATTGTAGAGCTTGTATGCCTTGTGATCTGGGGAATAGCCGATGAAAATCATTTTCTTGTTTTTGTCGTCTAGCTTTCTTCTTAGATCTTCAGGGATATGAGTGAAAGCGATGCATCCAAACACTCAAATATTTTTGAGTGATGGTTTCGATCTTGTCCACACCTCATAAAGTGTCTTGCCTTTTAACTTTGGTAATGGATCGATTCTGCAAATAGGCAGTTGTAGTAATAGCTTCTGCCAAGAATTTCTTTGGAAGAGAGGCATGGACCAAAATGCTCTTGGCACTTTCGATGAGTGTCTGATTCTTCCATTCAGCTACACCATTGGATTGAGGTGAGTAGTTGGTTGTAAATTGTTGATGTATCATGTTGGCCTTGTAGAACTCTTTGAATTTTATGGAAATATACTCTCCCCCTCCATCTGTGTGTAGAGCTTTGATCTTCCTCTGGGTCTGGTTTTCTGCAGACACTTTGTACTACTTGAAAAATTTGAACGCTTCGGATTTGTTCTTCATAAAGTAAGTAGTAGTCCTTTGAGAGAAGTCGACGATGAAGGTTAGGAAATAGAGAGCTCCCCTTGTGGAAGCAGTATGCATCAGGGCACAAATGTCGCTGTGTACAAGGTCAAGCAAGCCTTTGGAAGTATAAACTGAATCTGAAATGAAGGAACTTCTAGCATGTTTGTTGATAATACAGCTTTCGCATGGAGAAGTTGGCTTGCTGACAGAAGGTAGATCTTGTACTAGTCTCTGGGCAGACATTTGTTGGATACTATTGAAATTGAGGTGGCCAAGTCTAAAATGCCATAGCATATCATTTGATTCAGAAGTGGCTGTGTAAAGAGCTTGACTGTTAGAAGAGTAGTAGTGTAAAGATAGCCGCTTCTTCTTCTGAAGGCTAGAACCTTCTGGAATTTGTCAAAAATTGTGTAGCCATTTGTATCAAATTTGACTCTTCGACCTAAATCTGTGATTCTACTAACTGAGAGCAGATTCTTGGTCAGATTTGGAACGTGGAGAACATTGGACAACAACTTGACTTCACCTCTTTTGAATTCAACTCTGACTGTTCCTCCTCTTTAATTAAGTGTGATGAGATGTCTCCAAGTTGCACAACTCATGAGTGGGTGAATGACTTATAGTCTTTGAACCAGTCGCCATGGTGAGTCATATGTTGGGTTGCTCCAGAATCTAGATACCAAGAATCGATATCCTATTGTTCTCCAACTTTGACTATAAAAGCTGCATCATCTTCTTCTTGTTGCTGATTTGAGTGACTGGTTGTATCACTATGTGCTTGTTGTTGGAATTGCTTCTTCTTTTCGTTGATGTACTTCAAAGTTTGACAGTCCTTGATTTTGTGGCCAATCCTCTTACAGTATCTGTAGAATAGTTTATGCACTAGCTGGAATGATGAAGAGGTTGAATTTGGTCCAGACTGCATGTTGCTCTTCTTGTCAATATAACCTGACTTTGTAGATCTCTTGGATCTAAACTTTTGATGTTTTGAATATAGAGCTTGAGGATCCGATCCTGAGCCTGAAGAGGATGCTAATCTTCTGATTCCTCTTGTAGAAGCAACGATATTACTCTTGATAGAGTGAGGTGCTCCTGGGTAGAAATTGCCATTACACAATTTTCGTAGGCTTCAAGTAGACTCGATAATAGAGTCATGAGTGCATCAGAATCTTCTATGACTAAGCTAGTTGCAATCATCTGCTCCATAAGATTTTTGAACATGTTGAGATGACTCGAAACACTTTCTGCATCAGACATCCTCAGAGTGAATAATTTCTTCCTCAAGTGTAACTTAGAAGTAACGTCTCTGACATCGTAGAGAGTTGCTAAGATGTCCCACGCATTAGGGGAGTTTTGAGCTCCAAAAAGACCCTTTAAGAATTCGTGCAAAATGTCTTTTATGTTATTAAAATATTATAACACTAATACTTTTGACTTGCCATAACTTTTTATTTATATCTCAGAAGTATGTCATATAATAAATCATTGAAAGCCCTTGTTGAGAGCTTTCCAATGCACCAAACTCCGCTAAATTTGGACTTACCACTAAAAAGTTATGCCATTTTTAGTGTGGAATCAAAATGTGGACTCAAAAAGTTACGTTACGTGGATTTCAAATTTGAGTGTTTTGATTGGTCTATGTGTAAGAAAAATTTAAGAAAAAATATAAAAAAAATCTTTACAAAGGGTCTTTTTTGGATTTAGAACTACTCTAATGCATTCTTAGCAGTCTGAACAACACGTATGTGGCTGATTTGAGTATCCTTCATGTTGAGGGTGATCATGGCAAATGCTTTGCCATCTTTCAGTCTCCACTTGCTGATGCTGGCTACATCACCTTTTGGTTTGAGCTTGTGAAAAATTGCCTACATTGGCAAATCTAGCATGTAGAATATTGTACATATTGTCAATACTTTCCTTAGTCACTTGTATGGCCAAAGTGCCACATGGCAATCTACACCTAATGTAGGTTACCACGAGTCAAGAGGAGTGGTTGTGTCCATTTGGTAGTGATTCCTACTTTGTAGGATCTAGACCTTGATTTATGATGAGATTTGTACCTACCATGCACCTACCAAGATGACTCTTGGATCTAGGCTAGGTTTTTCACTTTAGACAAGAAAGTTGAGTCTACTTCCTTATTACATGCTGGATTTTCACCTAACTTTGCAAAGGAAGTGTCTTTTACTATGTATTTCCATTCTCCACAGTGAGGAAATAGAAACTTTTTGTAACCTCAAGGAGAAACTCGGATTTTCTCTCTTTGTATGATGATAGTGATTGATTCCAAAGAAACCCAACCTAGGCACACTTCAAACTCTATCTATAGGCCATACAACAGCTTGCATTTCACACGTGTGAACTAAGGAGTCAGTTTTTTTTATCAATGTTTTGATTGTCTCTCCTTGTTTTCTATCAAGCTGCTAAACTAGATCTTGTTGTTGGTTGACTAGTATCTGATAGATTGTTAATCAAGCACACAATCAACCTTGTGGATCATTCAAAGATCCATTTATGGTCCTTAGTGCTATACTTTCAACATAGCTATGTGCCATCAACGATGTCCCACAGTTCTTTGGCTAGTAGTATAACCTTCATCTTGAATTTCCAGAGATGGTAGTTATCTTCATCGAGTTTGTCAATGAGAGATGAACTAGATGATGGATCCATTCTAGTTGAACGAGATCATTGGTAGAAACAACGATTGTCAGAATACTATTGGCTGCATGTTTGCTAGAGAGATGTCTTGGTAGAAACAACACTGATAATTCACAGTAGAAATGCAGATTACTGAAATGCCTGCTTAATACCATGTCGAAAAATGATGTCTGGCAGCGAAAGCTTGAGCGTAGGCGTGTAGAAACGGAAACACAACAGTTAGCAGTGGAAATATTCAAAATGACTCATTCATACAAAATTGCGCAAATGAACAATACAATAGTGAGACAAAAATTGCACTCTGATTAATATCAACAATGAGTATAATGGCTTGAAGTGATAACTTCAGCTTGTTGAGCGTGATGACGCTGGCTACAGAAGAACTCTGATTATAATGTTAAAAACACTTACATTGCTTGATTCAGCTAGTAGTATATATTTGCAAGTGTCTTCAAAAAATATCTTACAAGCATTGAATGTTATTTACGCCAGTCTTTGTTGTTTACGGAGTCCTTGAATTTGTGAGCCGGTTTTCTGCTTCTTCTTATAATTTTGTAGTTACGATTCTTCATTGTACTTCTTCTTATTAGAACAGTTATAAACAGAAGCGTTACTCAGGTTTCAGCATGTATTTCCTAGTCAGTCAATGGGAGACATGGTTTCGATACTCAGCTACATGCATAACCAGCCATGTAACCATCTAAAGCTCAAGAAGATCAACATTTTAGAACAGGGAGCAATCTTACCATTATCTACTGAATCAGAAACAATCGAAGACAAGGTTAACTACTGGAACAAGAAACGAGATTCAAGAAACAAGAAACAAGAAACAAGATTCAAGAAACAAGAAACAAGAAACAAGATTCCTAGCAGCATTTTAATAATCTAATAATCAAGAAACACTCATTACTTGATGCTTGGATTACTCAAGAACAATCAAGAACTGGGTTGCAAGGAAGTATGCAAGATCTATTCCACAAACCAGCCTATCTAGTTTACTTGAATGCTGATTACTACCTCATTCCACAAACAAGAACTGAATTCTAATCCACAACTAAGCAAGAAACAAGAAACAAGTTAATCCACAATGCAAAGGAATCAAGCATGCTCATAGAAATCTCACTCAAGAACATTGCCATGAACAAGGAGCTTAGCTATCATCAAGAACTCGTGGAGGATCCTCTTTATTAGCTCAAAAGAACTTGACAATACATTCAAAAGCTCCCTCACAAGAGAGGGGGGCCCTTAAATAACCAAGAAGGCTGTCCATGTGGAGCCCAATTGGCAATTCCACCAAATTAGAAATTACATGTGGAATTTGCCCTTCCACTAAAGGTCACCATCAAAAGGTGGCTCACTCTTACTGATTTAAGAGGGGTCTACATTTAATTACAATGCCTTTACTAGCTCCTACATGGTCATTCCTTCTTTGGGATACACCATGTAGGCTCACATAGATAACTCACTGTCTTCCTAGCTAGTAATTCCTCGGCTCTCATGCTCAGCTCTCAGCTTCTTCAGCTCTCTTCCTTCTGAGACCTCCTCGGTCATGGGTGAGAGATAACTTGTGTCTTCAGCTTGGCTCATCACTTGGAGATTCTCTAGAATCTGCTAACATTATCCACCCCTAATCTGTTGTAGTACCCACTGCAACACCAATGATGTCTTCCGCTTGGCACTTGGAAAAGCGTAAATCTTCGTTCGCTTCCGTAAAAACAGGTGCTTATTATCCGCACAATTTATTCATCAAAACTGGAAGTCTCTCAATTGGCCGCTACATACCAGCCCTCTTCAGCACTTCTTGTGAATCCTGCTCGTCTCGTCGTTGTGCCGTCTACTTTCGCTCGCTCATCTTTTGGCCCAGGGCTTCAAAAACTTGGAAGCGGAGCTTACTTCCAAAATTGAGGGGTCCCAGATATTCTCTTATCTTTTCTACGATGCTCATTTCCTGTCGGTCTTCCACCATGGTCACATAGCGTGACGACATGAAGGCTGCTCTGTAGTATAGCCTGGCCATCATTTCATGGTCTTCTTCCAACTAGAGGGCGACATTTGGATTGATTTTGATGGGCTTCAGGCCTCAATCCCAGTAACAATCTTGTTGCATTAGGAAGGCCATGGATCTATAATACTCGGCACTTTCCTACACGCAAAGATCGGCACTTGATTTGTATTTATCCCCAAAGTTGAGTAACTACAGCCTCAGATCATCCGGGGAGGTTTTCTCTGAAATTTTCGGAATGACTGGCCAGTTTACTAACTCCACTCGGGGCTTTTCCACCGGCCATGGGTTTCTGCGTTTGAGTGGCATGTAGAAAGGATCCACTCGCTTCCATGCCAGTGCTTTCAAATACTCTTGAAGCCACCTATTATCTTTCAGGACTTTAGTCCGCCATTCTGGCTGTGGTTGTAGCGCGACAATGATCTCGGCCCTGGTGGAGTATTGGCTTTGATCAACGTCTTCTTTGTCTCCCCTCATGTTGGGAGGGTATTTCCTCTCAAATTTCTCTAACTCCCTTGTGTCAGCCAGTTTGCCTCTGGGCCTAGTAGGGGAAGTTGTCCTACGCAGCTGGGATGGCCTTGCCAGATAATCATCTAGGGCCTTGGTGCCCGTATCTTTCTCTTTAGTTCGCTCACTTGTCGATGGCTCTGCTGCACCCATGTCTGGCCTGGGCAAGAACCTTCTCATTTCTGGTTGATTTGCCAAGAAGTCATCATCACCCCCCATGTCGGTGTTAGTTTTTGGAAGGTCGGGGATGGAATGATCTGGAGAGAGGGGTGCGGGGGTGATAGGTTTAGGAGGAGGCAGAATCAACAAGTTATACGCAGCACCGGGGGAGTGGAGTTGGTGGAGGAAATCGTCCCGTCAAGCTTTGTAAGTGTCAGCTGGACCTTTTGATGGGCCCATTATTTTGCTAGAAGGTGATGAAGAGGGGGGAGATGGAAGAATTGGGTAAGTTGGAATGAATGTTTCAGAAAAATTAAATGCAGAGTAAGAAGAAGGGTTAAAGGTGAGAGGGGGTCGGGAAAAAGTCATGGAAATATCACCGGCTCTCTTGCCACCTAATCTCGAGCTACCGTCTGAAGGGTGGGTTTGCCCGCCTTGATTCCCTGCTCCATCATTCCCATCATCGTCCCGTGGCTTCGTTATTTGAGAACCTACTTGAGCCTTGCACGCCATGTCCCATAATTGGTTCACCTTGTCCAAGACCTGCTGCAGGGCCTTCATGGTTTCTTCCAGCTGCTTCTGGGACTCCAGGATGATTTTCTGTTGTTTGGCCACAATGTTTTCAAAATTTCTCTTTTCGGCTTCTCGCTCTTGGATTAGCCTTACGTATTTTTCCATCCGGATGGCTGAGGCCTGTGGGGCCTGGAATTGAATGTCCTCGGGCTTGACTAGAGGAGCGTCAACTGTCATTACACCCGATGATCCGTCTCGTACTTGGTCGATTTAGACCATCTGGTGCTTCAGTTGTTGCTGGACCTCTTCCAAAGTGGATTTCTGCCCGGCCATCATGGATCTGGTTTCCATTGTCTCTTCTTCTTTTTCTTTGGCCAGCCTTTGATATCGCATAATTTCCTGGTCTTGGTGTTGGACCTTGCTCTCAAGCACTTGATGCTGGCTCACCAACCAATGCATGATGTAGCTCGTTTCGGATAGGCCTATCATCGAGCGCTTGGCTACTTCAGTGAGATTTTCAGGATTAGTGAGAGTTGGGTACTGATCTGGGGTGTGGGATGGTGAGGCTAAACCAGAAAATAAATGTGGTGTTAGAGCTGAAGATGGAGGTGGAGGGAGTGGAGGGATGATGTTAGTAATGATTGTGGTGGTGGTGGTTAGTGGAGGGGTCAGACTTCTTCCTGGTTGCTCCACCTTTTCTGGCTCATCGTCCTTTATTTCCATCAGGTCCGCAGCATCAAAATATTGTGATGTGTGTGTGTGTGTGTGTGTGTGTGCGCGCGTGTGCATGTGCGTGTGCGCGAGTTATATCATGGATCTCACGGAATGCAGGTTCTGCATAGCTTGCCCAGGAATTTGCAACTCTCAAATCTGTCTTAAATGACACTGTTGAGTGAGCCTAAAACATGCAACAAGCAAAAATCACAAAGAACCAAGTGCAATATATACTAATCTAATCATATGTATGAAGTCTAGAAAATGAAAGAACAAGGAAAGCTTAAGACAAGAGAAAATGTTAAGACAACTATGCATTGACAATCACAAGTCCTAATCTATTATCATCTCTATGGAATAATTATCATGGTTCAAAAAGTATCTTCTAACCAATTCCTATGTCGTTTTTTTCTTTGGCCATTATGATCCTCCTATCTTCAACAAACTATGGCTCTCATCAGCCACCATGTGAGTCACAATTGATTGGGCCTCACTAACCTATGAAACATCATTCAATATCCAAAATTCCATTCTATAAAGTGCTATTATGTAGATGTGTTATATGAGTGCATGTCGCATCTTATACAAAGTTCGTGTCCTTAAATTGAATGCAATATATGTTTATATAAAGCTCAAAGACACAATAGAAAACTTTGAGCATTTGAAAATGCCAAAACAATTATTTAAAGTTGGAGTGTTTCTAGAAACATAGAAGCGGTTCTAATCTTTTGTTTGAGTTTGATATTTTCTATAGTGCAATGGCTAACTTTTTAAAAGAAAACCAATGATGAGAGATACATCATTGACTTAGCACAATATGGGATCTTACATAAGCATATTACAACTACACATATGCGTGATTGTGATTGCTTTTTCCTTTTAATTTTGCAACAAAGTGCTTTGTGTTACCAACATCACATAGAACATATAGAACATTTATCCTAGCCAATTTTTTTAACTTGTGGCCCCCCAAATTGTCCCTTTACAATGTGATTGCGATAATAAGATGGGTCTTTGTGGACCCACCAAGAGCAGTTACTCAACTTAACTATTTCAAAAGATCATATGCAATTTTGACTAACATTAAAGGCTATGTTGCTTAATAGATGTTATGGCACATGCTTTTTGCATGGCTTGTAGCTTGTTGGAAAGTCTCTCCAATGGAAGTCCAAAGAACTACCAAAGACTATGACTATGAGGAAACTAAAGTTAGTAGGTTGAGTGGTTGATGCATAAAGCACATCCATTGGTTAAACATACTCACTTGCCATTGGCTATATATGCTCATTTGCCATTTGCCAAGGGACTTCCTTAGCTCTCAATCAAGAATGGAACCCCACCAACAAAACTTAGGTGCCACATCACTTGTTATTTATGAACATGTTGGGCCCAATGTGAAAGGCCATAAGATCTCTTGGAGCCTTATAGATGATTCACAATTAAAACCTCCTCTAATTGGTCTATCAAGCATGCACCTTAAATGATCCCAAGACTCTTTTGAAGTGGGTTGGGTCATTGTAATGGGCTAAACACAAATGAAGTGATATATTAGGATCATAAGCATATTGTCTCCAAACTTGGTCCTTCTCTATAATGGTAGTTTCACGTATAAAGTGGTAAGCTCAGATTTCTCTCTCGTTGGTTGAGCCACCGAGTGATGTTCCAAAATCAACACAAGATGAGACTTTGTATGGATTTAAATTTGATAAGCCATCCCTTGTAGTCACATTACAAGTTGATGGAACACTCAGTAACCACTCATTTGTATAATCTTTTTGGACTCAACCTTGTGCAACATGTACATCCACAAGATTGGAGAAGATTTTGGTAATGATGATGTCCCATCCTACTAATACCCACCCTCATTTCTCTCATTCACCATCATGAAGCTACAATACATGTACATTTGCTTGTAATATCCGCCACTTCCCACACAGATAGAGTGAATGCCACTAGAGGCCTCTTACCCCTATATATATATAGTACAAATAGACCCTCTCCAAGCATAGTCCATGCCTAGACCCATAACCCATGGCAATTGCACATATTGACATTTGATAGCTCCATATCAGTGTTGTACTTCATGTCTAGGAGCGAGCCGTTACTTATTCAATCAAGTACATATGCATTCTTCCCTCTTTATAATTTTGTTTTCTGAGAAGAGCATTAGGGAATTTCAGTCTCTTTTTTTTTTGGAAATTTAATTTCCTTATCATCTAACTTACACTTTCAACAAATTGTGTATTATAAAAATGATTCAACCTCTAAGCTTCTGCCATTGTATGTCTATGACTTTCTCTAGCTTTATAGGAACAAAAAAATGTCACATCCTCTAAATGAGCTAGTTCCTCTTCTCGAATAAGGCTGTCCACCTAGTCACTTCTCAAACAACTAGCATGGAATACATCATATAGGTTAACACCTTTTATGATATTACCTAGCCTAAGTACCTTGGTAAGGCACTTTGCTAGCTCCTTCTAATTGTTTCATATTTTTTTTTGTCTCCTTTGTATCAAAAGACTTGTTCATTTGGACTTAAATACATATGGGATCAAGGCTAATAAATTGCATGATTCAAGGTTGTGCCTAGATAAGCTAGAAATGTTTTATCTAAACAAACAAATAGTTGCTCAAATACCCTAACATCCAAAAAGTTCAATACATGCATTAGCTTTTAGAACAAATTTCACCACCCTCTTATGGATTTGATGTTTAACCCTCCTGGACCACTCTAGGTCCATACTTTTGAAGTGATTATTGTCAACGCGTTGCTGATGTATTGCTTTTCCATCACATATAACACATTTGCACCATAACTTGTCTTGAGCCCTATTGGGAGTTTAGACATTTCACGAGTAAACAAATTGTGAGTATAGCTACCAGGACGTTGGAGATTTTCACAATGTGGCAACTGTGAAAGATTTCAGATCCTTAAGATCCAATCTACTTGAATGATCTTTGGTTAGAAAGAGAAATACACTACCAATTTCACCAATGTAGAAAAATCAGCATCTACACACAATTTGAGATGCAAACACTAATAGAACTTGATCAAACTTGAATGAAATGATTATGTACTATTGCTGTCCGTACAAAACCAGCAAGCTACTGTATTTCACGTGTGTGGATCCAAAAATAGCAAATATAGATCATTCTACACATAGAATTGCAAGCAATCACCAAGATAGTGCACTAAAGGATAGTAGAACCCAAGAGAACCATGTATAAGCATGAAATGAGATAGAGAAGAGAGAAGACGACTCTCTCCACGAGTTGCATCCTTTTATAGCAGGTCCAAACCCTATTTGGCCACTTGGCTTTCCCACCAAAATGCTAACCCTACCAATTTTGGGTCTAGATTCAATGTACCCAACTTATTCAAATTGAATCTACTCAAACTCGCATTCTATCTTTCCCACACTTTCAAAAAGTGTCTATCCAAATGAAATTTAGACTAATGAACTTTGAGAAGTCAACCTCTAAGTCTAAAACAAGTTTTGGCCTCAATATGCCAAATATGGAAATATTGCAAAATGTGATGAAACTAGTTGAATCTTTCACACTCCCTCTTCAACTAGTTTTAGCATAGACTTTGATAATACTCCAAGTGAAGTCCTATGCTTTATGAACAAGTCTTTTCCGAATGCTTTGGTGAAGATATCAGCTACACATTCCCTTGAAGACACATGTTGAAGCTCCACCTCCTTTGCAATGACTCGCTCCCTCACAAAATGATATTGTATCTCAATATGCTTGCTCCTAGCATGAAAGGTAGGATTGGATGCCATTCTTTGGGCTGATTGATAGTCACAAAAGATGATTGGGCTCTCTGAAAAATCCAGCAAGTGAAGATCCTTGATCATCCTCTTGATCCATACCATCTCCTTTGTGCAATGTGTAAGAGCTTTGTACTTGGCCTCACTAGATGACAATGAGATAGTGGCTTGTTTCTTTGACATCCATGATATAGCTCCATCACCTATGAAAATACGATAAGAACTAATGGATTTCCTATCCATTACATCTCCAGCATAGTCCGAATCTGAAAATCCAAAAATATTAGGTGATGATCCCTCATACAATATGCCAAAATCTCGAGTTCCAATGATGTACCTCAAAACTCGCTTTCCTAGCTTCCAATGCTCCTAGCATAGTTTTTGCCAATAGAACTTTGATCCATCATAAGAATGATCTTCTTCCTAAGAATAGATCTCCTTTCAATGATCATGTAATGCTTAAAATAGAAACAACCATAATTGATATAGAGAATAGTGTCCACTTGGGATGCTTCACTATTTCTTACATCAATTTTACATGTAAAAATGTGACTAGAACATGAAGAATCAAATAGAATGTAAATGAAATGATTCCACCATGTTTCCAACTCTAAACTCTCTAGAAAAATACAGCAAACAAACAATAAATGTGAGTGATCAACTTTTGCTTGCATGTCTCCTCCTTCTTTGTCCTTTGTTGCGTTGTATCCACCATGATACTCCATGAATGAGCCTCCATCTTCATCTTGCCACAAGAAACCATCAAACCTTGGAAATCCATGCGTAGGTGAGTACATAAATTATGCAAATCCAGCACCACATGACTCCATAAACCAAGTAGTTTGCACTAGTCCATCTTCAAGATCTACTTGACACAAGAAAATGACCATGAATTCACCAAAAATTGACAATCTCCAAGTATTGGCACCAAGTAGCTCAACACTTGAGAACTTAGCCATGGATGAGTGACATAATGGACCTCCAATAGTTTCATTTCCATCAGCAAAATCATCCAAGAATGCTAGTACAAATCCAACATCAAAACAATGCTCACCAATGTAGCTAGTTTTACAATATCTTGACAATTTGCACACATCCACATGAAATTGCTCAAACATGAGATAGAAAAAGCAAAGTAAACTTGAACAACACTTCCTTGCTGCTCCTTTGACCTTACTTGAGTCTTCAATATGCTGCAAAAATAGATCCATAACACCTTTGCCAATTACCTCTCCTTTGATACTCTTGACTAGCTCCAAATTGCCAACTTCCCTTTTGACTAGTTGAAGCGCTTTGAGATCAACCTCTTGATCTTCAACTTGACCATCAAAGTCATTGAACAAACTTTGTTTTCCAGATCCATTACTTGATTTTACAGCAAGATAACATCCATCCACTTGCATAGCTCCATGTACACAAGAAGATCTTCCAAAAGATGTTTCACTCTTCATAAGAGATCGATACTCAAGATCCATTGCTTGGATTCACTCCTCTTCTTTCCTTGCTTGATCTACACTTGTAGGATCATCCAAAGAGGTTAGGAAAGCAGCATAATTTCCAGAAACTACTTGCTTACCCTTTTGATCATATGTGAGCCTTGAAGGTACTTGTCTTTCTCTTGATGTTCTCCTTGGCTTTTGACTTGATGAAGGTCCATCATCACCACCATCCAAAGTAGGATCCTTCTCATTAACATCAAGAATGTTAGAACTATCTACTTTACCATAAATCATGCTTGAAGACACCTTTGGAATGTTTCCCTAATCAAAAATGACATCTCTACCAACAATCACTTTGTTAGTAGAAGGAATGTAAACCTTGTAGGCTTTACTCACTCACTATATCCAACAAAAATACCTCTTCTTGAAGATGGATCCTCCTTGGTCCTATCATCAAGAGTAATGTTGACATAGCATGTGCATCCAAAGGTTCTTAGAAAGTTGACACTCGGCCTCCTCTTGAATAGCATCTCAAAAGGTGTCCTTCCATCCAAAATAGCACTCGGCCACCTATTGCACAAGAAATTGGCACACAACAAAGCTTGATCCCAGAATGGTTTGTCAAGATTAGCACTTAACCTCATAGCTTTAGCACTTTCACATAAAGTTCTATTCTTCCTTTCAGCCACTCCATTTTGTTGTGGGGTCCTTGATGTTGTATACTCCCTCTTGATCCCATGCTCATCACAAAAGGCCTTGAACTTGTTAGATATGTACTCACCACATTGTCACCTCTAAAGCACTTGATCTTTGTGGAGAATTGGTTCTCCCTTGCATTCTTGAACTTGACAAAGACATCATACACTTCATCCTTGATCTTTAGTAGATAGATCCAACAAAATCTACTAAAATCATCAATGAATGTTATATACATCTTAGCTCCACTATTGCTAATTGTAGTAAATCCATGAATATCCGAATGTACAAGTTGAAAAGGCTTTGTAGATCTAGAAATAGATCTAGTATAAGGTAGTCTATGTGACTTAGACAAAGCACAAGACTCACAAACATGCTTGTCATTACTTAAGGAACTTGGAAGACCAATCACAACCTTCTTCCTTGCCATTACCTCCAATGACTTGAAGTTGAGGTGTCCCATCCTTTTGTGCCAAACCTCTTGAATAGAAATTTGCTCCCTTGCAACACATCCAACTTGGTTAGCAATAACACAAGCATCAAGTTTGAACAACTTCCCTTGCCTTTTACCTTTTCCAATCAAGACATCCTTCCTTTTGATCAAACAAGCATCTCCATCAAACTCCACCTTGAGGCCCTTACTTAGCATTTGACTCACACTAAGCAAATTCTTGGTAATAGATGGAATAAACAATACATCCTCCAAATGAACATTCCTATTTGTAGAGAGAGAAATAGGAATTGTGCCAATCCCTTTGATTGCACACTCACCATCATTGGCCGTGTAGATCACCCTCTTGTCATCTCCATATGCCAACAAAGAAGTGAAGTACTCTTTGTGAAAGGTCATGTGTGAACTTGCTCCACTATCAATCCACCAAGGGTCTAGATCTCCATCATTAGCAAGCATACATGAAGACATCACAAAAGCATCATCATTTGCATCTTGCACATCCAAACCATCCTCATCAAGAGTAAGATTACCTTGCTTGTCTCCTTGATCTCTCTTCTTCTTGTAGCACTCACTTGCAAAGTGTCCTTTGATGCCACAATAGAAGCACTTGAGCTTTGATCTATCCTTCTTTTTGCCACTTGAAGAAGCATCCACTTGATCTTGCCCTTTAGACCACGAGCTTTTGGTTTTGCCCTTGAATTTGCCCTTTGTGAACATAGCATCCTCTTGAAGTGTCGATGTAGATCCACCTCTTGCTTGAAGCCTATATTCCTCATTGATCAAGATCTCTTGAAGATCCATCAAACTTGGCAAAGTCTTTTGAATAGCAATACTTTGAACAATGTTAGCATGAGCATCCAACAAGCCATTAAGAATCACTTGAATAAGCTCTCCTTCCTTAATGCTTTCATCTATGCAAGCTAACTCATCATTCAATGCTTTCATTCTCAAAACAAAAGTACTTGGACTTTCTTCATTCTTTTGCAAACAAGAAAAGATTTGCCTTCTTAGAGTCAACACTCTAGAAGTAGACTTGGATTCATAAAGCTTCTTCAATGAATTCCAAGCTTCCAAAGTTGATGTGCACTTACCAACTTCCTTGAGAAGTTCATTGGTAACATTCATCTTTATCATGTGTAGAGCCTTCTTGGCCCTCTTGTCATACCTCAATTGATCTTGTTGTGTTGCTGGTCTCTCCTCCAAACCTACAACAATATCCAAAACATCATTCATCTCAAGAAGTGACTCCATCCTCACTTTCCATAATGAATAGTTACTTGAGGTAAGCCTATCATTGGCTTCCAACATGACTCCAATTGAGGTTGCCATGTAGCAATGACCTGATCTTCTCTTTCAACCTGCTTCAATGCACAAAGCACTCCTTTGAACAACAACAAATGCTTTCAAAAGAAATCACCAAGATTTAAAACTATCTCACAAATTCTCTTCTAGCACTTATCCAAGCAAATCAACACATAGAATCATGGAATCTTGATCAACCTATGATCTATCCTCAATCTAATGACTTTTGCCACTTCCTAATATTGAAACACACTCAAATGAAGTCCAGCAAGCTCACTATCTAGAGATCCAATCAAAATTAGAGTTTTGACAAAATCACAGAAAATTGACTATTCCAAATTTGATATGCAATCTATAAGCCACCACTTAGGCTGAACCAATGATCCAAAAATCGGCCAAATATAGCATGTGAATTCAAAAAATGGAATTGAACAAGTATATTGACCTATTTAGTGTTTTGATCTACAAAAGATCCAATCTACAAAAGCAAAAAAATCCGATTTCGGTGTAGAATCCTCTCTAGCATGCTCTAGACTTGATATCTTCACCAAATCATTGATAGATCTGATTTCCTCCTTCATAACCTGAAACACAAGCTCTGATACCATGTGAAAGATTTCAGATCCTTAAGATCCAATCTACTTGAATGATCTTTGGTTAGAAAGAGAAATACACTACCAATTTCACCAATGTAGAAAAATCAGCATCTACACACAATTTGAGATGCAAACACTAATAGAACTTGATCAAACTTGAATGAAATGATTATGTACTATTTCTGTCCGTACAAAACCAGCAAGCTACTGTATTTCACACGTGTGAATCCAAAAATAGCAAATATAGATCATTCTACACATAGAATTGCAAGCAATCACCAAGATAGTGCACCAATGGATAGTAGAACCCAAGAGAACCATGTATAAGCATGAAATGAGATAGAGAAGAGAGAAGATGACTCTCTCCACGAGTTACATCCTTTTATAGCAGGTCCAAACCCTATTTGGCCACTTGGCTTTCCCACCAAAATGCTAACCCTACCAATTTTGGGTCTAGATTCAATGTACCCAACTTATTCAAATTGAATCTACTCAAACTCGCATTCTATCTTTCCCACACTTTCAAAAAGTGTTTATTCAAATGAAATTTAGACTAATGAACTTTGAAAAGTCAACCTCTAAGTCTAAAACAAATTTTGGCCTCAATATGCCAAATATGGAAATATTGCAAAATGTGATGAAACTAGTTGAATCTTTCACAGCAACTTGGGGTGGAATTAGTCTCTCAAGCTTTGGAATATGAACAACATCCACAAGATCACAAAAAAATGAACATTATTTCTATTGGTAAATATCTCGACAAATTTTCAAGCACAACATCATTAACAAAAGAGTTCTATTCTTTATAAATTTTTGAGCCGATATGTCCTATCATTGAACTGATGGCAACAATTTAGATTAAAAGAGGTGAAATGAAATCTGAAACCACAATCATGATCATATGAATGTAAGTATATGGAACACTATTTACATAATTGCCAATGTTTGAGTTAAACTTACACAATCTATTTTTTTTTTACTTCTATGGTTTATGAATCATGAGATTTATCCCAATATTTTTAATTCAATTTAAAAATGACACAACATAAAAATATGTCTCTCATACTTTTATGACAAAATAATAAACTTGCAAAACTTGCTTACCACAACACTAGGTACATCGATGCAGTTCAATGTGAAGATAGCAAGATAGAAAAATAGTTTTATCACAACACTTATAAGCTTGCAAACTTTGACAACTACCATACATGGAACACCAATGCATTTGAAAATTGAAAATGATATATATAAATATGTCTCTCATAGTTTTATCATTTTATAGGCACAAAAAACAATATTTCAAAAGATGTTTATGGTCAAAACAATCACCAATCATGATGGCATACATAGTAACAATCCCAACTATATGAATCAATTGTTGCATCATTTAAAAATAGGCATTGTCACTTGGAGATTGTCTTTGATTATTGTGGTGGAGTCTCATGCCAAGCCATGTCCAAGGCCATTGTTTTCGCATAAGATGGCAACTAACTATTTGTTCCTTTGATGTGTTGTTTAAGTAAAAAAATAATCCAAATCTAAAAAAGTTGAGTAACTCACTAGTCCTAAAATTCATCCACATTCCAATCATCCAATTGCTCTTCCTCCTCTTCTAAAGCAACTTGTTTTAGAGCATTGGCATGCTCTGGGGATCCTACAAAACAATGCCATGTCAAAAAACATATTCTCATCTGCTTATCTACCCTAAACTTCACAAGACAGCATGTGAGTATACTTACAATAGCGATGGTTCACTTGTTTCAATAGAGAATGGTTAGAGCCTCAAGTTCTATGGTACTCTCCGGAATACCACATATATTGCCAAGGTGCTTAATATTTGCATCCTATCAGTGCACATTGTTGGAATTCTTTACAATCGTGAAGGTTGTAAAGGGACAAATGGTGGAATATCACCTACTCTTGTACCTACTAGAGATGATAAAATGCTCTACTTTGGATCTCACTACTATTGGACTACATTCTTTATAATGCAACATGCATTTATGCATGCTTTGCAGCTTTGGTACTTTCAATAAGAACAACTAAGTTCTACAAATCGATTGTTATAAAGAGACTCAGTGGTAGTAAAATCAAAACTCTTGTAGATGTCAGTTGAGAAAAAGCATCTCATTCAATTAGTGTTTATACCACTAGCTCCATGAATTTTTCTCCTTTCATGGTCGATATAGTATATTAATCTATTGCATATCTAGATCAATAATGCTTGAATTTCAATATGATACCAGCATGCCAAAAATTTAGGCAGATTTCACCAATACAAGGAAAGTAGAAAAGACTCTACTTTTCCATCCAAATGCTTCTTGAAAACTTTTTATTTTTTCTCCTTCAACCATTACATAAAAACTTGTATTGCCTACAAAAATTGAATCCAATGAAAACTGGACACTTTATCTAATTTTGATTCTAAATCTAGGATTTTTTTGCAAACCCTTTTATAATGTAACACAGTCCTTATCTAATGAGCATCCATTCTACAACAAAAACTACAGCTTAGGTCCTTAAATATCTATGGACTTGAAGGATTATGGAGCAAAAACGATGGCTTAGGTTCTCAGATATCTAAGGACTTGAAGGGTTGAAAGATAAGAGAAGTTTTATCAATAGATTTTTTACTTTGATTTTTTTCAAAGTAAAAAAAGCTTTTCCCAACATTGGTAAAGGTAAAAACATCTATGTATTGGCGAGTAGTCCTCTTACTAACCTTTATGCTCGATCAAAAGGTCGTAGATCATGGCTTGACCTAAAGTAGATCATGGCAAGGCCCTTAGGTGGTGCCATAATCATGGTGTTTCTAGGAAAACGATGTCGGAAATGAGAAGCAATGGATCCATTTGGTTAGTATCAGATTCATGATCATGTTGTGACCACCTCCCCTATGACATTTTGGATGCTACTCTTTGATTCCAACCAGTTCTTGGTCTTGATCGGCCTATCTTCCCTGAAGCCCTTTTTGGGGATGGACTTTCTAACTCCATACCTCACTGTTCAAATTCTACTAGTTTATTCCTTCGGGTTCACCTTGATGCTGCCCACTTACTAGAATTGTATTTTCAAAAGCCAAAAGTGCAACAAGACTATGAGTCTGAATTTCATTCAAATCACCACACCACTTTATTTTGACAAATTTTATGAGTTTTCTAGTTTTTCTTGAGCCCAAATCATTATTTCTGGAAGATTTGAAGGTTCGACAATGGTCTTTGGAGCTCCAAACTTAAAAGGCCAATATAATTTTATAATTGGCAATGCATCTTTGAGGTTGGGCAAAATGATTTTCTTAAAAAAATCCATCCACCAATGATGATCAAATTCATAAAAAATTGATAAGTTGCTTGAATGCTTGATTCCAAAAAGTTTAATGAGGCAAATGGATCTCTGAAAGAACTGTACTTTAGGACCATAAATGGATCTACAAAAGATCCACAAGAGTGATTGGATGCTTGCTTAACAATCTATCAAAAAACTAGAGACAAAAATTTTGATCTAGATTGGCAATTTGACAAACAAGAAGCAAGAACAATCAATAACATTGATCAATCAGCAAATTCGACTTCACACATGTGTACTACAGGTTGTAGTATGGCCTGCAACTAAGAAACAAGTAGAAATTGATTTGGTTGTATTTGGATTACAAAAACTCAATGTACATAGTGGAGTAGCGTGAGATTGCCAATGTGCTCCAAAAATAATCTATCTTCTCACTATGGGAGCTTGAAATACATAGCGAATGTGACTTCCTTTGTGAAGTTAGGTGGATTTCCAGCATTTAGTAAGGAAGTTAACTTGTCTCTCTTGCCCTAAGTTGCAACCCTAGCCTAATTCCTAGAGTCATGCCTAGTAGGTGACTAGTTGGTCAATTTTTCATCTTAAACTTAGGTGCAGGCCCTATAATCTAGGAATAAAAAATGACATCACCAACCCTTTAGACTTGATCTAACCTATAGTAGGGTAGGTTTCCCAAGTGGCTCCATGGCCTCAAACATGTGTGGGACCCACTTTTGTACACAGTTTACACTACTCTACATGGTTTTTGATTGACCAACTAGCTATCTACCAAGCATGACTCTAGGAAATAGACTAGGATTTCATTTTAGGACAAAAATGCTGAGTTAACTTCTTTATCACATGCTTGAAATCCACCTAAATTCACAAAGGAAGTCGAATTTGCTATGTATTCCAAACTCCCATAGTGAGAAGATAGATTTTTTTTTGGAGCTCATTGGCAATCTCCAGCTACTCCACTATGTACATTGAGTTTTTTTTATCCAAATGCAACCAAATCAATTTCTACTTGTTTCTCAGCTTGAAGGCCATACTACAGCCTGTAGTAGACATGTGTGGGCTTGGATTTCAATGTTGATCAATGCTTTTGATTGTTAATGCTTGTTGTTTGTCAAATTGCCAATCTAGATCAACTTTTGTGTGTCTAGTTTTTTGATAGATTGTTAAGCAAGCATCCAATCACTCTTGTGGATCTTTTGTAGATCCATTTATGGTCCTAAAGTACAGTACTTTCACATGATATTATATCCAAGTAAAAGAGCATTAACCATTGATCAAAAGCAAATCTAGTTTTAGCAAGTTTTGGTGTTAAGAACTAGTATTGGGAGGGTGAGCTAGAATCTTGATTTTGGTGAGGGTATTTGATCTCAAACTTGGTAGGGATCCAAATCTGTACTTTTCACACGTGTGGTAACCTTTGAACCTGCATTTAATGCATGGTATTCATTTGATCCAAAAAAAATTTAATTTGTGAGCTTTTGATGTTTTGGTGGAAATCTTAGGATAAGCTACCAAGATTGAGTGTTATTGATTAAATTTGACATAGGGTCATGAGATCTAATTATTCTAGGCTGAAATCAGGTACTCTAAACTTCTTTTACTGGTCTTGAAAGTACATCAAAAAGTGTGAGGGAGATATAGTTCTCACGCCTGAAATTGATACTAGTAATTTCTTTTTTCATTTTTTTCTTATACTTTCTCTTGTTGGCGGATAAAATGCTCTTTGAACTACATGTCAAAGGGTTATCATCTTTAAGAGGAGAGTTTCTTGATGTCAAATTTTATAGGGATAGGCTCTTGTTTGGTTTACAGGTCACTATTTGAGGGGTGGTATCAATGACATGAATGGTTGCTCCATGGGGAGTTGACAGAAAATTGGGAAGCAACATTCTTTAGTGCCTTAAGAAGAGCTGGCGGACAATAACATGAAGGTGGCTATGGTGCTGCATTCACTGGTGACCAATAGAAATGCGCCTGTTGAGAGAAACCCAATGGAAAGATGCCAGGCAGATTGTATGGAAATGTTTTTTATATTAGCCCTTTTTTTATAACGATGATGTTGAAGCCAAATGAAGAATCATTTGTGCAATGTTTATTGAAGCCAGTCTGGTGGCGAAATTGTATTTGGTGTCGTACAAAAAGATGTAAGTTTTAATATTTGAAATTTCCTTTTTGTTTGTTTGTTTGTAATTACTTTTAAATTTCAAATATTGTACATCTAAATTTATATATTGTATTGCAGTCGTCACTGGAGCTTGGCTATTTTTGAAGTCAAAATAAATGAACAAGGGGTATCAAATATTTTATGTGTTAAGATGAATTCAGCCAATCTTACACATAAAGAATTTGATTTTTTTATTCCAAAGATTGTACAACAAATTTTAACCATGGTGTCCTCTGTGGCGAAACAAGAATCAAATCCATTGAGGTGAAACATTTTTTTATTTAACCTTTACTTTTATTTTCTTTTGTTTGATAATAGCTTATATAAATTAAGATTTTAATACTTTACTTTCAATACTTGCAGTCTCTGTATAACAGAAAGATTCTTTCAGTTGTGCTCGGTTCACATTGTACAATACAAAATTATTTTTTGAGTGATACAACTTGCAAGAAGATGCCAACTTAATTAAGATATTTTTTTTATTTCATTTTACAACCTTATAATTTTTATTTTTTAAATAAGTGTCTATTGTATTTAAATGACTAATGCTTTATGTTGGTATTGATAGTTTGTTTTTTATCCTACAAATATAGCTTCAAAAAAGAGGTCTTTGAGACCCATTTGAGAGAGTCAACCCACAAAATGCTACAACTCTAAGCAACTCTAAGAATGGCAATTATAGAAGTGTATCATCCTATTTATTTTGAATGCATAGCCAAATATGAATAGCTATTTATTGGAAGCTCATTAGAATCCAAGCTTGTCATTATGCTTTTGTGCTTGATTAAAAGTATATTATATCTGCATATTAACAACAAGATTGGCTCAATGCACATAATGTATTTGGTGGCACTTCAAGTAACTTCTTTCATGTAAACATTGAGTTTTTAATAGCACCAATATTGATAGGCCATGTTTTATATTAAGAGAAATTCATTTTTTCACTTTTGTTGCACATAACGAAGACAACACATTGGAGAGAGAGGCGGAGACTGAGAAAGAAACTTATTAATGCATAGAAACTTGTACCTATGTGTTTCTTGAAAGTAGTTCCCATGTGACAAGCACCTAGGTTATCGATTTCAGTGATTCGATAAATTTTCAACATTCTTTCCAAAAGTAGTTAGTAAACATGCCATTGACCTTCTATTTAATAAGATGAGTTGAAGATCTTTTTAAATCTTATTAAGTCATTCAGTGACACACATCTTGAGCTGTTCAACATATACATTTCTTACCAAAGCTACCAAATCTGACCGATTTCTATGTACTAAGAGTTTTGCAATCACAAAGTCTCTTATAAAAACTATTTGCCAACATCAATATTTCAAAAATGAAAATACAAGTCAATAATGATAATCCCGTCTCATACAACAAATTTTGTATGGAATTTTTTAGTTTTTCTTTGATATAAATATGTGGCTAATAGCAATATTCTATGTAAGCAACTTACAACTTAATAATGTAGTTATGGCCATATCTTCTATGATATGAAATAAAAATGATTTCATTTTCATTGCATACTTATCAAGGAATGTGAGATAAGGAGGATCTCAAGTATATTAGTTGTGTATTATGGATGTTGTACTTTTGTGGGGTATGATTGTTGAGCTCATAATTTAGATTCATGATCAAGTTATAGAATAAGAATTCTCATTCTAAAAATTTTGATTTTCAAATGTTTGAGACCATTCACTTGAATACCATAATTACACAAGCAATAATATTAAAATTCAATTTTTTTGAAAACATCATTACTACAAACATAGCCTCTAGTGATTAAGTGCATTATGCATGTGATCACAATGTACAACACATGAATCTTAGATGATTCGTCATGTCTTAAACAATGAGCTTCATCAAACTAAATAAAAGTGTTTTTCCAAATAGAATCTTTTAGAAATAACATAGCTCCTCAAAAAATGCATTGTATAATAACTCAAATGTCTAGTGATCAACATGCTTGAATGCTAAGCTTATCCAAAATCTAAAACCAAAATGCAAATCAAAAGATCTTCTATTTAGATTCATTGAAAACAATTAAAATTTTTACTTTTTAATGTAAAGTCTGAAGTTTCTATCATTGCAAAAAGGCATAAATGCCTTGGCAATCTAATTGTTGACCTTGTAAAGATAATCATAAATTTTCAACTTGTGCTTTCAAAATTATGCTCTAATAATATCAAAATTCTTTTATTTGAAATAGTAGAATGCCTTACACAACACATCCAACATTGAATTTATTACCAACCTATATGTTAGTTTTACTTAGAATTTTGGCTTCATGCACTTTGCAAATTGGATACTTCCCTAGATTTTTTTTTGTGAACAATTACTTAGGTCTAATATTTTTTGAAAAGTGCACTTTTGCACAGCAAGTCCATTCTACATGTTGAAACTTTATTGCAAGTTAATACTATCAAATTTTGATGGCTTGAGTGATACATAGTAACGATACGTGTGGTTTTGTGTTTGACTTTTGATTTTTGTTAAAGTGCAAAGAACTAATTTTTTTATTAATCCACTTAAAAGCTACAAGCAAAAGCAAAAGGGCACACCATGTAGGGAGGTCTTGTACTACTACTAGCTTTTAAGTGTCAATTTGTAAAATTAGATTTCTATGATGAATTTTATCCACTCTATCTTTTGGTATCCCTTTCCTATATTTAAAATGCTTAATTATTGCCAAAAGCTAAATATCAATACTCTTCTGTACCTTGTGAATCATTTGAATTAAAGGTATTCAGCTTGCTAACAAATGGGAAGCATCCTTTGACTTTGTATCAATTTAAACTTAAAGCAAGTTTCTTATTTGCTTAGCTTGCACTTATTATAAAATCAATTGTCCCATTTCTTAATGTGAGGGTTCATAAAAGTAATCTACAACCTTCATGTCTAGGATTGGAATTTGGAAGTCAATCAGAAATCAAATATGTAAACCAATTGAAAGGGGTATTACAAATAAATTGGTAGGAAGAGATAATGTTAAAGATATATAAATATCATCATATTCCTTTGGGGCATCAATAGGAGCAACTAAAAACCATGCAAAGTTATTTAGTTTTTCTTAGTGAAATTATTTCTAGTATCAAGTCTACATGGAATGGACTAACATGTAATTAATTATGGCACTGGACACTTACATCTTAGCTTAATGAGGATATGATTTGATGGGACTATTCTTTGTCCCCAACTATGGTGGGTGACAATAAATGTGGTTGTCAGAAGATTCCCATACTAATCTTCTAATGGGATTCTAGATGCTACAAAACGTACGAGGATATCTCAAGGAGGAATCAACCTTAGAACTACTAGAGAGCATCGACAAAATATCGAAAAGAGAGCTCTAGAACCCACATCTATCAGGAGCATCACCGTCAATAAAAGTTGACAAGTAGCGGACCGCTAGCCAACAAGCAAAAAAAAAAAAGCCGAGTGCCTCACAAACATACTTTACGAGGATGAGAACAAGAACATGGTCGAGTTAGAAAAAGTTAGATCTATTAGAAATGGAAAGTCAGACACCCATAGAAGGTGCAATGTACTCGCAAGCCAAAGTGCGAGAATTAGTGGTAGTAGTGCTCTCAAATGGGCCCAAAGTGAAAAAGGGTTTGAACTTTTAATAAAGTCAAGTTGTTAAGGCACATGGTTTTGGGTCCACCAAAAATCCTAACTCTAGTATTGTCTATATAAGGGCATGTGACACCTTTTTTGTGATTACCTTTTTCATTTGTGAAGAATAGAGATTGAGAGTGAGAGAGAGAGAATCTCCTCCCCTTTCCTACTTTCATTACTTTTCACACATGTGAGGACTTACAAATCAATGTGCACGATCTTTTAGGGTGTGTGTGATTGCACATAGATTTGACTCTTGATTGCTGTAAACAATCTTGCTTGACAATCTTAAGGCAAGAGCACGCATACATGCATCTATCATTCACCAAACATCATTCACATAGTAAGGCAACCTTTGATGAAAAAAAACTAAGTATGAAAATTGGCTTGCTCTCGAGTAGAAAGAGAATGCAGAAAAAATTCTAAGCATTGGAGCTCTCTCAACAAATTCACATCCAAAAAACTAAGTGTAGAATCAAGCTCACACACTCTCATAGAGTGGCTCGAGATCCAAGATGGGTGGGAATGAAGATCAATCATTGGACCACTCTCACACCACCTCTTACATTGATTGGACCAATCTGATGCCACCTTTTACATTGATTGGACATTTTGGTGCACCTCTTGCTATGATTGGTCCACATGGTTAAGTGACATTATGAGGTGCTTTGTCCTTGACCTCTACCATCAAGCCAAGTGTCAACAACTGACCTAGCTTGAGCTAATCTAAATCATATTTTGGCCCAATCACATATTTACAAGTGTACATGGGGTGGATTTGGCATAGCATCCCCAAAAGTCAAGATAGATAGCTTTTACAATTTTCACAAAAGGGCCTCCTTTTTGTGTGTATATGATTATTATTAGTGGATGATGAATGCTTGATCTTGCCTTTGTTTAATCATGCTATCACAATCAATAACTATTATTGGCACAAGCACTCATCTCATCTAGTTTCTAACCTAATCCACAAGATCCACATACAACCAAAATAGGTGTTATATCCACAACCATGGAGTGATCAATAAGATCTTTAGATAGGTTTTGAATACATTGTACACCTCCCTTGAGAAGATCAACCTCTTGAGGAGAAGATCTAGAGCCAAAGATGCCTAGATAAACAAGCCAAAGACAAAACAAGAGAAAGAGAAACCAAAATTAAAAAATACAAAAGAAAGAGGCAAAAGGAAGAAAAACACCACAAATATAGGCTTATCCACATTTAGATCTCAATCTAAGCTTGACAACCTTAGAAAGCCTAAGTTCTTACTCCCATCACATAGTTCACCCCCTTTCCATTGGTCGATACCAAAGACTACATGTGATACTCACCCGGTTGTAGATCCATAAACCCCTTCTTTGCCCTCTAAATCCACATCCATAGGGAGGCACAGAAAGGGTACACCATTTTTTTGGTGTCGTTGTCGATGAGACGGAGCTAAAATATTTTTGGAGTGTTTTTTTTTTTTTTTTTTGTATTTTTTGTCATTTTGTTCATTTCTGACAGGTTTATTACTCACCTTTTTGTATTTTGCAAGTTTCTATGATTTTTATTACTCACCACTTTTCCAATGAGAAGTAAAGAGCCATATGTTTCATTAGACACCTCTGACAGAAGTAATGATCTGATTACTTGCCATCATGATCACTTGTTGATTTAAAAATTATGATTTTTTCTCTATATCTTTTCTCACCATGTTCACATTACTTTCAAAAATCGTAGATCTATGATCCAGATGAGTAAAACAAAATTACTCATGCCATTATTAGTTTTTATTTTTTTGTCATTTTATTTTTTGACTTCCTACATTTAATGCTCGATATTATTTCTATCCATAAATTTGGATTCTATTGCATCTTGATGGTGTTTTTTGGTTCTAATTCTAGGAAAAGCTACCAAGATCAAGTGCCATTGATTAGATTTGACTTAGTGTCATGGAATCTAATAAATCTAGGCTGCAAACAAGTCCTCTTAAAGTGATATACATGTCTTGTAAAACCATCAAGCGGTGTGAGTGAGATTTAGTCATGTTTTTGTCCAAAAATGGTGAAAATTGGTAGGATTTGATAAGTCTTTGATAGATTCTCATATAACCTTCATTTCATCTTTGTGAAGGAGTGTAAGAACTATGGATAATAGTCCATTGAGAGGGCTAGAATCAAATTTGAGGTAATCAAGACAAGTGAAATCTTTGTGAGTTTTTAGGTTCAAATCAAAACCAATTTTCTTGAGCATTGTTTTGTAGAAACCTTCCTAAAACTTCTTGTGAATCAAGATTTAAGGGATCTTGCCACTTGTGTCTTTGTGAACATCAACTAAGTCATCAAATTGAATGCAAATTTTTCATTCAAGTGTGCATCTTGCAAAGGTGGAGAGCATTGGAGATTCTACTATATTTGATTTGTTCATACATAGTAGACATGAAGTGACTTGTCCCTCATCTTTAAGATTGATGGTGTTTAGAACTCTTTATGACAAGACAATAAAGCTAGATGTTTTTAATATGCATTTGTGTTTAATAAAGCAATTTCATTGGATAACTAGTTTTGTAATAGTTTGAATAGTGACATAAAATATGAAACATCATTTGTATTGGAAATATTTGTGTCAACATTGAAATCAAAGCCCACATGTGTGTACTACATGCTGTAGTACGGCCTTCAAGCAGAGAAACAAGTAGAAATTGATTTGGTTGTTCAATGTACATATTGGAGTGGCTGGAGATTTGGAAATGAGCTCAAAAACTAGACACACAAAAGTTGGCAATATTAATCAACACTGAAATCAAATCCCACACGTGTGTACTACATGCTGTAGTACGGACTTCAAGCTCAGAAATAAGTAGAAATTGATTTGGTTGCATTTGGATGACAAAAGCTCAATGTACATGGTGGAGTAGCTGGAGATTGCCAATGAGCTCAAAAAAAAAATCTATCTTCTCAGTATGGGAGCTTGGAATACATAGCAAATTCGACTTCCTTTGTGAATTTAGGTGGATTTCCATGCAATAAGGAATTAAACTCAACATTTTTTTTCCTAAAATGAAACCCTAGTCTATTTCCTAGAGTCATGCTTGGTAGCTAGTTGGTCAAATTTTCACCTTAAATCTAGGATTTAGGTCTTATAAACTAGGAATTACTGCCAAAATGACATGACCAACCCTATGGACTTGACTTAATGTACATCAGGAGTGGATTTCCACATGGCATCTTGGCCTCACATGTGTGGAATCCACTCATGTACAAAATTTACATTATACTACATGGTCTTTTATCAAGCTAGATTTGCCAATTTTTGGCAATTCTTCACACTCCTCGAATTTGGCTTGATCTATCTACAACTCTCTTGCTAGATGAATGAATGCTTTTAGAAGTGTCTAAAAAAACCAGCTACAAACAAGGAACTTTTGAGACTCCAATAGAGAATTATGTCCATGAAGGATCTTTCACTACCTCTTAAAGGATCTCTTACAAGATGTTCCACAGATGTGTCTATATACATGTAGCACACTTCAAAAACTATACATCGTGCCAAGGCATTTTATGCACTTAAAAATACATCAATTAAACTATTAAGTGCATAAATAATGTTTCCAAAGACAACTTGCCTTGCTTGATCCATATGATTGAGCCTTGATGGCTCCATGTTGATACTCAAGGTTCTTCTTGGAGTCCTGAGGTCTTGAGCTTGCTCCTCCACTTGACTTGACTCCAAACCATCAATGAATTGAATAAGGTGTTTATCCAAAGGTGCTTCTTCAAGTATACAAATCTTCCACTCTTGAAAGATCACATTTTCCACCATTGACAAATTCTTTGGTGGAAAACAAGTAGATTCTACAATCTCTACTTGAAGAGCAAAACACTACCATTATTCCTATCATTAAAATAGGATAATATTTGGTCCTTACATTGGAATGATCATGCTCAAAGCATGTGAACCCAAACATTTCCAATACAAATGATGTTTCATCTTTTATGACACTATTCAAACTATTACAAAAGTAGTTATCCAATGAAATTGCGTTATCAACAACAAATGGAGATTTGAAAGCATCTAATTTCATTGTCCTGTCATAAATAGTACTAAACATCATACTAGATCTTAAAGATAAGAAACAAGTCACTCCATGTCTACTAATACTATCCAACATGTATTCAAAGATAGTAGACTCTCCAATGCTCACCATCCTTGCAAGATGCACACTTGAATGGACAATTTGCATGCAATTTGATGACTCGGCCTTTGCCATTGAGGACCTCCTTGGAACTCTCATACTTTGAGTCTTGTCCTCAAGATCTTCCTCCTTTTGATGCTCCTCCTCAATGCAAGCAAGATCACACTTTTCCAAGATCTCCTCTTGAGTGATTTCCTCCTTTGCCAAGCTCACACTCTCAAAAGCAACACTAGCTTCCAACTTAAACAATCCTCCATGTTTAAATCCCTGTGCAATGCAGACATCATTCTTAAAAATGGAACAAACATCATGCTCAAAGTGGACATCCAAACCACTTTTCAAGAGTTGACCAGCTCTTGGCATATTCTTGGTGATTGATGGTACATAAAGGACATTTTGTAGATCCATACTTATTGAGGATTCTAGATACAAAGAGATGGTACCAACACTCTTCATCACTTGTAGTAAAGACAAACTTTTTAGCATCATTGAATGAGTGTAAGGTTGAGAAAAAGTCCTTTTCACAAGACATGTGGGAGCTAGTCCCACTATCAATCCACCAAATGTCTCTTGAATTGCTATTGCTTGTTGGTGAGGATGTAGATGCCATCAAGAATACATCTACTTCATCCTCCTCCTCCTCATGTGCAAGGTTTCCTTGTTTGTCCTCCTCCTCTTGTGCTCTTAGCCTCTTGTAGCATTTGGATGCATAATGTCCCTTCTTTCCACAAAAGAAGCATTTTTGCTTTGACTTGTCCTTTGAGCTTGATGCATCATCCTCTTCTTTGGCCTCCTTTGGATGCTTCTTCTTTCCATTGGTCTTTGTTTTGCCCTTGATGAGAAATTGGCTTTCTCATCTCCATCTACAAAAACAATGAACTCATTCTTGCCTTGGTGTGGAGCATCCTACACTCTTCAGCCACTAATACACTATGAAGTTTTTCTACAGTTCACAAAGTGTCTTGGATGGCAAAACTTTGGACCAAATTTGCAAAGTCATCTCCTAGACCATTAAAGACAATTTGTACAAGCTCTCCATCTTGAATCTTCTCTCTAATGGAAGCCAACTCCCTATTTAGAAACTTGATTCTAAGCACATAGTCATGTGTACTCTCCTCACTTCTCCCTATTTAGAGACTTGAATCTAAGCACATAATCATGTGTACTCTCCTCACTTCTCCTCTTGCTTTGCAAAATCTGATTTCTAAGCATAAGAACTCTAGAAGTGTTGCTAGATTCATATATTGATTTTAAAGACTCCCAGGCCTCTTTAGCACTTGTACGTGATGATACTTCCCTCAAAAGATCATTGCTTACATTTATTTTAATACTGTGAAGTGCAAGCCTAGGTCTCTTCTTGTATCTCACTAATTCATGTGCACCTAGAGGTTCATCTTTATCTTGTGTTTCACTCAAATTAGATTTCTGATCCAACAAATGGACTTCTAATCTCAGTTCTAGCACTCCCTCACAAAGTTGGAATGACCATAAGATGATGTGAAATCTACTTACAATCAAATCTTGCCAATTTTTTACTCTATCGACTACTCTTGAGAAAATCAATGAACACAAAGTATATTGAACTTCTTGACCCTCCCTAAGTTCTTTTCCAAAATTTTTCCACTAGAAACTTACTTGAAATGCACAAAGATTCAAGTAGCAAGATCCCCTTGATCTTGATTCAAAAGAAAATTTTGGAAGGGTCCTACAAAATTATGCTCAAAAAAATTGAAATTGATTTGATCCTAGAAACTCACAAAGGGTTTCAATTTGTCTTGATTACCTCAAATTTGACTTCTATCCCTCTCTTGGACTTCTAGTCATGGTTCTTACACTCCCTCACAAAGATGAAATGTGTTGGGAGAGAGGGGGAAGAATAAATGACGAACATGAATGAGAAACGAACTCGAACAAAAAATGTTCATGCATAGCATGATGAGTTAAATGACTCTCTCCCTAAGCATGACTACGCCTATTAGAATAAATAGAACTTTAGTAATAGAAATCATAGTCATTCTAGATTACGTAGCCAAACATTGAAATGGATGAAGCGCTAGATGAATAATTTGTCGCGAATTGCAAAACAAATTATCTGTCATGAATGATTCACGAAGAGCTAGACTGTGCTCGACATATAATTAGTCGCGAAAGACAAGACTAAAAGTTAATCGTCTATTACCAGAAAGAGCATCAAGAAAGATCAGACAGAATGAAAAATAAGCATAGCAATATTGACAGATCTAAAATGCTAAACAAATGAACTATGTCAGATTAAGTATATCAAGTATACAAGTCAATAATGCCGTAGAGCACAAGACTGTAGCAGACAAAACCGGGTGCCCTACGAAGCTTATTTATGTCTGTAATGAGGAATGAAACCCTCCTTCACTTGTTCTAGACTTATCTTGCTTCATCAGAATTCATCATCATAGAATACGCAGATGGTATCCAATATATATACATAATATTATAGGTGTGCAGATGCGAAAGTACAAAGTGGATGTGCTATCTATAGGAGATCGTGGGTGGTTGCAATCGTTGTCCAATCTGTTAGCACAACTGCATTGGTGAGCGTGAAAAGGGTGCGATGTCAGCCAGTACTGAAGTGAACGTTGGTGATGATGCAAAAGTGCGTCACTCTTATGAATGGCCTTAGGATAAGATTTACAGGGTGACTTATCTATTAGGGCACCTTTGGCATTCAGTAAGGTAGTGTCCCCTTTTCGCCTATCACCATGACCTGTGTAAGAACACAGTGTCGCGATTCATTCACCTTTTCTTCGTCTGTGCGAATTTTCATGTAAAAATTGCAGACTGCGTGACAATGTTAGAAAAATATGCAGCATGAATGGAGGCAGATTAAAATTGGGATTTAGGAGAGTAGGAGAAGCAAATCCAACACCCCCCCTTAATCTGGATCCGTGAATGCCTTGATCTTCAAACTTAGCAATGCACAAAATCTGCTGTGTGCATTAACATTGAGTGCTTTCGTAAAAATGCTTGGAACCATGTCTTGTGTTATGCAATATGTTAAGCTCACCTCTCTGTCGAGAACCTTGCCCCTGATGTAGCAATATCTTATCTCAATGTGCTTACTCCTAGAATTAAATCTAGGGTTGGTTGATAAGGCAATAGCACTTTGGTTATCACAAAACAAAATTGTAGGGCTGTACTGATACAGATTGATGTCTGATAGTAAATTTCTCAACCAAAATGCTTTTTTAATATATTGAGAAGCAGCAATATATTCTGCTTCAGTAGAAGAAAGTGCAATAGAGGTTTGCTTACGATTGTTCCACGAAATAGGACCTGCATTGAGGAAGAATGTAAATCCAGATGTGGACTTACGATGGTCTGCATCTCCTCCCCAGCTTGCATCAGAATATCCACTGAGCTGATGAAAATTGTCGTTGCTAACATCTCTATAGTAGATGCACTGGTCCATGGTAGCTCGAATATATCTCATGACTCGAATAAGAGCCTTCCAATGGGTAATTCCAGGATTAGCCATGTATTGGCTGAGTGAGTTGACAACAAAAGAGATATCTGGCCTTGTACAGACCATTGCGTACATGAGAGATCCAAGTATCAAATCCTGGGATATGTTGTTGGGTAGCAACAACATCTTCGTCTGATTCGATGTCTCAAAGTGGGTCGACAATAGACATTCCTAAGCCAGAAGCTCGGATTGTCGTGTCAATGGAAGGTGATGAAGGTTTTTCTTGAGCAATATCCTTGCCTTTCAGGTCGACGAACTGATCCTCCATAAAGACTGTATCCCGACTATACAAGATTTGCTGGGTATCAGGATCGTACAACTTGTAGGTGTTATCAAGTTTATCCGATCAAAATGGTCTTTAGACCTTGGAAGTCGAATTTCTTCCTTGTGTCCTTTGGGACCTGCGCGTAGGCAATGCACCCAAACACTCTTAGGTTCTTCAAAGAAGGCTTGGAGCCTGTCCACACCTCGTGGGATGTCTTGTCTGAGAGGGCTTTGGTCAAACATCTGTTCTAGATGTAAGCTACAATGGAGATAGCTTCAACCTAGAACCTCTTGGGCAACGATGCATGTGCTAGCATACACTTAGTAGATTCGACCAGAGTTCGGTTCTTCCTCTCAGCTAAGCCATTAGACTGAGGATTGTAAGGAGTGATGAATTGCTGCTCAATGCCTTGGCTTTGGCAGTACTCCTCAAATTCGACAGAGATATATTATCCACCATTATCTGATCTTAGGAACTTGATCATCCTTCCAGTCTCCTTTTCTGCACGCTCCTTGAAGATTTTGAAGTAGTTGAAGGCTTCTGATTTCCTCTTTATGAAGTACACCATCGTTCTTCTAGAGAATTCATCAATAAAGGTTATAAAATACTTGGCCTCCTTCAACAAAAGATTTTTCATCGAGCCACAAATATCTGAATGTACAACATCTAGCAATCCTCTAGCAACATGTTGATGGCTTGACTTAAATGGCTTCCTAGTCTGTTTTTCAACTAGATAGTCTTGACAGATAGGTATCTCGACTGTTTCATGAGGATAGTCAAGATCAAGAACAATAGATTGTCTAGACATTTGTTGTACAGCAGCATAATTTAAATGACCAAGTCTATAATGCCAAAGTAAACCTTTATTTGATTGTGTGATTCTGTAGAGAATCACCATTCGTCATCTTGAGGGAGTAGAATTTCTTCATGAGATGTAGCTTAGAAGCTACATCTCGCACTTTGTATAGCATGCTCAAGATGTCCCAGACTTCTTTCGATGTCAGAGCCTCAGATACATGGCCGATCTGTGTATCCGTGATGTTGAGGATGATTGGCGCGAAAGCTTTTTCATCCTACAACTTCCATCTGACGATTGTCGCGTCGTTTGATTCGGGTTTTCCTTCTGCATCTATAACAATGTCGTATAATTCTTTTGCCATTAGTATATCTTCATCTTAAATTTTCACAGATGGTAATTGGCTCCATCAAGCTTTTCCATGAGAGGACTGGCTTTTCCTTGGGAATCCATGTGGAAGAATTAGTCTAAGTGATAGGAGAAACTATTAGTGACTTAAGTTGAAAATGTGATACTGAAAAATACAGAACAAAAAAACAATTACTCTATCGGCTAGTAGAGTCTTGTACTGTGGGAGCTAATCAAGCTATAAAGATTGCTCTGATACCATGTTGGGAGAGAGGGAGGAAGAATAAATAACGAACATGAACGAGAAACGAACTCGAATAGAAAATGTTCGTGTGAAACAGAATGAGCTAAATGACTCTCTCCCTAAGCATGACTACGCCTATCAGAATGAGTAGAACTTTAGTAATAGAAATCACAGTCATTCTACATTACATAGCCAAACATTTAAATGGATGAAGCGCTAGATGAATAATTTGTCACGAATTGCAAGACAAATTATATGTCGCGAATGATTCGTGAAGAGCTAGACTGTGCTCGACTGATAATTAGTTGCAAATTATTCGTGAAAGACAAGACTAAAAGTTAATCGTCTATTACCAGAAAGAGCAACAAGAAAGATCAATGAAGAATAAGCATAGCAATATTGACAGATCTAAAACACAGAACAAATGAACTATGTTAGATTAAGTATATCAAGTATACAAGTCAATATTGTGGTAGAGCACAAGATTGTAGCGAACGAAACCGTGTGCCCTACAAAGCTTATTTCTGTCTATAATGAGGAATGAAACCCTCCTTCACTTGCTCTAGACTTATCTTGCTTCATTAGAATTCATCATCATAGAATAGACAGATGGTATCCAATATATATACATAATATTATAGGTGTGCAGATGCGAAAGTACAGAGTGGATGTGTTGTCTGTAGGAGATTGTGGGTGGTTGCAATCGTTGTCCAATCTGTTAGCGCAACTGCATGGGGTGAGCATGAAAAGGGTGCAACGTTAGCTAGTACTGACGTGAACATTGGTGATGACGCAAAAGTGCGTCAAATGGAAATAGGATAAGATTTACAGGGCACCTTTGACATTCAGTAAGGTAGTGTCCCCTTTTCGCCTGCCACCATGGCTTGTGTAAGAACATAGTGTCGCAATTCATTCGTCTTTTCTTCGTCTGTGCAAATTTGCGTGTAAAAAATGCAGACTACGTGACAACGTTAGAAAAATATGCAGCATGAATGGAGGCAGATTAAAATTGGGATTTAGGAGAGTAGGAGGAGTAAATCCAACAAAATGCAGATTAGATGAGATTCTATCAATGACATATCAAATCCTATCAATTTTGGCTATTTTTGGACAAGGCAAAAAAAAGTCTGCACTTGAAAGGGATATTGGAGGGAGGGCGATATCAATTTGGAGCGCAAGAATAAAAAATCACGTAGGAATATAAACTATGGCGTTTGAAAGCGATATCGAGGAACAACAGAATGTGATATCGCTTTTGAGCGCAAAGGAAGGAAATGCAAGCAAGCAAACAGCAAAGGGTGTTCGAAAACGATATCAGAAAACTAAAATGCGAGAAAATTACCAAAATAATTTTTGAGAATAAGGTGGTCTTATATATGAAAATTTTGCACGTGTGGACGAATATTTGAATGACACTTGTCGACTTATCATTGGGCTATACAAAAAAGACTGCACGATAGGGCCACATGGCACATTGGGATTTGTTCAAGTGTCATCATGAGAATAGGTGTATCTTTTGCACGTGCAAATTTTATTTTATAAATACTCTCCAGCGGAAATCAAATTTTCTTGGATTTCGATTCTTTTCTGCGATATTGTTTTCAAGCGCCTTATATTGTTATCTAGCATACCATTTATCTTCATGCGCTTGAAAGTGATATCAGAGCGGCTTGAAAGCGATATCAGAACACCTCTTCAAGAAATATTTTGCTTGTTTTTTTCTCCCATATCGATTTTAAACGCCCTCAATGACTTTTTATGCTGGAATATGTGTTTGTGCACTTAAAAGCGATACCAGTCTATAGTCCGCTTTTTTTTTAGTGACGAATTTGTTCTTCCAATATCGATTTCAGGTGCGGATATATAGAATATCACCATGTTTTTATTCTTGCGCTCTAAACCGATATCTCAAGGAGAAGGCAGTGCAGCTGAGGCTTCAAGAGGAAGCGAGAGTAGGTGAAGTCGCTCATCATACACAAGGTCGTAGCAGGGCCAACCGCATAATTGCACTACCACGATGTGACATGAGCACTCAGCACCCACGAAAAGAGACACTGAGCAACAGAATGGGCCTGAGAGGTGACGCCATTATCTCAATATTATGTATTCTACACTGCAAGATAGAATGTCAGAGAATAGTGCGGAAGTTGGAGGACTGGTGCTAATCGTGATTCCTGAAGCTTGATCCTAATTTCCTGACTTACGCTAAAACGTACGTCCACATAGTACTCTAACATGCTAATACGAGATTAAGCTTATGTGTTGGTTATTGGTTCAGCACTTCAGCTGTGTATTGGAAGTTGCAATTGATGTGTACAATATATAATGTGTCATTGGTGTAGAGACTAGAGTCTACACTGGTCACAGACCCACGCTGCCTTGAGCCATGGGATGATGGAAAGCTCCAGCAGCCAGCTCCAGGCTCCAGCAGCAACCCTGAGCGAGCGTGTAGCAGTTTTCGGGAGTCGGGGAGTCATCAGTGTTGTCTACAGACTCTAGATGGAGATGGAGCAGACTCAGCAGAGTGAGTCTGAGACTCTGAGTAACAGAGATTAGTGTGCTCTGGACACTGAGCATTGAGAGGTGAGAGGGGAGAGGATAGAGGAGAGAGAAGAAGAGATTGATTGATTGATTGATTGAAAGTCGTGGAGTCATCAGTGGAGTCTAAAGACTCTAGATGGGAGATGGAGCAGATTCAAGCAGAGTGAGTCTGAGTAACAGAGATTAGTATGCACTGGACTTTGATTCTTGTTTGAATTTATTTTTGCATGAGTCAACATTAATGTAAATGTTCCATATTTTAAAACAATTTTTTTCTCCTATTTTGTTTACTTTACCGACAGTTTTGGAAGGTAATGGGATTGAGGCTTTTACTGAACATTACCATCTTTTTACTTCTTTTTCTAGTCTCCCATTGTATAGTTCTCAGAATAAGTACATGATTCATTAAATGGATTTTGGTAAACATCGACAAGGTCAAGTATAAGGCATTTTGAACATTTTGAAGAGGAATTGGTAGCACTGGGTGCCACTTTGCATCTTCTTTGTCTTTTGATATCCCTGCACTTCTCGTCATGTCTTTTGTCACCTTCATGCAATATAAACATGGGTGTTTTGAATTAGCTCCATGGGAAACGTTCAAAATACATTTCAATGTCTTTAGATCTCCAGCCAAATGCCACTCTATGTGTGAAATCGCCAAATCCGGAAACACTTAGTGGAATGCCCTCCATGTGATGTTTGATGACAGTAGGATAGGATGTTCTACTGAATATCCATGAAAGAATATCGTGGTCTTCTTTTAAGACCTGTCAAAGAAATATCGTTAATTTTATTATGATATTACCAAATAAGAAATATTGTTCATACAAAACCAATTATTAGCATATATCACAGCAGATCAACTTTACCTGAAAAGCTGACAACCATCAGATATCAATCTCTGATTGGACACTGAATGAAAAATCCACAGAACTTTTCTGAGTTTAAGAGTGCTCCATTCATAAGTGTAAGACTTACTCTCTCCATTTTTTTGTCCTTTAATTATCTCAGATTCATCTAGCTTGAGAACTATAATCAGCTTCTTATTCACCTTCTCATTTGTAAGACTAAAAAATTCTACTAGAAATGAACAATTGATTGATGTCGATGAATAAGTTGTTGGACATATCATAAGATAAAGATTTCTCCTTTGAGCTATATACTTCATTAATATGAAATGGAATACGCACTATTTTTTGCATGCCTATAATCAACATGTCTTTTTTTTTTTTTTTAGGTTGAAAAGGTCGTGGAACGGGAAACTTCTTGATACTTACTTGTGATAATGCTTCCTTTATCAATTTAAACATTGTGCTAATGCTAGAAAAATCACATGCATCTTGAACTAGTGTGTAAATCAAGTATCTTACTGACTGCTCATGATTGTCTAAGTCATAATAGAATCTAATGATTTCTCTATAGAAGAATCATCTGTCAAATGTTCTTGGGCAACCAATGCAGATCTGCACAACAAATATCATGGTACATTGAAGTTAGATAAAAGTTATATCAACACTTTATTTATTGCAATATAATTCTAAAACTTTTTCAATGAATCTAGAGGAAAACAAATGATACCATCACTATCTTCATTAAATCAACATTTTTTAAGACAACAAGTTTAACGCTTACTTAAATGCAAGGATCTTTCTTTTTCGATGACCAGATTTTGAAAAAAGATCACAAATATCCTTTGTAAACAATCGTCTTCTTTTATTACTTTTTGTTTTTTTATTCAACAAGTCCATATCTTTCACTAAAGATAAGTATGTACACATCGATTGTATTGTAGTTTTCATTTCAACACTGTTGTTTGTAAACTCGCATAAAGAAATTTCTAACATATCAACACATTTCTAGAGGATTTCATTTTTCTCCGAAAGGTATCATGTTAGTCTTTTAATATTTGATCTAATTTTTCCTCTAAGAAATGTATTCTTTGCATTGAATGTATGGATCTTAAATTCTCATAATAACCTAAAAGACCATTTTTTTCATGACAGATATAAATGATTAACTCCGTCACTGAATGAAAATCAAGATGCTGCAATGAATGTGAATCAATGGGGTACAACAATCCTGATGACCACAAATCTAAATGCTTCATTTTTTCCTCCCTGTGATGAATCATTTCAGATGGTGATAAATTTTCATCTTCAAAATTCCTTGTCCTAAGCGGGCCATACTCTAGAGGAAGATCTACATGAAGATGTTAAAGCTTAGCCATAGGTACAAAATTTGTCATCTACATGAAAATGATAAAGCTTAGCCATAGATACAAAATTTGTAATAACCAATGCGTTGAAAAAAAAAAAAGCAAAGTACCATAAAAAAGTAAAGTATGATCAAAGACTATAAAACTCATCTGAATATATCGATATGATAGATTCAAAAATGGAAGCAAATATATCTCCATTTTTGTGTATGGCGGCAAGAAATTTTCATCTATGAGATGGCGACAGATGTTTCCAAAAAACTTTTACACTATGTAAAGCAAAAAAATTCATTATTTTTGAATATTGATTAGGAAGTATTTCAAACATTTGGAGAGTCTCATTTAACTTCACAATCTTCTTATCTACTTTAGACAACTAAGATATTTGTGAAATTAACCTCAGTTGCAATCTCATCCATTTCAATTTCAACCCTCTTCCATATCCGTCCAAAATGAAAATCAGTTTCACACTTTTCTCTCAACAAAAGATACAAATTTGTAGAAATTTGGATGAAATGAAAGTTCATTCAATTCACCGATTCGACTAAGGGAGTCTGCAACTTGGTTAGAGCTACCTTTGACATATCAGATCTCATGATCAAATTCTTGCATAAACTCAGCTGACTAGGATTTATAACCTCTCAACTATGTTGATTACAAAAGTATGCCAAATACTGGTGATTTGTATACACTATAAACTAATTACCATTAAGATAATACCTCCAGGCTTTAAGTGCGTGCATCACAACAAATATTTTTTTTTCTTGAGCTTTTCAAAAAGTTAGATTTTATTTTTTATTCCACTCAATAGATGGACTAGGTTGATCTCTCTTCTTTTTCTTATTAACTCTATCTTTGTTAAATTATTAAGAAGTGTAGCTATTTTTGCATAACTCTTTCCAAACCTTCAAAAGAAAGCTATAAAACTAAGAAAATATTTAACTTCCTTAACTATTTTTGGTATTAGTCACTCAAGCATTTCCTTGATCTTATCTTCATCTATCTTCAATTCTTTCTAGGTGATCTTATGACTAGGATATATAGTTCATGCTTAAATAATTCACCTTCGGACTCTTTAACAAAAAGTTTTTCTCTTCTGAGAATTTGCAAGATAGTTTTGATATGATATATATGCTCCTTAAGAGTTTTAATATAGATGAGAATATCATCTAAAATTACAACTACAAATTGACCCCCAATTACAGATAAAATATATCGTTCATCATATGTTGATCATCTGTTGAAATGTCACAAGTGGATTCATTAACACAAAAGAAAGCACTAAAAACTCATAATGACCGAACCTCATCCAAAAAGTAGTCTTTTCATATCACTTAAATGAATTTTAATGTAATGATATCTAGTTTTGAAGTCTATTTTTGTGAAGTATTTAGCTTTACCTAATTGATCTACCAAGTCATCATAGGCAATGGATATTTATTCTTAATAGTTACTTTATTCAATCCCTTGTAATCAACACATATCTACAAGCCTCCATTTTTCTTTTGCTTTCAAGAGAATAAGAGCACTCCAAGATGATTTACTGGGTCTTATATCTTCCATCTTAAAATAATTTTTAATTTGATTAGTAATCTCTATCTCTTCCCTCCAAAAAAACTGATATGGTTGTCTAGAGATAGGGTGACTACTTGGAATTAGCTCAATCATGTAGTCTACTAACCTAGAAGGTGGTAACCCATGACCAAGTACAGAGTCTAGAACGTCAATGCAAAGTCCAACCCCAAAAAAGACTTCAAGGAAATTAGGTCAGTCATGACTAGGAATGGGTCGAAATTAGTCGATAAGTCCGAAACATCAAACGAGAGGTGGTCACAGATTCATGAATCCGATATGAACCAAACAGATCCATTGCTACTCATTTCCGACGTCGTTTGCCTATAGACATCCTTTCTGTTGAAAATGATATTATTATGGCATAGGAAATGGACTAGTTTTGCAATTTCTCATTCATGGGTCCACTTTCTTAGAACGAAATTGATTTTTTTGGATTTTTTTGGGACTAAGAACGGGTCAAAATCACGATGACGTATGGAACGTCGAACGGGAGGTCATCATAGATTTGTGAATCTGATACAAACCAAGCAGATTTATTGATGCTCATTTCTAACATCATTTTCCAATAAAAACCCTTTGTGCTGGAAAGGATGCTATTAAGGCATATGAAATGGACTAGTTTTTCACTTTTCCATTCATGGGTCCAATATCTCCTAATGGAATCAGTTTTCATGGCCTTCTATTCTGGTTAGTGGGCAATGTCAAGGTGAACCCACATAAACAATCGGTTTATGAACAACCAAGTATGAAGTATGGAACGTCCATGCAAAGTCCAACCCCAGAAAAGGCTTCAGGAAAAGTAGGCGAATCCTATATAGCATAGAGATAAAACTCACAAGAAGGTGTTAGGAATCAGAAATGCTAATACCACAACCCCTAACTTTTAGAATCTAGAGCTTGAGACCAAAATGAGGAACATTGTTATGTCCATGTCCAGTATGTGGGATTCAGAATAATTCCTGACATGGATAGTTGGTTATTCCAATGTATAAGGTTATCAGTTATGCCTCATCATTTCAGGCTTGGCTAGTAATGTAATTAACTCCTCTCTTGCATTCATTCACCATGGCCCTTGGGGGTGAAGTGGTTAGGGTATTGACTAGCCATTTCCAGTTGGTAGGGTGGTTTTGCTCCACAGGTGTCCTTTTGGTTGCATGCAATAGGATCTAGTTGGATCTTCACTTGGTGATGTTTACCCACATGGTCCAATGTTGAATCAAGTAGAATTAGAACAATGCAATAGGGACTTATAGACATGATGAGCATGAGTACATCGAGATTATGTCTTTGGTTGAGGCTTAACAAATGTGTGATAGATAGTCTCACTTAGGTCTCATATTTGGAAAAGAAAAATAGTGAGTGGTAGTAGATAGATACTCAAAGGTCCCTTTATCAAAAAGAGCCCATGTGCTATGATCTAAATGTGGAGTGTCCATTCATTTTGTGTATGTTTTTGGCTTGGTGGATGTTTTTAATGAGCTCATTTGGATGGATATATCAATACTCATAATTCCATAGACCCTAGGCTAGTATGATCCTCTTAGGAACATTCATTTCAGGGCCTTATATACCATATTGGATGCAATATCCCAAAATTTTGCTCCTTGGCTATTTGACATTATCCTAAATCAATTGATCACACTCGAATCAATGAAAACCCCACTTTTAGAAATTACTATCCAAACAAAGAGATGGATGGTACTCCAATGAATAAATGAGACCTTGCACCATACCAGTGTTAAAATCACGTTAGGATCTAGTGCAGCATGCAGATCACATCAATCAATCACCATAGACACTCCTCACAAGCTCTCAAAGAACAACAAAAGCTTTACATTACAAAGAGAAAACTATACATATGCCAAAAGCCCCAACATGCATGGGCTCGACAAGTGTCAACACACTAAAAAGGCACTTGTCTTACTAAAAGGCCCAACATGGGCTAAAATACTGATAGACCTAGGACATGCCCCTGAGTATAGCATAACAAAACCAAAATATATTGTACAGGCTAATTTTCCTACGTGTGGCTACTCAACTAACCCAAGTAGCCGGCTACGAGATCAAATGACTGGTTGATTTACTATTGAAAACTGTAAATCCTAATTAACTGAAAATATGTATAGTTAATTACACTACTGCATTTTGAACTTACAATAAAAACATATAAGATCAAATCAGATTCTTAACACTCTCCCTTAAGCTCAAATGCAGTAGGCATTAGAAAAAGTTTAAGCCCAAAGAGGGCCTTTGAGAAAGATACCTTTTTATCTTTTTTTCCATTTTTGTTGCCATGTGGACCAATAGAAATAATGATATAAGACATCTACGTAACGTAGCTCATCACAAATCAGAAAAGAAACAAAAACTTTTGAAATAAATAAAAGCTTCATCGGGCAGCTTTGGAAAATCCTATTGGATGTTGAGACCTACCCTTCCAGCTCACCATTGCCCAAAAGGACCCGAGTGGACTAAAAATAAAGATGACAGAAGGTTAATTTGAGTCACTCGATGTAACATTAATGGCCTCAATTCTAAAACCTATCAAGTTGTAGTTAATTTCATCAACTGGGGTTAAGCATTAGCGCCAAAACAAAATCCAGTGTTTCAAATTTTCGATGGAAGAGCCTTCACATTTTCAACATTTGAGCTTTCACATTTTTGACAGGAGATCCTTCACAGCTTAATCATGGTGCCATCCAGGAGACCGAGATCCACTCGGCGACTATGTGGTTCTTTTCAATGAGAAAGATCATGAAGGATCATGGGTACCAAGAAAGTATACAAAAAATGCTTGGGTGTTGATGCATCCATCATCAAAAGGAACATTTCGTAAAAGTAAAAAGACAAAATTCTCCTTCCGTTCTTATTGGAAAGCAAAGATAATTGATTCTTCAGCAGGAGGGAAATCAATATCAGAGTTATTAGTTCAACATGTGTATAATATGCATTCAGAGATAAATGTACAAGCAATAAACTCTCAGGATCATAAAAAATACAACTGTGAGTATGGATATGTTATTTTTGTTGTATGTTTTCGATTTCAAATTATTATTTTGTGAAATTGTATTCATAATGTTTGTTTATTACAGAATTGTATCCATCCAATATAGATGAATGAGAGCCATCTATGGATTTCTTGCAGGTGTATTAAATGTAATACACTCTGATATTGAAAAATTACAATACAAAGGAAGAACCGCCAAAGAGCTTGTTGATATTGGAATATAATTTTATGAATCTATGTGCATTACAGATTTGCAAGGGAGTTTTGGGAGGATCGAGTCCATTCCAGTTCCTTGTTTCAGAAGTGATGAATGGATTACTCCAGATAGTATCGGTTTCAGGCGTGAGAAGGGATATAGGAAGAGGCAAAAAGAACTTTGCACTTGAAAGGGATATTGGAGAGAGGGCGATATTGATTTGGAGCGCAAGAGAAAAAAATCACGTAGGAGTATAAACTATGGCGCTTGAAAGTGATATCGAGGAACAACAAAATGCGATATTGCTTTTGAGCGCAGAGGAAGGAAATGCAAGCAAGCAAACAACAACGGGTGTTCAAAAATGATATCAGAAAACTAAAATCCGAGAAAATTACCAAAATAATTTTTGAGAATAAGGTAGTCTTATATATGAAAATTTTGCACATGTGGACGAATATTCAAATGACACTTGTCGATTTATCATTGGGCTATACAAAAAAGACTACACGACAGGGCCACGTCGCACGTCGGAATTTGTTCAAGTGTCATCATGATAGGTGTATCTTTCACACGTGCAAATTTTTTTTTATAAATACTCTCTAACGGAAATCAAATTTTCTTGGATTTCGATTCTTTTCTGCGATATCGTTTTCAAGCGCCATATATTGTTATCTAGCATACCATTTATCGTCATGCGCTTGAAAGCGATATCAGAGCGGCTTGAAGGCGATATCAGAGCACCTCTTCAAGAAATATTTTGCTTGTTTTTTTCTCCCACATCAATTTTAAGCACCCTCAATGACTTTTTATGCTGGAATATGTGTTTGTGCGCTTAACAGCGATACCAGTCTATATATTCATTTTTTTTTAGTGACAGATTTGTTCTTTCGATATCGATTTCAGGTGCAGATATATAGAATATCACCATGTTTTTATTCCTGCACTCTAAACCGATATCTCAAGGAGAAGGCAGTGCAGTTGAGGCTGCAAGAGGAAGCGAGAGTAGGTGAAGTCACTCACCATACACAAGGTCGTAGCAGGGCCAACCGCATAATTGCTGCTATGTATTTTGTCTCATGAAATTTGACATCTTGAACAACTTTTATTTTGCTAGTTTCAGGTACATAGAGATGATAATATGACAAATGTAACTCAAATCCTACTAGAAAATCTTGTTCTGTTTTTTCATCAAGTTCCTTTCTCAACTTATCTAGTATGTGCATATACACTGCGCATCCGAATGTCCAAACATGTGCTAGATTTGGCTTCGTCTTTCACCATATCTCATGAGGAGTTTTATCCGGTATTCGTGATCTGTGCGAATCTTCTTTAGCTTATTGCCTGTCTGTTTCTCAACCCAATTTGTATACTCGACGAATTTCTTGAAAGCTTTAGATTTGGTACGATTAAAGTATACCACAAAGAACTTGCTGAAGTAGTCAATAAACGTAATGAAGTGCTTTGCATCACCTAACGACAATACTCCAAATGGTCCACAAATATCTGAATGCACAATTTCAAGTACCTTAGTTGCTTTATAAACATCCTTACTGAAAGGTGTTTTATTCATCTTGCCTATAAGACAGGATTCACAGGTAGTTCAAATATCTCTAATTGTGATTTTGACTCCTTGAATTCTCTGACTTTTGTTGGCTTGGTACAAGGCTTCCATGTTCATGTGACATAGCCTCTTGTGCCACAATATATCTATCAATTCTTGAGTTTTATTGACTTGTTCGATTCTTGTTCAAGTGATATAAATTTCCTTCTCTGTTGCCTTTAGCAACCAGGTTATCAGAATCTTCCTCGAACAGTTTACAAGAGTTCTTTGTGAAGGTTACCGACATGCCTGTATCAACTATCTTAGCTACAGAGAGAAGATCTTTATCGATAGTAGGGACATAGGGAACTTCCTCCAGTTTCTTATCTCCCTGATTCATGTCCAGCCATAATATATCAGTTCCATCAACCATGTGTCTAGAACCGTCTCCAAGTATAATGAATCTCGAATAGTTCGTCTTCTTGTACTCAGACAAAATTTGCTTCGAGGAAACAAAATGTGAGGTGGCTTCCGAATCAAGTACTACTTCTCGAATTGAATTAGATGAACAACATAGATCAGCACTAACATAAGCTACTGAGTTCCTTGTTGCCTTGTCTACTGCTGCTCTGGAGCATTTTGCTTTGTCTTCGACATAGTTTGAATCTGAAGGTTCTCTTTGATTCTGCTCCTTTTTATTTTTGGGATTCTGATAATAGTCTGCTGCTGCATGATCCCATTTATGAAATAAACAGATCTTTAATCTTTCGCATCAATGTGTTCAGGTCTTTGACGTCCCACTGTAGGTAAGTCAATTGGTCTTCCAAGAATATGATCTGATTACGAAATCAAGTCTCATTCTTGGTTTGCAATTCTTCTCATAAATCTTTTGTGTTTGAAATTGATGTAAGATCTAGCATTATATTGTCATGCACTGAAGACACAATAACTGCTATAGCTTTGTCATTTTTTAAACTCCATTCTCAAAGTTCTTTACTAGGAGTAGCTATTGGCTTCTCCTCTATTGGTTCTACCCATTGCCATAGAACTTCATCCTTCAATAAGAGTGAAGTCTTTAATTTCAAAATCAAGTAGTTTGAACCTTCTGGATCCAAGATCGTAGTGATCTTAGCTTGTATATTGATGATCGACGACATCTTCTATTTCTAAATCACTCCAGATAGCGGCTTGCTGATGGATGTATGAAGAATGTTGAGAGGGATGATCTGATTCGTTTTGATATCACTGTGTCAGCTTTGAACTTGTATGCTCTGATACCACTGTATCAGATTTAATTTCGTAGGCTCTGATACCACTATAGAAAAAATAGTAATTATTCTTTCAAAGAGAACACGATGAGAGTTTGAATAAATCAAACTAATGTCAGTGTCTTCAATCGGGTCTGTATGTGATCTATTTACTAATAGAATAGTATTAGCTCTGATTGAATATGCATGCAAAAATTATATGCGAAAGTAGGAGACAACTTAAGAGAATTTTAGACCATAAAAAACTATTGATCAAAAACGAATTTTTATAACTCTAAATCTGAATCATCAATATACATTTCTTGTTGTCTTATCTCGCTGTTGTGTCTCTGATTGAGTGAGTGAGTTACATTGAGTAGTGCTCATGTATTTATATTGTCACAGGACAGGTCTTTTGGCCTTTTATTTTTGTAACAGTAGATATCTAACCATTTACGATGGTTGATATTCAAAAGGACACGTTGTTTCCAGGGTTGAATAAATTCTGTTTGCAAATTATTCACGACAGTCCATCTCTTCATCTCAGCTTCGTGTTTCACGAATTATTTGCAACACTTGTTTCTTCACAACATTTTCATCTTTCACGAATTGTTCGCGACAGATGACAACTTTGAGCTTGAAGAAGAAATTCAAAATATTTCACGAACTGTTCGCGACAGTTTCGTGACAGGTGAGCTTGAAGAACAGTCCAGAAGATTTTACAAATTGTTTGCGACAATTTTGCAACATTTGAGATTCGAAACAACAAACAAAATATTTCGTGACAAGATTCTGTTCACGAATCTTTTGAGCTTCAACAAGAAAGCCACGAGCTTCTACAAGAAATCGTTTCGCGAATCTTTCGTGAATCTTTCAAGTTGACTGTTGGAAAAAAAAAATGTTTCGAGTTGGTCACGAATAGAAATGTTTCGAGTTCACATTTGTTTCTTTCTCATCCTTTGTCAAGTAAATTGCGCACTTTGTTAGTAGAATCAAAATCTTTCTGATCAGTTGTTCTACATAATTCGCTGACGATTATCAAGGTCTTCATCTTTAATTTTCACAAATGATAAGTGGATCCATTCAGCTTGTCTGCGATGAGACCGGCGAGAATTCATCTGAAACTTAGTCTGTCGATTGTATCGATGACGTTAAGATGTAGTAATCTCAATAATAGAAAACCAATTCTCTGATACTGAAAGGTTGGAAAGAACTGAAGAGTTTGATATCAGTTTAATATCACAAAAGATATCCTATGCTGAATAAGCAATAGTGCAATAGCAACTCTAAAACAACTCTAAGAAGTGAGCCAGAATGCTCAGGAGAGTTCAAGCTTGAAAGCTTGATAGAGAGCTAACTACAATACTTGCAAATTGATCTTTTCGATCTTTTTCTTAACTTGAAACTGTATGAATATGAACAGCTAGTTATACTAAGAAATTAGGTCATCAATTGCAATTGCCAGTTGGTTGGTATCCGCTGGCATCCATCTGGTTCCTTGTCATTGATTGCTGATAAACGGTGAAATTGGTCGTAAACGTTCCGTCTGCATAAATGAACCAAAACTGTAGTTCTACAAAAATGAACTAAAATATCCACAAGCAATACTATCGCAAAAGCAACAGTGTTGGATTTTTTGCAAAAAATGCGAAAAAAGAGATAGTGTCTTGAAATCTCATTTAGGATTGCCCTAGACTTTTCCAGAGTCATTTTCTTAGCATTTGAGGCTCTTAAAAAAAACAAAAATTGTGACGTTCTGTTAGGCAAAAATGCGATACTATGATTTTACATGATATTTCTGTCAGGCGAAAAATACGAAAAGGAGACACTGCATTTTTCAATGGAATTCCTGACAGGCAAAAAAGGAGACATTGTTTGTAAACTTCGCGTATTTCTGCAGACACTGAAAATCTTGGAATAATCTGCAAAACTAGATAAACAACGGATGAAGATTAAAACCAATTAGTTGATTGGTAAGAAGGAGAATAATTCAACAGGTCAAAGCGGTACGAGTACCCTTCAACCTCAACAAAGTAGTTCACAACTAGAGGGGACATATTGTCCTCACAGTCGAACAAAGAGTTTCTTCTAGTAAAGGTGATAGGGATTCACGCATGGACCCAGCTCATGAGCCACAAGTTCAGCGTTTTTTTCATATACTAGGCAGCCGTTTCAGCATTGCACTCTACAGAAGGGTCAACTTGATTTTATGGCCAAGCAGTTCTCGTAGTTTTTTCTAATGACTTGTAGCGTTTATCGTCTACAAGTATGGTGTTTGATGCATCAAACTCTGGCCATAATTTCCATACCTCCTACAGGTTATTCAGAAATATTGGCACCCCTAGTTTATCCTCGCTTACGTAAGGAGTTTCATTGAAGTCTTCACGCTAGACCTCAGACTTATTTTGGACAAAAATATCTACAGAAACAAAAGGTAAATATCAGACATTACTAGAAACTACCCTCACGATTTTGAAGTAGCATATAAATAGTACCAAATATTGGTACATAGTACCAAAACAAAGACAATAGGTACCAGACATTAAGAATTGATATCTAAAATAGTTTGAAATAGTTTCAGCTTGGTGCTAAAATAGTACCAAAATGTACCAAAATTTAGGCAATTGGTAATAACAACACAAATTTTTAAGGAGATATAACTGTGATAACAAAGTATCGTCGCACAGATTTTCATCTGCTCAGGTTTAGAAGTGTGCGAAGTTTCACCCTTCTCTACCCTGGCCTCCTCCCCTGTTGTTTCTCCTTTTTGAAGCCCTTCAGCTTCATCACCTGCCCCTTCATTTTCCACATCCATATACACATCATCTTGCTCTTCCTTCTTCTATTGGTCCTACACTATCTAGTGGTCCTGCTATGCTTGGCCTTTCTGCTCTTGGTCTTGTTGTTGCTCTTGTTGGTCTTGTTGTGCCTGGTCTTGCTACTGGCCTTACTGGTCTTGTTGTGCATGGTCTTGATGTTGGTCCTGGTCTTGATGCTCCTGTTGGTCCCGTTCTTTCTCCATATCTTCATCTAGTTCATCTATGTCAATAGTAAATTTTTGTCTTGCCTATTTTTCTCTCTTTTGTCTGATGGTGGGGCTGCTCTACTACGGAGTAGTCTATACCATCCTTGATCCTTGAAAGTTCTTCCAGTATTTCATTTATCGTTCAATCCACGTATGGGTCCTTGTTCAATTGCTAGTCTTTATGCAAGAAACTACCCACAGGGGGGCTCTTAGTTTGCATAGGGTTATCTGTACCTGATTATGCGAGGTTAGAGAAGGAAAATGACAAATTTCATATTTCAACTCAGTAGTGTCAGATTTCAGATTTCAATTCAATTTTGGTAAGTCTTCTTTATTGAGATTTAGACTAAGACAAAACCAATAGTACCAATTTCGATACTTCAGTAGAACAAATAAGTACTTCGAACACAAAAAATCTAGAATCAAGAATAAAAAATTATGGAGTACTACGAACAAAAAGGTACCAACAACCCACAAAACTTTGTTACTCTAGGAAAACCAAAAAAACCAAGAACCCACCAAGAATGAAAGAGATAGAAAAAAAGTGTAGGAGAAATGAGAGGATCGGTTCGTACAATTCTCTTGATGGGTGCACTACCGGTGACTTAGTAGGCGAACACAAAACATAATAATTTTAGAGCTTTTATTGCGTGGTGGTAGCGGAAGCGATGAGCAGACAACCAGACAAATCAATTAGATGGCCAGACAGAACATAGAAAAGCATTGTAGTATTGACACGAATTTGAACATAGAACCAAACAGAGTTGTAATCAGATTACGAAATATACAGGTCAATAATGCAGGTGAGCACAAAACAATAGCTGATGTCACCACATGCTTCACAAGGCTAATCACAATCTGTAAAGGTTATGAACCTTATTACTGACAATCTGTCTGAAAGAAAGAATAAATCCGTGAAAGCATCGACAATGTATGTCTCAATTGTTACAAATCATGCTTTGTTGTTTGAATACTGAAATGGTATTCACATTATACACAAATTTTACAAGTGTGCAGATGAAGAAGGTACAAAAGTGGTTGTGATGTCTGTAGGAGATCGTGAGTGGCTGCTATTGTTGTCAAATTTGTTTGCACAGTGCATGGGATGAGCGTGAGGAGGTTGCAATGTCAAGTTTCCGTTGTTTGAAAATGCGAAAAACGTGACACTCTTTGGCTTTTGGCCTTGTCCTTTTCTAAAGGCAACCTTTGTCTTTTTTAAAGGCAACCTTTGCCTTTTTTAAAGACAATTGTCACATTTTTTTCTATCTAATTTTACATGTAAATATGCAAACTGTGCAACTGTCGCATTGCTCATATTTTTTGTCTATCAAAAATTACGAGTAAAAATGCATCGCATTTTTTGCATTTTCCCGCCTGTCAAAAATTGTGAGTAAAAATGCAGACTGTTGCGACAAACATTTCAAATATGCAGACTGTGGAACAACACAAGTAAAAATACAGCAGCAAGAATGGAGGCAGGTTAACACATGATTTAGGAGAGTAGAGGAAATAAATCCAACACCCCCTCCCCCCCCCTAATATGGATCCGTAAATGTCTTGATCTTCAGACTAAGCAATGCACAAAACTTGTTGTGTGCATTAACACTTAATGCCTTTGTAAATTATCTGCAACCATGTTATGTGTTCTACAATATGTTAAGCTTACCTCCTTGTTGAGAACTTTGTCCCTAATATAGTGATATCGGATCTCAATATGCTTACTTCTGGAGTGAAATCTAGGGTTGGCCGATAAGGCAATAACATTTTGATTATCACAGAATATGATTATAGGGCTGTACTGATTCAAACTAATGTCTAACAGTAGATTTCTCAACCAAAATGCTTCTTTAATAGATTAAGAATCAGCAATGTATTCTATTTCTATAGATGAAAGAGCGATAGAGATTTGCTTACAACTGTTCATTGAGATAGGACCGTCATTGAAGAAGAATGTAAATCCAGATGTGGACTTACGATTGTCTACATCTCCTCCCCAGCTTGCATCAGAATATCCACTAAGCTTATGAAGATTGTCGTTGTTGACTTTTCCATAGCAGATGCACTAGTCCATTGTAGCTTGAATATACCTCATGACTCTTATGAGAGCCTTCCAATGAGTAATGTCAGGATTAGTCATAAATTGGCTAAGTGAGCTTACTGCAAAAGAGATGTCAGGTCTTGTAGAGACCATTGCATACATGAGAGATCCAAGTATTGATCGATAAGGATACCCTCTCATCTGCTCCTCTTCATGCTTGGTCTGAGGACATTGGTTCCTTGACAAACGTAGGCCTGGTTCATCAGATTATATTTGTCAAGAACATTGTGAAGATACCTTTGTTGAGTAATATAAATTAGTCGTCTTGCTCTGTCTCGGTGGATTTGAATGCCCAGACAGAAGTGAGCTTCACCCAGATCAGTCATGTCGAACTCAAAAAATAACATCTGTTTAACATCCTTAACCAAATTGGTATTGTTGCTGAAAAGCAATGTATCACCCACATATAAGGTGATAATAATGAATGATTGCTACACTGACTTGGAATACATGTTGCAATCAGCAATGCTTGGTTGGAAACCTTGTTGGATGAGAAATGTGCTGATCCTCTGAAACCAAGCTTTGGCGGACTGTTTCAAGTCGTAAAGAGCTTTATGGAGTTTATAGACATGATTCTTCATACCTTCCAAAATATATCTCTCGGACTTAATCATGTAGATGTCTTCTTCTATAACTCCATTCAGATAAGTTGTTTGCACATCAAGTTGATGTACTTCAAGGTCGACTACTACGACATATGATGCAAGGGCTCGGATCGATGAATGTTTGACTACAGGACTAAAAGTCTCACTGTAGTCAACATTGGGAATCTGAGTAAATCCTCGTAATACCAGTCTTGCCTTCCTTCTATAAATTGCTCCATTGGCATTGTACTTGATCCTAAAGATCATTTGCAATCAATGATATTGCAGTCGACAGGAGCTTCTACTAATGACCACGTCTGGTTCTTGATCAGAGAGGAATACGTCTATGACTCAGGAGTATACATTGTGGGCTATGTGCGCACTTGGCTTGATCTTCATGGAGGACCATTCCTGGGACTTGTTGCTAGGTAGCAGCAACATCTTTGTCTAACTTGCTATCAAGTAGTGGATCGATGATGGACACACTTGAGCCTAAAGCTCGAATTGACGTGTCAATGGCAGGCATTAAAGGTTCTCCTGGAACAATGCCTTTTCCTTTGATGTTGATAAACTGATCCTCGATAAAGACTATATCTTGGCTGAACAAGATTTGTTGGGTATCGAGATCGTACAGCTTGTATGTATTGTCAGATGAAGTATAACCAATTAGGATGGTCTGAGACCTTGGAAGTCAAATTTCTTTCTCGTGTCTTTCAGGGTCTAAGCATAGGCGATGCATCCGAACACTCGTAGATTCTTCACAGAAGGCTTAGAGCCTGTCCACACCTCATGGGGTGTTCTGCCTGAGAGGACCTTGGTTTTGGACATAAGCTGTAGCCCAGAAGCTTTTGGGCAGTGATGCATATGCTAGCATACATTTAGCTGATTCAACCAGGGTACGGTTATTCCTCTCGGCCAAGCCATTTGACTGAGGATAATAAGGAGTGATAAATTGCTGCTCAATGCCTTGGCTTTGGCAGTAGTCCTTAAATTTGATAAAGATGTACTCTCCATCATTGTCACATCTCAAGGCTTTGATCGTCCTTCCAGTCTCTATTTCTGCATGCTCCTTGAGGATTCTGAAAAAATCAAAAGCTTCCGATTTCTTCTTGATAAAATACACCATAGTTCTTTTGGAGAATTCATCAATAAAAGTTATGAAATATTTTGCATCCGTTAGAAAAGGATTATGCATTGGACCACAAATATTTGTATGTACAATATCTAACAATTCTTTAGCAGTATAATGATGGCTTGATCTAAATGGTTTTCTAGTCTGTTTACCAACTAACCAGTCTTGACAGACAATTAGCTCAACTTTATTATCAGGATAGTCTAGATCAAGAACAATAGAATGTTTAAACATTTGCTATACAGAAGCATGATTCAAGTTACCAAGTCTATAATGCCAAAGCAAACTTTTATTTGCTTGAATAGAAGTACTGAGCGCCTGACTAGAGACAAAAAAGCAATGACTTAATCTATACAAGTATCCATGCCTCTTTCCGAGTGCTAGGATCTTGTATGTCCTATCAAATACTTTACATTGATCACATTCAAATTCTACTTTATGTCCTATCAACTACTTTGCATTGATCACATTCAAATTCTACTTTATATCCTAGATCTGTGATTCTCCTTACAAAGAGCAGATTTGTAGACAGATTGGGTACATACAGGACTTTAGAAAGTAGCTTAGACTGATCATTTGCAAAGCTTAATCTTATAATACATTCACCTTTAATAGCTTGTGTGCCATTGTCGCAAGGTGAACTTACTTGTTGGTATTGTAGTATGTATAAGACTTGAAACAACCAATGAGGTTGGTCATATGCTGAGTGGCACCGGAATCCAAGAACCAAGAACTGTCGTTGGATGCTTCTTGATGGCTGGTCATGAAGGCATCATGATCTGCTTCTTGAATGGGTTGTGGAGCTTTTGTAGCTACATTGGCCACTTGATTCGACTGTCCCTTGCTGTTGTTCTTTGCTTGTAGTATCCGACAGTCTTGAATTGTGGTTGTTTCTCTTGCAATATCTGCAAAACAGCTTCTTCTTAGTCTACGGGTTTGACTGTTCTTTGTGCTTTGTTGGTTCCGGTCTTGCTTTGTCGAGCCTTTCTTCTTCTTCTACTTAGTCATGTCTCTGTTGGTGTACAAGACATGAGAATTAGCTGAGGAACTGGAGGCTTCATTCCTCCGTGTATCTTATCGCAACAACATTGCAATGACTCTTGAAAGAGTCAACTTTGGATGCGTTATGATGATCATCACCTAGTTGTTGTATGAGCTTGGCAAGCTTGTAAGCAATTGCATTATTGTGTCTTGATCATCTATGACAGATCTGACAGCGGCCATTTGCTTCAGTAGGTTCTTGAACTGGTTGATGTGATTCTGTAGGGAATCACTATTTGCCATCTTGAGGGAGAAAAATTTCTTCCTGAGATGTAGCTTGAAAGCTAAATCTCGCACTTTGTATAATGTGCCCAAGATGTCCCAGACTTTCTTGGATGTCTGGCTTCGGACACATGGCCAATCTGAGTATCTGAAATGTTGAGGATGATCAGCGCAAATGCGTTGTCATCCTTCTGCTTCCGTCTGGAGATTGTTGTGTTATCAACTTCGGGTATTCCCTCTGCACCTGTAACAACATCATACAACTCCTTAGCCGGTTCTCATCTTAAATTTCCACAGATGATAATTAGCCTCATCAATCTTTTCCATGATAGAACTGGCTTTCCCTTGGGAATCTATGTGGAAGATTAGTCTAGGTGATAGGAGTAACTATCAGTGACTTAAGTATGAAAGTCTCGTGCTAAATTATTGAACAAGAAGACAATCACTCTATTGGCTAGTAGAGTCTTGTTTCTGTGGAAGCTTATCAGGCTATAGAAATAGCTCTTAAATAAAACCACTTAAAGAATCAGATAGGTTCTAATATCTTAAGCTTTGATACCATGTCGGAGAAATGAGGGGATCAATCCGTTCAATTCTCTCGGTGCGTGCAGTACTGGTAACTTAGTAGGCGAACACAAGAACATAATAATTTTAGAGCTTTTACTGCGCGGTGGTAGCAGACAACCAGACAAATCAATCAGATGGCCAGACAGAACATAGAAAAGCATTGCAGTATTGACATGAATCTGAACGCAGAACCAAACAGAGCTGTAATCAAATTAAGTATAACAAAATATACAGGTCAATAATGCATGTGAGCACAAAACAATAACGGACGTAACCACGTGCTTCACAAGACTAATCACAATCTGTAAAGATTATGAACCTATTATTGACAATCTGTTTAAAAGAAAGCATCAATGCGTGAAAGCATCTACAATGTCTATCTCACTTGTTACAAATCATGCTTCATTGTTTGAATACTGAAATAGTATTCACTATATACACAAATTTTACAGGTGTGCAAATGAAGAAGGTACAAAAGTGGTTGTGCTGTTTGTAGGAGATCGTGGGTGACTGCTGTTGTTGTCAAAAAAAATGTGACACTCTTTGGCTTTTGGCTTTGTCCTTACCTAAAAACAACCTTTGTCTTTTTTAAAGACAATTGTCGCATTTTTCGTGTGTCTAATTTTACATGCAAATATGCAGACTGTGCAACTGTCATATTTTTCGCATTTTTTGTCTGTCAGAAATTACGAGCAAAGAGAGAGAAAGAGAAAATGAGAAAGAGAGAGAGAATGAGATATATTTTCTATTGTAGTTTTGATCATGCATCATGTTGATGTAGAGGAGGATCTAATGCTACAACAGTTGGGTTCAACTCAGTCTTTATCTACAGTTAAAGAGATTTAACCTCACTTCTTTCTAAGTGTCTAATTATTACACATGTACTTTGAGACACAAGACAATGCATGGGATGTCATACTCTAAATTGTGAAAGCCTTATAAAAATTATGGAACTCATTAGAGAGATAGAGATAAGTTTTCTAACAATTTCATTATTTTTTTCGTATGTCATGTAGAGTGCAACTATAGAGAAGGATCCGATGCCACGACAGTCATGCTTAGCTCAGCCGTTATCTGAGGTAAAGAACTTGCTATCGAGGTTTAGGGTTTAGGGTTGGTGATATTTTTTGCAATTGTAGCCAACAAATTGCAGGTATTTATTTGTAATTTTTCTGGCAAAAATTGCCAAAACAATTGCGGAAATTCATTTTCGCAATTTTTTTCAAAATAGTGTATAAAAATTGCGAAAAATAAATTCGCAGTTTATATTCTATTGCGAATTTATTTTTCACAAATTTTTGACACTATTTTGAAAAAAAATTACGAAAATGAATTTTTGCAATTTTTTTCGCAATTTTTGCACAAAAAATTGCGAAAAAATATCCGCAATTTTTGCCACAACAATTGTGGAAATGAATTTCCACAATTTTTTTGACAATTTTTGCCCAAAAAATTTGGCAAAAAACTATCAGTCAAACAAATTATGGAAACGGATTCCGCAATTATTATATCAAAAAATTGCGGGTGGGTTTCCATTTATTCTTAATTTAGCCATAAAAAATTGAGGAAAATTAGCCCCAAAAATTGTGGGACCGAAATTGCGGATTTGCGAAAAAAATTGCGGAATCCGTTTCCACAATTTTTTTGGCAAAAAATAGCAAAAATTGGAAAAAAATTTGTAATTTTTGTCATTTTTTTTTTCACAATTTTTGCCACCTTTTCTTGTAGTGCTCGAATGTACCTGAGAATACGTTTAGCAGACTTGAAGTGTGCTTGACTAAGATTTTGCATAAATTGACTAACAACACCAACAAGATAAGAAATATCAGGTCGTGTGTGTGTCAAATAGATCAAACTATCCACCAGGTGCCTGTACAAGTAAACATCTACTTTCTCAGATTCATCATATGCAGTAAGCTTCATGTTGACATCCATCGGTGTACTCAAAGGCTTACAATCCTGCATATTGAACTTATAAAGCAAATCTTGTACATACTTGCTTTGTGTAAGAAAGACAACCTCTTCCTTTTGCCATACTTCAATGCCAAGACAATAGTGCATCAATCCTAGATCGCTCAGGTTATGGTTTGTGCAGGGCCTTCGGAGGGTGAATTACCAGTTGGCTCACATTGAGCTTGGGGTAATTGGATTGTGACATCCTCGATCGTATAGTCCTTAAAGTATGCAGGAACATCATGGGCTGGAGATTCGAGGGGGGCCTTGCCTTTCTCTTGTCAGGAGGGTGATTGGGAGTGTTCGAGGGCTGGTGTAGGAACAGAGGCAATCTCATGGACTTCTTTAACAATGATGAGGTCACCTGGTGGTTGAATTTGAAGCGATTTTTTTATTTTCTCTTTCATAGTATGACCACATGGTTGAGGCTTTGGTGGTGGAGATCTGTGTGGATGAGGGACGGTGGGTATGTCATGGAGGATCTCGTCATCAATTTGAAAGATAGTCTCCTCCTCACAGAGATCCCATGGATAGTGTGGGCGTTTGGGACGGTAGAATTTTGTCTCAGGCTTGCAACCTTGGCAACTGGTTTCACGTTGGACGCATGTTGCAGATAGGTCCTAAGTGGGAGTGCCTCCATATAATTCAGGATTTGAATATCAAAAATGTCAAAATCTTCTGGGCAATTCTGAATTCGTAAGACATTCTCGTCATTGATGAAGACATCTGATTCATTGTAGGCAGCCATGCAGCATTTAGTAGCTTATCATGGTGTGGAAGAATATCAATAAAATTGATATTAATGATAGGTGTATCCAGATCAGGTAATTGGTCATGATTGATCAGGAGTGGAGAGGTACAATTATCCTGATGTTGAGCATAGTAATCGACATTCACACAATCAATGATAGCTAGACTGTGACTCCAGTTTATGATATCAGTAGATTTAACATAATGACCTTTTTTGTGACTGGACTGGTATGGCTCAAATACTGAGTTGGTGGTTGAGGATCCTTCATCATGGATGCGTGCAGGTTTGAGTTTACCCGTTGAATCAATGGTGACAGAACTGTCACGATTTTCAAAAGTGACTCGCCCTTTGATCCAGTCATGAACGACTCGTGCATTGGTGAGCCACGGACGACCAAGAAGTAATTCATAAGAATAGGCATTTTTGGGAATATCAAGTACTACGAGATTGACAAAAAACTTGAGACCTCCTAGTTCGATCAGCACGTGTGGAAGGAAACTGATAAGTCGGACTATACTTTGATCAGCCATCCGAAACTGACAAGTGGGTTTGGCTAGCTTGTCTCTCAGATTCCATTCTATCATGAGGGATGTGGAAATGATATTGACACCAGATCCACCATCGAGTACTGCTAAAACTTCACGGGATTGATGATGGGTAGCTGGGATTTTGATGTTGCCTCGTTCGCTGAGTGGATGGGTTAGATGTAAGGGCATTTCAGGAAACTCGTCAGTAGTGGTGGTGTTATTGGATTGGATCTATTGTTTCCACTGGCCAGCATGTTTCCAGAGTACATGGAAAGGAAGAGTGACATTGGCTTATAATAAATCTCCCCAAACTTCAATACCTTCAAGGGTTTTGCTTTCAAAGGGCTTGTGAGGTACTTTATGAGAAGTGAAAGATTGTTGGTCGGCATTGCAGATTTGTTGGCGATACCAATGGTGCAGCCGAATTTCTTCGGATGGGTGAGGGTGAATATCGGGGTTGAATCTTCACTTGGAGGAACAGCCTGCCCATCCTTGAGGGTGGTCCAAAAAGCAAGATCAGGGGCTTCGAGATTCAAGTACCATTCCTTGGCGGTTCCATAGAGTACCATAGGGAATAGGCATAGCTTTTCAGTTTTAGAGGTATCTCCATAAAAACGGCATGCATTATCAAAGTCTTGGAGAAATCGGACTGGGTCAGATTCTCCATCGTACTTTGGTGCATCGATACGTGAAATTCTTCATTCTAGTCATGGAGGAGCCGGATTAGAAGATTCAACACAGTCACAAGACATGATGCAGAATATAGATGAGTAGGTCAGTACTATACTTGGCAAAAGGGCAGTTTGCTTGCAGAATTAATAGTGTAGGACAAAAAACTGGTCTTTTTGGTCGTGATAGAATTTGCGGACAGGCTGCAAAATTGTGGAGAGGCAGATAAATCGAACTGTAATACTCATGAATTCTGACAGGGAGTTCTGAATGTCAAAATAGTGATTTTTTTAGATTTTTTGGCAAAAATTGTACTTTCAGAATTCACGGGTATGACTGAGAAATCGTATGCTTTGAGAACAATTTCTTAGGCTGGATGGCGAATTCTAACAGAGAGGTTTGACTGGCAGATAGGGAATATGAAAAAAAATGTGACTTTCTGATAATAAACAGGCAAAATTCGCGGAGCTACTGGAGGACTGATCTTGATGAGATCTAGCCTCAGTGAAGCCGACGAATTCTAGGACAAAGATTTGGGTGAGATATAAGGGATTTTGATAGTATATTAGGCTGTTTTCTTAGAATCTGACCTTGGTCAGAATTCGTGGAGGTGATAAAATGAAATATCAGGGTCTATTAGGGCTGTAGACAGGCTGGCGAATTCTGATATACTTGGTTGGTTTGAAAAAGGTCACTTGGGTCAATTCTTTTCAAGAAAATGCCCAAGTTGACTCTTTTGTTGCTTCCCTCCAGCTTGATAAGTTGCTTTGTAGCTTGTGTAGGACCTAGAGAGACGAGTCGTGTTGTTTGTTGGTAGATAGAGATAGGCAAACAAGCAAACATACAACACGGAAGCAAGAGAACAAAAATGAGAAGAAGCTGGGTAAAAAATACTTAAAAAGTGGCAACGACGCCAATGTTGGAAGTATTTCTAGTGTGTGCGGTGGCTAGATCTACTTACGGGTGTAGTATAGGGATGTAGAGATTCGTCCACTTTTTAAGTTTCTACAAGCTTCAACGGAAATACGGAAAGAATCAACGAGAATAAGAGCACTAAGGCTTACCCAACTAGTGCCCGAAACGGAAATAAAGCTAACTAGTAACAACAGTAAAAATCCTTGCTAAGGTAGACCCAACTAGCAAGATTGATAAATCCTACTTAACACCAAAAGGGAGATAATAAGAATTGCGGCTAAACTAAACAATAAACATAGTGATAACTCTAGTAACATAGTGATAACTCTAGTAACATAGTGATAACTCTAGTAAGAGTTAAATCTAAGTATGTCGATATGATCATCACCCAGTTCTCATATGTAGAGGGCAAGCTTGAAAGCAATGTCATAATTGCATCTTGATTGTCTATGACTGATCCGACAACAGCCATCTGTTGCAAGAGATTCTTAAACTGGTTCATGTGACTCTGAATTGAATCACCAATAGACATCTTGAATGTGAAGAATTTCCTTCGTAGATGTAACTTAGTAGTTACGTCCCTCACATCATATAGTGAGTTCAGGATGTCCCAAACATCTCTTGACATTTTAGCTTTAGCTATGCTGCAACAATGGCAGATTCATCATGACTGATGAACGTCCGAGGGACAAAATGATCAGATTGCTGTCTTTGTCTTACAGACCTTCAAATTGTAGGTGCTTGAGTGGATGTTTCTCCTGGGTGAATAATTGGGATAGCTTCAGCTTGTGGTTGGACAGTTGTGGTCTAGGCCCATCGATGGTAAATGGAGCTATTGAGAAAAACTCCTGCATTTGAACATTCATAGGTCGATGCCTATCGATGGATAATGGAGCTGTTGTGATAGACTCCTACATTGGCTGCTTTTGCTTGAAACTATGGAATTTGTCTTCAAGAAAGACAACACCGTGACTGACTGAGATGACCTGTATCAACATCATAGATATGATATGTCTTGTGTGACATTGAATAGCTGATAAAAATATACTTACAGCTTACTGGGTCTAACTTCTTTCTCAGATTAGATGGAATTTGAGCATAGCAGAGACATCCGAATATACGTAAATGTTTTAGACTTGGTTTGTAGCTATAGTAGGCTTCAAACGGTGTCTTGGAGTCAACTGCCTTCGTGTTGGAATAATTTTGCAGATAGTAGGCTGTAGAAATTGGTTCAGCCCAAAAGTTTTAGGGTAATTGAGCGTTGATAGTCATGGATCATGTAGCTTCCAATAGTGTTCGGTTATTTTGCTCAACTACGCCATTCTGTTGTGGAGTGTAGCTGGCTGTGAACTGATGGTGCATGCCACATGATGAAAGGTAGTCCAACATTTAATTTGATAGGTACTCTCCCCCTGAATCAAACCGTAGGCCTTGATTCTCTGACCAGTCTGATTCTCAGCATATTGCTTGGATTCTTTGAAGCAATTGAATGCTTCTGACTTGTTCTTTATGAACATGACTCTAGTAAATCGGGAGTAGTCATCAATGAATGTGATAAAATATAGAGCTTGACCCAAAGAGGGTATGCTCATAGGACCACATAAGTCACTGTGAATTAGTGGCAGAATGGACTTTGCTCTTTTGGCATGTCCTCTTTAAAAATTTGGTCTAGATTGTTTTCCTAGTAAACAATTTTCACAAACAGTCTAATTAGTTGTCGAAACAACATTGATATTCATATCCTTGACCATTTTGTTATGATGCATGTACAAGATTGAACGCATGTTTAAATAACCTAGTCTTTGATGCCAAACATGAGCATCTGTACTACTCACAAAAAGTGCATAATCGTGACTCAAGATATACAAATTTCCTTCTCTATGTACAGAGAGGATTTCATTGGAATTCTCATCAAAAATAGTAAATTGACTAGCATTAAACAAAGCTCTATATCCTTGATCAGTGATCTTGCCAATATATAATAAGTTCTTTGTTAATTTGGATACGTAAATGTGGTAGTGGCCAGGACATCACTGGACAGCCGAGTATTATAGTTGGTGACAAACAACACCCAGCTGCGAGCAAATATCACGAAGCTGCAGCAAGAATTGATAATAACTCAGCAACATGAGCTGGATGGGCAGAAGGAGATCCTGAAGCTGTAGTAGAAAGAAGACGGCCTCAATCAGTACATCCAGAGCCTCTTCTAGGCAGTCACAGATGCTTCGGCAAAAGTCCAGGAGCTTCAATTAGAAGCCTCACAACGGCTCACCCCCCTCCAGGCACAACTCCATATTTATGAGACAGAAAATACATGGCTGGGATTGGATGTGCAAGCATTGTAGAATGAGAAGACCGCCTGGCTAGCTCAACCGGAACCTGACTAATTATTTGTCTGATAATTCAATGTATTATTGTTTGGCTATGTAATCACTATAGTACTGTTGATTTCAAAGTTAGTTACTATAAGATCGAACGTGATTTCTATCACGATTATTTTGTTCGAAATTGATAGGCGTAGTCATGCATGAAGAAAGAGGAAGATAGTCTATTCCGCTGTGCACGATAAGTTTTCTTTCTTGTCATTCGAATTTTTTTAATTCAAATCTTATTCAACCTATCTTTCACATGCCTCTTTTCAACATGGTATCAGAGCGTTGATTCTTCTTCAGGGCCTAATACTGTTTCGACATCGGAGCGGAAGCTCTAATACTTGATATCTTTCATGATATCAAATTGATATCATATTCTTCAGTTTCAGTATCAGAGAATTGGTTTCCTGTTGTTGGCATTACTACATCTTAGCATCATCGATACAATCGACAGACTAAGTTCTAGATGGGTTCTCAAAGTAAAGCTGGTCTTATTGCAGACAAGCTGAATGGATCCAATTTTCATTTGTGAAAATTTAAGATGAAGACCTTGCTAATCGCCAACGAGTTATGAAATGTTGTTACAGGTACAAAAGTAAAATCTGAAGATGACACAGTTGACTCAAAATGGAAATCGAAGGATGGTAAAGCTTTCATGCTTATTATCCTCAATATATCAGATACACAGATTGGACACATAGTTGAAGCTAAAACTTCAAAAGACGTTTGGGACATCCTGAACCCACTATATGACGTGAGGGACATAATTACTAAGTTACATCTACGAAGGAAATTCTTCACATTCAAGATGTCTAATGGTGATTCTCTTCAGAGTCACATTAACCAGTTTAAGAATCTCTTGCAACAGATGGCCGTTGTCAGATCAGTCATAGACTGCAATTATGACATTGCCTTCAAGCTTTCCCTCTACATATGAGAACTAGGTGATGATCATATTGACACACTCAGATTTAACTCTTACTAGAGTTATCACTATGTTGCTGCAAAAAGACAATTGAAGAAGTCAAGACACTTCGTCTACTTCCTCCTCTCAAACTCAATATGTCAACAAAGGCTCTAAGCGACAGAACCAGAAAAGCTCTAAGAAGGCTACAACGAATCAGAAATAGACTCAAAGTCAAGGACAATCATCAAATCCATAGTCAAAGAAGAAGATGTTTTGAAGGTATTGCAAGCGCAATAACCATGAGACCAAGGATTGTCGAATTCTCCAAGCGAAGAATGCAGCCAAGGAACCTGATCAACAAGAAAACACAGTTTCATCATCTCCCCAGGTCAAAGTGGACGAAGGCATATTGGACCTATGCAAACTCCTTCATTGCTAGATACAAAGTATTTCATTACTTTTATTGACGAAATCTCCAGAAGAACGGTTGTTTATTTCATTAAACAAAAATCAGAGGCTTTCATCAAATTCAGACAATTCAAAGAGCATGCTGAGAATCAAACTGGCAAACGAATCAAAGCACTAAGGTCAGATAACGGGGGAGAATACATCTCCACCGAATTTAAGGACTATTGCCTTAACAACGGCATTGAGAAACAATACATTACCTCCTATTCACCTCAGTCAAATGGTCGTGCTGAGAGAAGGAACAGAACCTTAGTTGAATCGGCAAAGTGCATGTTATCACATGTGACACTTCCAAAGTCCTTCTAGGCTGAAGCTGTTTCAATAGCAACCTATATTCAGAACAGATGTCCTACTAAAGGGGTCTCATACAAAACATCATTCAAAGTTTGGATAGGTACCAAACCTTCTTTATCAGACCTATGAGTTTTTGGATGTACTGCTTTTGCGTAGATACCTCGTGATCTTAGGAGGAAGCTCAACTTTCAGAGTATCAAATGTATTCTCATCAACTACACTACTTCATATCAAGCCTACGAGTTGTTTGATCCCATCGAGTCGAAGATATTCACTAGCTGGGATGTCATCTTCATCGAAGGTCAGTTTCAAGACCTCAAGGGAAAAGGCAACGCCCACATAGGTGACTCTTCGGTTTCATCTGACACATTGAACTTTCCACTTTCTCAGTCAACTATTCCCACTGAAGGTCCAAGCTCTTCTACTTTTGACGAACAACAAATCAACAGAAAATCAGAAGATGATGATGTTGCAGTTCAGCAACTACAGTATGATGGAAATGATCAACTTGAGTCTATTACCTAGAAGATCTTCAAGAGCAAGCAAACCACCTAACTGGTATATTGACGAGTCTGCAGCCTATTTTGTTCAGGAGCCGACAACTGTCGAAGAGGCACTCAGTCAGCTTGATTCAGATCTTTGGAAAGAAGCTATGGATAAAGAGTATTCATCTCTTATCAAGAACCAGACATGGACAATTGTCGAATTACCTACTAGTAGAAACGTAGTTGATTGCAAATGGATTTTCAAAGTCAAGTACAATGCAGATAGAAGCATCAACATGAGAAAGGCACGACTTGTCACCAGAGGATTTTCTCAGGTATACAACGTCGATTACATTGAGACCTTCAGTCTAGTAGTCGAGCATTCTTCTATTCGACTTTTGTTATCATTTGCCACTACAAATACATCAAATGGATGTACAGACAACATATCTCAATGTAGTTATCAAAGAAGAAATTTACATGGTGCAACCCAAAGGTTATATTATCGAGGGTAAACACAATCATGTGTGTAAACTCCATAAGGCACATTATGGCTTGAAGCAATCTGCTCAAGCATGGTTTCAAAGGACCAATACTATCCTTATTGATCACGGCTACACACCTAGCTCTTCAGATTCAAATGTTTACTTCAAAGCAGTGCAACAGTCTTTTATCATTATCAGTTTATATGTGGATGATACATTGCTTTTCAGCAACAGTACCGATCTAATAAAAGAGACCAAGACAATGCTATCTTCCGAATTTGACATGACCGATCTGGGCGAAGCTCATTTCTGCCTTGGTATACAAATCCACAGAGACAGAAAATAGAAGTTGGTCTACATAAAACAACAGAGATACATCTACAATATGTTAGTCAAATATAATCTGATTAATTGCAAGTTAGCTCTCTCACCAATGGAACCAGGTCTCGAATTGTCAAAGGACCAGTGTCCCCAAACAATTCATGAGAAGCAGCAGATGCATGAGTATCCTTAACATTCTATTACAGGATCTCTTATGTACGCCATGATCTATACCATGCCAGACATAGCTTTTGCAGTTAGCTCTCTCAATCAGTTTATAACTAATCTTGGTATAACACATTAGAAGGCTCTTACCAAAGTCATGAGATATCTTCGAGCTACTCTGGACTTTTGCATTTGTTATGGAGCAGTTGGCAATGACAAACTCAATTTACTCAGTCATTACATAGATGCAAGTTGGGCAGGAGATGTAGACACTCGTAAATCCACTTTCGAATTTACATTCTTCATCAACAATGGTCCAACTTTCTAGAACAATCACAAGCAATCTTCAATAGCTCTATCTTCCACTGAATCAGAGTATATTGTAGCCTCTCAAGCTGCAAAGAAAGCAATTTGGTTGAGGAACTTACTCTCAAATATCGGTCTGAATCAATATGCTTCGACGACATTATTTTGTGATAATCAAAGTGCCATTGCTTTCTCAGCCAGCCCTAGATTTCATTCTAGGAGTAAGCACATTGAACTGAAGTATCATTTTGTTAGAAGAAAAGTTCTCAACGAAGAGGTCAGATTGCAATACTGTAGAACGCAAGATATGACAACAGATATTTTTACCAAAGCATGAAGTTTGGAAGCACACAGAAGATTCTGTGTAAAACTAAGTTTGAGGTCAAGGCATTAAGGATTCAGATTAAGGGGGAGTGTTGGATTATTCTCCTTCTTACTAATCAACTAATCGGTTTTAATCCTCATCCATTGTTTATCCAGTTCTGCAGATTTTCCCGTGTCTTTACACAGTCTGCAGATTTACAAGTGTTTTTACACAGTCTGCAGAAATACATGGAGTTTGACAACGATGCATATTTTTCGTCTGTCAGGAATTACGTGTAAAAATGCAGTGTCATCTTTTTCACATTTTTTGTCTGTCAGAATTTGCGAGTAAATATGCAAAGTCGCATTTTTCAAAGTGCCTCAAATGTTAAGAAAATGACTCTGACAAAGTGTGGGGCTACCCTTAATGAGATTTAAGGACACTGTCGGGTTTTTCACAAAAGTCGACACTGTCGCCTATGGCAGTTTTAGATCATTTCTGCAGAGTGACATTTTGAGTTCATTTATGCAGACAGACTGTTTACAGCCAATTTTTATCGCTTATCAGCAATCAATTTTTGAGAAGAAATTGGATGAATGCCAACGGACACCAGCCAACTGGCAATCGCATTTGACGACCTAATTACTTATTATAAATGAGCTGTTCATACATCTCTTTTAAAAGAGTTCTGAAGTTTTTGATCAATAGATCAGCAAGTATTGAATAGTTAGCTCTCTCTCTCTCTCCCAACCTTGTGAGCATGAACACTCTTGAGCATTCTAGCTCTAGTGATTTGCGACTAATTATTTGTCTAGTGATTCCCGACAAATTATTTGTTTGATAATTCAATGCAATATTGTTTGGCTACGTAATCACTGTAGTACTGATGATTTCAAAGTTAGTTACTATAAGATCGAACGTGATTTCTATCACTATTGTTTTGTTTGAAATCGATAAGCGTAGTCATGCATGAAAAAAGAGAAAGATGGTCTATCTCGCTGCACACAATAAGTTTTCTTTCTTGTCATTTGAATTTTTTTATTCAATTCTTATTCGACCTATCTTTTCCATACCTCTTTCCGACAACATGAGCCAGGGCAAGACACAGGCCCAAACATGAGCCAGGCACTAGCCTCATCCTCACAGGGCTCGAGATCGATCTCCGCCAGCCGTGCGTTCAGGAAGCCAGCCTCAGTAGAGGACAAAATAAATACATATTTGGCGTAGTTCTCCCATGAAAGTTCCCACGGCAGCTGGCAATTATCGATAACAATAAAGGAGATCAAGGACATTGAGCTAGCCTATATCCCTACCTTAGGAGCTCAGCCGGAATGGAGAAAGCAATTGCTTGAATGTGACCCTACGGCCATCAGGGCATACATCACCAATCCTAGGCAATTACGAGTCAACGCCCACTACCTCCCCTACCCACATTGATCTAAATGGGCAGAGTGTGGCACCCCCCTTGATAAAATCACCATCCATACCAGAAATTGGTCGAGAATCGAATCACAGTATGGGTGGAAGATGGACATAGACACTCAAAGGGCTCTCGTTCAGTTTTCACAGCAATATCTCACCTGTCTGGATCCAACAGTCCGCGCGGCTACCACATATGCCCAGGACTTGGAATTTTTGATGGGAGTCCCCACCAAATGGGACGACATGTTGCCAGCCATTTGTTTTGATCTGAATACCGCCCTAGTCTCAGAAAAAGTTGAGGACCAACTACCAGTGACGCGAGTGTATTATAGAGCGGCACAACTCGGCGATCCCTGGCCAAGCCAATTTCAACAGTGGATCAACCGAGATTGGCTTACCGTTGTACATAAATCCTTCCATACCCAGAAAAACAAGAAAAGCCTAGCCAGACTGAAATTTATGGAAGGCATCACTGGATATCTCATCCACCAGAGGTGCACCAAGCAAACTTTGTATTAAACCGACAGACTGCTGAGGGACTGACACTACTTCAGGCCGTGGGTCACGCTGGGGGTATTCCCAACATTTTATAAATAAATAAAATCAGAAAGTAGAAATAGTTGTGGGTCCACGATGGATGGTTAAGATTAGTGCACATATTTTTCAAAGTAGCCAATAGGATTTTGGGGTAGTGAAAATTCACCCATCTACATTCCAGTTTTTGGTGATGAATTGCTAGTTTCTCTCTCTCTACTCTTGCTTCGTACTCCTTAGCTTGGGGGGTGAAGCTGCTGGAGATTGATCGGTTGCTTATACTTGGTTGGTTGGATTTTCTCCACAGTGTTCGCATCAATTTTGACTTCTAAGCATGATCTTGAGGAGCTTTCCCTTACATTGGTATCAGAGCAAGTCTTACAAAGATCAGAGAAGTACTTGGAGTGGTGAAGCTTTTCATCGAATCTTTGGTGCTGATCTATCAGTTTTCTCATCCACGTGGAGAACAAGATTCCAAGTGGGTGAATTCTCCCAGTTTTCATTCTGCATGTCATCAAGATCCGTCTTTCTCGACTTTCTCCAAGGTTTTATGGAAGGATGTCCATAGTAGTCAATTTATGATGCTTTTTTGAAGTTTTTGCTTATATAGCTCAAAATTTTAGTAGATCTAAAATTCTAGCAAGGGTACTTTCATTATAAGGATCATAAATGATGGATTTAATGATGCATGCTAGCTTTTTTCAAGATTTAGGATCCTGAATTATGTTTTTGTCCAGAAATTACTTGTTTTTCAATTATTTTTGACTAGAAATTGATAGTAAGAGCTAAAATCTAGCAAGATAAGATCATTTTTATGGCTATAACTTTGTAAATTGAGTTGCATGTGAGTGGAATGGAATTGCATGTGGTTGAATTAATCAACCTTAAGTAGTGAAAAAACCAGGAAATTTTCCAAAAAATCATCATTTTTGCAAGTTTTTAATGAAATTTGGTTGCATATTGTTATGAGACACCTTCTAGACCTTTTAAGTGAATTAATAAAAGTAATTTGAAGTTGTCCCTAAAGTGAGAGCCAAGATTTCAGAGAATAGTGGGTGTGGAAGGCCGCAAAAAGCCAAAAAAAAAAAAAAAAATAGTCTTTTTTGGTGATTTTGGGGGGTAGATTGCTATGAAGCCACAAAAGGATCATGCATGGGATCAATCCAGCCTATTCTGTATTCCTTTGGCCATCCCAACAAGCTATCAGACCTATAAACTGGTGACCGAGGGCTTGTGCTCCAGTTCCATCAAGTTGGTAGTTGGAGCACCCTCCTACAAGCATGCGATCATTAGAATCAATCATAATGACTGGAAAACATAAAGTACAATTTTGAAAAACATTCAATATCAGTAGCTTTGATGAATTTTAAACAAAAACATTGAATACTAGTTGAAGAACCACAAAAAAATTTCAAAAATCCATAAAATTCCATCATTTTCTATGGAAAATTTTCATAATAATGATCATTAGTCTGAAAGCAAACCAAAATCAGAGAAGCCACTTACTTGGAGGTCAATTCCACCACCAAGAAGTCAAAAGCAAGGACGAAATACCAAAAAAGACTGGGAAAAAACAAAATGCAACTCCACCTTCTGATCGATGCAAAGCCTTGTTCTGATACCACTGTAAGGGTCGCCTGGCTCTTGAAAACATGAAATTGGAATGAGGAGATGGGCGAGTTCCTATAGGATATATACTCTCCAAAAGCTAGAGAATATTACTTCTAAGATCCCTCAAATCCTATAAAAAGCATTTGACCTCCTTTTCTTGCATAAAAGTTGTTAATCACCATGCAAGAGCTCCATAGGTTCAATTAGAGCACCTGGGCCCTCAGAAGATTATTAATTACATTTTTTGCCTAGTCCGAAATGACATGGCATAATTAATAATCTCGTACACTGGAGTACCGGATATCCAAGTCTAGGATTATTCATAATCCTATATATAGGACGTGGACGTAATAGAAGCCATTACATTAACTATCTTGGTGTCAACAAGCTTAATGTTAGACTTGAGGAGAAATCGACGGCATAACCTTCAGACTCGTGAGCTCCAAGAAGGTCAATGTTTTCTTCTTCCTTTTTGTGGGATGTCAACAAGAGATATTGAATATCTCTTTTTAACAAGACATGTATTTTTCAAGTATAGATATGTGAACTCATCCAAGATGATATTGGACTCAATTGCGATAGCACAACATTGAGTATAAGTCAAAGTGTGTACACAATAGACAACTCTTCATTGCTTCATAACCATTTTGGAAGCACAATGTTTTGTGATTCAAACATGACATCCCCCTTCTCAAGATGAAGTGTCTCTCATGTGACTTATGAGAGATTGATGTTATCATGGATTTCTTCTAGCTCATCACTATAAATTAGCATTAAGTAATCTTGTTATCAGTCATTCTAAGATTAGCTTGACTATAGTCTTACAGTACAAGGTAGCTTTCCCACTTCTCAATGGTTGTGGTGCGCAGCCCAAGTGACAACAAAAAATAGATCTCATCATCATGGTCAATGTAGTGTTTCTAACTTATATGCAGTCTTTTAGTGATCCCTTAAAATACAATGTCATTCAAATGCATTGGAGTTCAAAAGATAACATCAATCATCTTTGCTTGAACCATGTGGCATGGTAATCAACTTAAGAGTAAAAGTAAAACTGCTACGTTAGATATTGCGTGTTTGTCATTGCAATAGCACAACATTGAGTATAAGTCAAAGTGTGTACACAATTGACAACTCTTCATTGCTTCATAACCATTTTGGAAGCACGATGTTTTGTGCTTCAAACTTGACATCCCCCTTCTCAAGGTGAAGTGTCTCTCCTGTGAGTTATGAGAGATTGATGTTATCATGGATATCTTCTAGCTCATCACTATAAATTAGCATAAGTAGTAATCTTGTTATCGGTCACTCTAAGATTAGCTTCACTATAGTCTTACAGTACAAGGTAGCTTTCCCACTTCTCAATGTTTGTGGTGCCCAAGTGACAACAAAAAATAGATCTCATCATGATGGTCAATGTAGTGTTTCTAACTTATATGCAGCCTTTCATTGATCCCTTGAAATACAATGTGATTCAAATGCATTGGAGTTCAAAAGATAACATCAATCAGCTTTGCTTGAACCATGTGGCATGGTAATCAACTTAATAACAGTAAAAGTAAAACTGCTATGTTAGATATTGCGTGTTTGTCAGCACGCTGTAATAATTAGTAATTACCTTTTGTAGTAGTTCTCGAGTAAAAGTAAAACTGCTATGTTAAGTATGGTGTGTTTGGCAGCACGCTGTAATAATTAGTAATTACCTTTTGTAGTAGTTCTCTTGGCCAGTTCCCTAGTTGACCAGAAGAGGCTTGTTATCATTTGCTTCATTTATGAGGCCAAGGACCGTGAAGAAATGCTCAGAGAGACCTGGAGGGCTGCTGAGGAAGCAGCAAAAGAGAAAAAGTGGCAACTGTATTCTCTTTTCAGGAGAACTTGGAGAAGCCTCACACTGAAGGAAGGGCTGAAATCATGGCAAAAGCTCATGCATGGATCTGCATGCCTCCAGTTGGATGGTTTGTTATCATCAATCGTTTTGTTTCAATGCTCATTGCTCACCCACGGCGCCAAAAAGTTCGTTTCATTTCATGCTGGAGAAACTACAAAAGTCAGCACTCTTATGAACGTAAATTTGGCAAGTATAAGGAGGTTTATTAAACCATCACTGCCCAGAACCCAAAAATCAATAATTGGCCTGTTATGAAATTTTCGCAGCCTCGGGCGATGCTCAAACAGCCCCGAGGGCTGTAATCTCTTTCTCTTACAGCTCTTACTGTCACGACAATAAGTAGCTTGAAGACGACTGCATGTCGTGAGAAGAAAGGACAACCAGTCAACGCGATACTTATGGTGAGCTTATTTGCAATTGCAGGACACAAAATAACATGCATACATGGCCTTTCCAACTGGCAACAACCGCCTTGATGGGAAGGGCCATCTCACATGAACCCGCAAAGAAGCTGAAATGATTTTATGTTATAATGTCATCAAATAGGACAGCTCGCTAACAAAGCAACTGTCGGACAGGCCTGAATGTTGAGGCGCGGTGGTCTGCTTCCCAGTCCCGGTCAAGGTCAAGATCACCCAAGGACCAGCTAACATTGCTCTCCAAAAATGGATAAAAATCATAAAAATCTTGATGGACAATTTTAGGAATTGACATTTCACATGTTATTATCAAAGTAGAATACACACTTTTCAGCACGACTCAACTTCCATGCTATTGCAATTGACATTTCCCGTATTAGCATCAAAGCTTGTACGCTTAAAATGCTTTTCTTTTACTTGAGATTCTAAATTGGTAGGTTCATTAAAGTGTTGTACGGATTGTGATAACAAAAAAGTCTTCAAAGCATTGCTATAGCAGCATAGCTTATAACTAAGGAGCGAGGAACGAGGACTCGGGAGACCCTCGGGCCTGGAATGATATCACGGACTGTATACTGTGGACCGTTGTATGCAGATTCTTGCATCAAACAATATAATATTCGATAAATTCACTACGTCTTCCAAATTTCTGCACGAAAGTGGACAACAACTTTCAATACAAGAAGCCTTTAGAAAAATATGATTTCTCACTTTCCAAGTCAACTAGTGTGTTGTACCAGCTGCAATCTTCAAAACAATGGTTGTCTCTCTAAGTCTCCGTGCTCTCGCATTGGCAAAGCCTAAAGTAGTGTATCTACTATGATCTATCCAAGCACCAAAATTCAATTTTCTGGCAGATATTGAAGCTTCTCTGCTGCGTTTCAAGAACCCATGTGCTGGGACCATAGTTCCCATGAACCGTCCACGGTTCACCACGGTTCTTTGGAACCATAAAGTGAAGGGTTCATAAAATTTGGTCCCAAGAACCTTGGTGAACCTGGACTAATTTATTTATTTATTTATTTTATTTTTCTTACCATGGGTTTTTGGGGGGCAAAAACTAATAATTGATTAATTATTTATTTAATTACATGAACCGTACCACAGTTCATACCTATTTTCCGTGCAAAGTATAGGAATGGAAGTGGCATAACTTTTCAACATCTAAAATCATGAAATTTTTCAAGATTTTTTTAGACAGACATATAAACCCCTTGATAAATAATAGTTCTTAGAAAATCTAGGATGATCTTTAAAAAATGCAGGTTTTTTTAGGATAACTCAGAAAAAGGTTTTTAGAACACTAGGTTATTTGACGACAGTGCGTGATGCACAAGCTTTATATTTGCACATTGCAAGGATATATTGTCTTTGTTCTAAAATGCAACATATGCATAGTTCCCGTGAACCGTGGACGGTTCACCACCCTTCTTGGAACCGTACGGTTCATAAATTTGGTTCCAAGAACCATGGTGAACGTTTAGGAAGTTTAATTCTTTAAATTGGAGAGAACCATAGCATTTAATTAATAGATTAATTAATGGCTTGTTTTTTTACTTCCCACCCCCAAAAACAGACCCAAAAAAAGCCAAAAAAAAACCTGAATTGTTAAGAGAGAGAGAGAGAGAGACAAAGAGAGGGGGAGGTTATCATAGTAAACCACTTAATTACACGTCAATTAGCCATCCATCAAGGAAAACAAGTGAGATGCTTTGTATATAGTGTCATCATATAGAGCCCGCCACATACAGACCTCAATGAAACACAATATGAATGGAACATAAATGAACAACATGACAACATCTAAAACATGTCCTCAAGATGCATGTGTGGCATCCGGATCATCAGAATCATCTGACTCAGCCTCCTCTGTCACAACCTGATTGAAGTCATGTAATGCATCTCCCTTAATCTCTAACCCTGGCAAAGTGATGCGAGATGTATCTCTGCCAGAGCCTGGTGGCCTCCCTCACGGTCTACATGCCTCTGTTTGACTAGAACCTCAGCCTCTTTGGGAAGACCCCCTGCCAAATCCTGGAGGCCTTCTGGGACACCTCCGAGTCGGTGTTGTGGAAACATATGTAGTAGAAAGTACTGATGATGCAAGAATGGGTGTGGCACGAGACGCAAGCACCCTAAATGTAGGCAGAGTGTATGAATACGGTTGTGTTGTAGGCTGGGACAGCTCCTTGTGGATAGTAACCTGCTAGACTGAAGGGGTCTATGAGTGGAACTCTCTGGCATGGCAGGAGTAGGTCGTCGTGGTGTTGTAAGATGAGGCTGAGGCTGTATACCAATGATCAGAAAAGATGGTATAACATGACGAACTGGCCTAGGGAGGCGACGTGCAGGTGCCGGTGGTGGAATGTGAGGGGTAGATGTATAACTGGATGTAGCAACCGGACCGGGTGACTGAGCAGGAGGAGCCATGTGTGTGGGAGCGATATGTCTGGGAGCTGTACGAGTGGGGACTATATGAGTAGGAGCCATATGAGTGGCAATCGTATGTGTAGCAGTTGATGGTGTTGGATCTGGCTGAATACATGCATGTGGTGAGAGCCACCCCAGATCATCAAACTCATCCTCACAATGTCATTAGAGGAGTTTTCAATATCAAAAAGACCTTTTAAGGAATGCCATGTAGGTTATTGAAAAATATCAAAATTAAAAAAAAAAACAATATTGTTTATTTGCTTGCCCCCGCCACTCGCGAGGCCTCCCCAACTCCCAATGATCTAACCACAGTGTCTATAGTCATAGTTAAGAACTATAAACAATTCACAGTATAACTTGACTAAATTCAAAAATATTCTCTCCATTGGTTACGAAAAGAGCAATATTTTCATTGAATCTAGAATATGACCGCCATCCCCAAATTCGAATTAGGAAAAATAGCAAAATATCTACATATGCATTCCTTCCACGAGAATGGAAATATGGGTGCCATCTCCAATTATGAACGCCATCATCACATTGGAATGGAAATATGAGCACAAACTACCTATTGGAATGAAAAAATGAGCGGCATTTTCAAATTTGAATCAAGCATAGAAGCATGGAGATTGGATTGATCGTATAGAGTATATAATATAATCAAAGATGAGTATTTTGTTTTGCTTCATAGAATCTGGTCATAGTACTTTGATGCAACTGATTACTCTATTGTTTTTTTTTATGATGACATTGTATCATCTACATGTGGATATCTTTATTGATTTGGCATCTTTGCAAAGAAGAGGAGGCAAAGGAATTTAAATATCTGCTGAGGATCGTTCTTGTTACAGGGCAGAAGAAAAAAAAATACTTGGATTTGTGGATAGATGGAACATTATATCCACAAGATCCAAGCACTTTGACACATCCCACATTCTCCTCAATAACTCATTTAGTTACATGGATATGCAATGGGCATAGTGGATTACTAGGATATTGTGAAAGATTGCAGAACCATGGAAAACAACTTCGTATGAATAAAATTCACTTTTTAGAAGGTGAGTTAATTTGGATATCCTCTTATTGTCAAAATAGAGATTGTCATCTCCAAAAGACGTTAGAAGAAAATGAACAACTAAAAAAAATAATGAATCATTACAGAAGATAACAATCAATATCAAATCAAAACTCGAGCAAATGCAATCAATATTACAATCTATTCGTGTTGAAAACTTACAATATGAAGGATGTGGAATTGGCAAGGAAGAAGTCTCACTTATGCATGTTAAGGGTCATAATATTAAGGGTCTTCCCAAACTTCTATACAATCCATATATAAGCACAATGTTGTAGTGAAACAAGAACGATCTGGTATTGTGCCACAAAGGCCTTGCCATGTCATATTGTCATATTTCAAATTTTTGTGAAGATTACAAGAGTGTAGAAGAATAGCTTAGTAAAATTTTGATGTTGTTCTTAACTTTTACAAGCAAATGTTTTATGGATTGTGATAATGGTTGCTAAATACCAGCTTGTTATTGAGTTTACAAGAAGAGATCTGACATGATACGATTTCTTGATGATTATTATTCCGTTGTATCAGACAACACAATTAACCAAACAAAGTTGTCCTAGAAAAGATTCTTGTTTGCTTTTGCTTTCCAACCTAACACCAACTAGATGAAAGTGAAAACTGCCATAGATCTTTGAAGTCAACAAAATCTATGGCAACTATTTAGCTTGATAATCTGCACTATAGCCTTGTGATAATAATAATAAGATACACACACAGATGATCAATTCTGTGCTTTTGCATGCAGTAGCATCAATCTGTTGCTATGTAAGACAATTAGCATGAGAGCATGATAAGATAAATAGGATATAGTGTACTTTTCAGACAATTCATATCTAATTTGCACATTGTTGTATACTTTGAATCTGAAATATATCTATGTTTTTTATAAGTTTGTGTTTTATAATAAAAAATTTGATATTAGTTTGTTTTAACATTTGAAGCTGCACAAAGCAACAATTTTTCTACAGATTTGTAATATTTTCTTTGAGATTCAAACAACTGCATTTATTAGCGTTTCTGCTAAGGAGGTAAGTACCCGTAAGTTAAGTTATCATAATGATTCATTTGTCTTTTTTTAACATTTTAAGTTGCAAGAGCTTACACTATCACAATCACTACCATGAAAGTAATTAATTCTTTTTTGAAGTTGGCAAGGATTAAGAAATGTTGACGACCAATATTCACAATAATCACAATCAGTATTTAGAAATTTTTAGTATCTATGATTAATATTCACAAGTATTCACAATAATCATGATCTATATTCACGAGTATTCACGATCAATATTCACAATAATCACAATCAATATTCACGATCAGTATTCATGAGTATTCACAATATTCACGCTCAGTATTCACAATAATCATGATCAATATTCAAGATATTCACTTTTCAATATTCAGGATTTTAGATAATCATCACCAACCACCAATCACGTAGTCTTCAAGAACCATCTTTGAATTAGTCGATCAATTTTTCACCCAATATATGGAAGATATCTTGTATACATTTCCTACAAAAGAAGACACTATTAGAAACAATTGAAATATATTGTCAAAGAAATTATCAAAATATATTATCACTTGTCATATTTCTTCATTCAAGCATGGGAGAGCACAATAAGACCCATAAGACTGTGAAATTCAAAATACAAGATGAAACAAATCAAAGAAAAGAACAAAGAAAAAAATAAAACACACAAAGATGATCTTGAGGATTCAAATATTGTACATTGACCTTAGAATCCATATAAACATGTTGAGCTAACACCTCAAAAATGGATTGCTATCTAAGGGATGCTCTAAAATAAAATAGAAATTGTACTCAATAAGATCTTAAAGTTAAGTTTGTTGAAACATTCCTTTTGATGAAGGATGCTTCTCAATACCCAAAAGTATTTGATGTAGTTTTATGAAATCCATGTTCTGTCTTCATCTTTCTTATCGTGAACAATGAATTAGAAGTCAAATTTGGATCTTGTTCTCCCTGTCATCACCATGCTGATGGCCAAACATTTCTCTTTACTCACAAATGGACCTCATTAGTATTTGATAAAAAATTCAATCCATTCACGAATGATCACTCGACTATAGGTGAACAAGAATTGCTTAACCAAACCATAATTTGACCAATGTCGTTACTCCTTTTAACTATCTTTTGGCGTTAACTAATATGGTTCATCATTTGAATCATGAGTGACTAATATGTTCATTATCTTAATCTGAAAAAGGTACTCTTGCACTAGTCTGTTTTTGTAGTGGCACAACATTTTTCCATTTCTCAATTATCATCTCCCATTTTCCATTTCCCAGGTGGAAAGTATTTCCCAAACTATGATAGTTGTTGAATTGTGGGACTAATTTTCAAATATGATCGTGATTTCATATCAACTTAGAGAGCAAGATATAGATAATTGGCAAGTAGTGCAGCAACAAAGTTACTTAGTTCTACTTTTCTCTAACTTTCACATGTAGACATAAAATGTTAAAATTGTCTTTGCTTCCATATGTAGCTTTGTACCTGATTCTTTTTCATAGAAACTGATACCGTAATATATTTTAAAAACTTTCATACCCAACCTTGCATGAAAATCTCATCAGTTGCAAAAAACTCATGCAAGTAACCCAATTGACTATTGTGATTATATTTAGTGAACCTGATAGTGAAAGTACAAATTAAAAGTATTCCCCAATGACTAATTAGAATACCATTGAAGGATAATATTGGAATTACTAATGAAAGCCCAATAAGAAAAAATGTACCACAAATCATAATCATTTCGAAGGAATTTTTTTTTTCGTACAAATGTAAAGTGGCTAGAATATTCCAATATTCGAGGTGCTAGGGAGTACTTCATATCGTTGTTTCATACTTTTCTTCATGTGTACTCAAGATTTTAGGTTATGGACCTGAGAATACTATTCTCCGATCTGCTCATTTTGCTTTGTATGCAACTTATATAGAATTATGTCGAGAAAAGAAAAATGCATATCTTTTGGATCCATTTGCCAGAAGAAAATTTCTCCAAGACAACAAAATACAACTGGTACTAGAAAAAGAAAATGAAGATGGCAAGGAGATATAGATATATCCAATCAATTGGAAATGTATTTTTTTTCAAAACAAATTACAAATATATAGTACAATGTTGTGTCTGTCAATCTATCTCCCTTGATGTATAAATTTGCATGCCTTTTTGAACTTGATGTAATTTGTAGATTTTGTTTGATGTCGTATTTGTGCTCGTCGATAGAACCATTGAAATAGCTGAAGAATATATCTGTGTCTACCATTGAGGCCACCATGTTGTGTGTTTTTATGAAATGCTGCTCTTGCTTGCCAATGAGATTTTTCTATTCCTTGTGATGACCATATACTCAAACTTCCATGATTTTCTGCTAAGGATATGGAATGGTGTCATAATATGTACTGCAAAATAACAACAATTTCTATCAATAGGTAAACTTCAAAAAACAAAATAAAATGGTAGCTTGATATCTGTTTTTAAATGCTTACCATGTAATGTGTGATATGATCCTCTCTCCTTGCCACTTTAACTGCATCTACAAACTCACAACTTTTTTGGAGCAGTCACAAGTCATTGTTTGAGAATATTCCCTTCGTAATATTTCGACCATGTCATTTATTTTTTCCATACGTCAACTTTCATTACTCTTGTTGCTCCTTCCTGATCAAAGTCTTGAGTAGCGACTATGATGTCTTTCCAAACTAAGTAACGCGTCTTAGATGGCTTTCTTGAATGGTTAGATAAAAATCTTCGCGCCTTTATTCCACCAATGCTCGGCTTGCAAGGTGCATTTCCTTTTATTAAAAGCGTAAGGTCCTTTTGTATTTTAACATGTCCTTTATGGAGACCTGCTTTAGACATAACATCTTCTAGTCTAGAAATAGCCTCCTTTGAAGATGATTCTAGCTTTGTGTTCCAAGCATATAATATGTGACAATACACAAGCTTTTTGACTATTCTAACCTCAGTATGGAGAGTGCAAATATGTACATTTTGTAGAGGACTTGGTAAAACATGTTTTCAATTTGGATCCTCTTTGTCTCTTGTTATTCTTATATTTTTGGTCATGTCATTTGATGATTTCATACAATATAAACATGGATTTTTGGAGGTTGGTCCATGGGAAACATTGAACATACATTTTAAACTTTCAAATCACTAGCCAAATGCCACTCTACCTTGAAGTCTCATATTCCAAGTACATTGAAAAGTTTCCCATCCATATGCTCTTTGATGATTCTGAAATATGTTGTTTAGCTAAACACCCATGACAGAATGTCATGATCTTCTTTTAAAACCTAAAAAATGGATAGACAAAAAACTAGCCAATATCAAATCCAAGTAACATACTTTTTTTTTTAGAGATCCTCTAGTTATCACCTCATTCTCCCTCGAAATTACACATTTGTGAAAATGAAATTTGACATCTAAACCACTATCAAACAATTGCCCTACACTAATGAGGTTCTTGATTAGTTTAGGTACATAAAGTACACCATGCAAACACAAAGTCTTTGATGATGATCCATTCAATGGAATACTACCTATCCCTTCAATTCTACACTCAACATTATTTGCAGTATAGATTGATCTTTTTGTACCTACATAAGACATGAGACTTGTGAAAGAATTTCTAAAACTAGACATATGGGAACTAGCTCCACTATCTATCCACCCATTAGAGGAATTTTGAATCCAAAAAAGACCCTATAAGAAATGTCACGTAGATTGACAAAGTTTCTTAATGTAAATTACCAAAATAAATTCATTTTTTGCCCAAAATCTTTTGCATTTCTACCTGCACGATTTTCGATGCTTGACCATTCTATTTACATTATCGCTTGTAGTTCATTAGAAATAGTATAACTTTTTAACTGTAAGAAAATTATATGGTTGGAAAGCGCTCGACGAGAGCTTTCCAATGACACCCTACACAACCTCCTACTTCCGAGCTACTATTCAAAAGTTATGGCCGGTCAAAGTTTCTGAAAAGTTCAAATATCGCTTATGCGCGACCATAGCACCCTCCCTGCTATGGTCACACAAAGGCAATATTTGACTTTTTAAGAACTTTGACCGGCCATAACTTTTGAATAGTAGCTCGGAAGTAGGAGGTTGTGTAGGGTGTCGTTGAGCACTTTCCAATGGTATAATTTTCGTCTTGATCGGACCTATGATTAAAAAGTTATACTATTTTTAATGATAATTGCATATGCTGCTATGAATAACATGTCATGTTGCAGGCTGCCCCCGACACCGACTTATAGCATTATTAAAAAACTTTTTTTCAATTTTAATGAGTTATGTTACGTAGATTTCAAATTTGAGTATTTTGATTGGTCCATGTGTAACCCAAATTTGAGAAAAAAAATATAAAGAGAATCTCTACAAAGGGTCTTTTACGGATTAAGAACTCCTCTAATGATACTTCTTCACTTTTAAAAGAGAAAGATAAAAAACTTAAAATCATTAAAGAATCATCTCTATCACTCTCATTATCCTCACACTCTTCCTCATTAGTAAGGTTAGCTTGTTTGAACTGGTTTTTTTTCTAAAGCAATTTGAGACATAGTGGCCTTTCTTGCCACTATAAAAACATTTGATTCTTGACATCTTCTTTTTGCCACTGGATTTTGTAGCTTGTGAGGATTGATCCTCACCATCTTCTTTGGCTTTGTCCTTGTCCTTCTTGAAGTGTTGTTATTGTCCTTTGCCCTTGCCTCTTGACTTGTCCTTGGTGAAGAGTGCTTTGTCATCTCCACCATCCTTCATTGAGAGTTTGTTGATCCTCAACATTTTGTTCTCTTGCCTGCTTTCTTCAGCAACTAGAACTCCTTGAAGAGTTTCCAATGTTGGTAGCTCCTCCCTGATAACATATGTCTAAACAATGTTTTCAAATTCATCTCTTAATCCATTAAGGACTACTTGAACAAGTTCATTGTTCTTTAGAGCATCTCCAAGACATGCTAATTCTTTGTGAAGATCGTTAACTCTCATGACATAGTTTGAAGCACTCTCATCAACTCTTTGATAGCTTAGAAATATCTGATTTCTAAGTGTGAGCAATCTTGATGTATTCTTTGATTCATAAAATTGTTTTAAGGATGTCCCAAGCCTCCTTAGCTGAGGTGCAAGGACTAATTTTTCTTAACACTTCATTGGACACATTAATTTTAATGAAGAGCAATTCTGGATCTCTTCTTGAATGTTTGAGCTTCAGTAGGAGCTTCAGGTTCTACTTCAATTCCTAACACAATGTCATGCACGATCCATGACTGTCAACGCTCAACTACCTAAGAATTTTTGGGCTGAAGCAATTTCTACAATAGCCTGCTACGGCTACAAACCAAGTTTGAAACATCTACGAGTGTTCGGATGTCTCTGTTATGCTCAAATACCGTCTGATTTGAGGAAGAAACTAGATCCAGTAAGGTGTAAATATATTTTTATCGGCTATTCAATGTCACACAAGGCTTATCGCATTGATGATATTGAGACAGTCAAATTTCAGTTAACCGCGACATTGTCTTCCTTGAAGACAAATTCCATGATTTTAAGCAAAGGTAGCCAATGCAAGAGTCTATCACAGCAACTCCATTCTCCATCGACAGGCATCGACCTACGAATGTTCCAATACAGGATTTCTCCCAACAGCTCCACTCTCCATCGATGGGCCCATAGATCCATGACTGTTCATCAACCACAAGCTGAAGTTGCCCAGGAGAACATCCACTCAAGCACCTGCAGTTTGAAGGTCTGCAAGACAACAACAACAACCTGATCATTTTGTCTCTCAGGCGTGCATCAATCATGATGGACCTGCCACTGTTGTAGAAGCACTATCAATGCCCAATGTAGACGAATGGAAAGCTGCCATGGATGCTGAGTACCATTCCTAAATGAAGAACAAGACCTGGAGTCTTGTTAATCCTCTTGTAGGTATTAAACCTATTGACTGTAATTGGACCTTCAAGCTAAAGCTTAAGCCAGATGGATCAATATCCAAATGGAAAGCTCGATTAGTGGTTAAAGGATTTGAGCAAGCTTATGGATAGATTACACTAACACCTTCAGTCCAGTAGTAAAGCATCAATCTATTCATGTCTTGTTGGCTATCGGTACTGCAGAAGATTTGGACATTCACCAGATGGACGTCCAGATAGCATTCCTTCATGGATACATACAAGAAGACATATTCATTTATCAAGCAGAAGGTTACATCCTTCAAGGAAAAGAGCATTTGGTATGTAAATTGCATAAGGCATTATATGTTCTTAAGCAAGCTCCCAGGGCCTGATATGACATAATCAATCACTTCTTGTTGCAGCATAATTTTACTTCTTGCTCCGTAGACTATAATGTATATCTCAAGTGTAAAGGGTCAAGCTATGTTATAATAGCATTATACGTTGATGATTCCTTAATTATCAACAATTCAAATCAGTTATTACAGAAAACCAAATCTCTACTTTCATCGAAATTTGAGATAAATGATTTAGGCCCAATTCACTACCTTCTCGGTATGGAGATCAGCAGAGATCGCAAGAATCACTATAAGCCAAGAGTCCTATCTAATCAATGTACTTCGCAGATATGGCATGGTGGATGCAAACTGATAGACACACCCATGGATCCAGAATCCAAGTAGTCTAAAGACATGTGCCCCAGAACTCAAGCAAATCAACAATAAATGTGTAGGTATCCTTATCAATCTGTTATAGGATCTATAATGTATTCTATGATCTGCACATGACCTGATCTAGCATATGCGGTAAGCACATTATCTCATTATATGCCCAATCTTGGCCTACAATATTGGAAGGCTCTACAAAGAGTGCTGAAGTACATTCAAGCTACAAAGCATTATGCTTTGAGCTATAATGGTGATACATAAGCTATACTCACTTTAGTCACCTATTCAGATTCAGATTGGGCAGAAGATGTGGATATCAGAAAATCCACATCATGATATATTTGTTTCCTTGTAGGAGGACCCATTTCATGGAACAACAGAAAGCAAAAATGCATCTCGTTGTCCTCAACAGAATCTGAATACGTTGCAACTACATCAACAGTGAAGGAGATAATTTGGCTCAGAAGGCTACTACAGGATCTACAATTCCCACAGATCTAAGTTACTATCATACAGACAATATGTTGGCTGATATTTTGACAAAACCATTGTCTAGAGATAAACATTCTACTTTAGTAGATATGATAAATCTCAATTGCAGTCCAGATTCATAGCGGTAAGCTTGAGGGGAAGTGTTGGAGTTTAATTCTACTCCTACTCATCCTAACTGTCCTCCTTCCTTTTCATGTAAATCGCTCTCTCAAGTAGTCTGCAAAAAATAAACTATTTTTCAACAGTCTCCATTCTTGCACTAATTGTCGCTACAGTCTGCATTTTTTTTCAAGAATTTCCACAGGCGAAAAACCTGACACTGTTGCCCTTGTCAACTTCAGGCCATCCTGAGCAACTAAGTGTTTTGTGACACTTGTGTTAACTCAATTTTTAGGCCATTTTAGACACGTCCAGAAATGCGACGCTGTTTCGCATAAATACGAAAAGAACGACACTCTACAGAAATACACAGGATTCCAAGTATAGACTGTCTACGTCTTCATGCTCCAATAATAACTGTTTTAGTTAGTCACTTAAGCGATCTTGTAAATGCTAAGATAGAATAATGCAAGATCTTCCAGTTGTTATATAAGTAAATGAGCGATTGAAGAGAGATAGAGATTCAAAAAAAGTTGATTCGTCAAATGATACACGAGTATATGGAGATCTACGACCAAATTTGGTCTTTCAATAGCTGACTCCTCAGAGTTAGTGATTATAGAGAGAGAGTAAATATTTAGAGCAATAGCTATTGTCTTGTTTTTGTTAGTCGGATCATGCACTTATCAATGTGATTGTTTTGTAGTTTTTACAGCACTAATATACAGATTTGCTATTGTTCCATTTCCTTGCATTCTTGTTGAATGTTAAGTAACTCTCACTCTTCTTCCGCAATGTCACAAACAAGAAAATGTATGGTTGTCCTTGACGCCTAATTGTAATCACATTCCTTTATATCAAAATATCAGGATCAGTGAATTGCATGTTGTCTTTGATGCCTAAAAGTTTTTGCAATCTATCTAAACGGTTGTCTAAGACACCTACATCGATACTCTCATCAGAAGTAGCTCTTTAATATACGTTCTCCAAGTAATTCGAGATCCTTTAATAGGAATTTATTTTTTTAGCTGGCATCAACATCTAAGCCAGCACAGATCTCACACGTGCGGAATCTCTAGTCCATACAGGTCTCATTTGAAGCGAATCAGGCTTGATTTGATCCACCTATGATCCAAAATTTGTTTGATTGCAATCGAGATTGTATTCTTCTCCAAAATCCGAGTTCCTTCAAGCAATTACTCTCAAGAATTGAGAAAGCTATGAATGTACACTAACCTCTACAAAGCTGTAATACCATGTGAAGTTTTGGCACTTATGAACCTCTCAACAAACCTTTGAAGGATCTTATGAGATGTTGTGATTGCACATAAATGATCAAACAACAATTACTTGACAATTCAAGACAAGAGCACAAATGCATATCATAGACTAAAAAATTATGTACTCACTATGAGAGATAATGACCAAAAAAGTTTCTAAGTGTTCATTATAGATAAACTTGCTTGCTCTCGGGTAGAGAGAGAATGTACAATCAATAGATCTCGTGTAGAGAGAGAAATCTCAATTCTCTTCAAAAACTTCCAATATGGAAACTAGCCAAAAAATCTTACATGATGAGGCTCGAGTTCCAAGGTGGATTTGCATGTGATCAATGGTTGATCCACATCATTTAGCCGACTCTACTATCATAGATCCACATCTCAAACTACATGCATGATGTGGCATGAATTTCATATATTTTTTTTAGATACACTAGACATGTGTAGAATTTTACAAGTTGCATTCTACCTAACTTTGCATGTCACCTAACATTTTGCATGCTTACACATCTAAATCTACCTAACACACACTCGACCTATTCTACAAGGTCATGTGCTCAATTCACATACCTCAATTATGTACAATGAAAATAGCATGAGCATAGTCCCCCAAAGTCAACACAGAAAGATATTTTTTACCATTCTTCATAAAAAATTTCCAAAAAATCACGAATGACAGTATGCTCCACTTGCGAGTTGTTAAAGTCTACAAAACAACTTGCAAAGACCAATGATGAAAAGGGTAAAAATTAATCATGTTTGTCATTGATCTTAATACTTTATGTTTTGAAATAAATTTAAGTTGCAATATTTTTTAATATCATTATGATATCTTTATTCTATTAAATATGTTCATTGTATTTTCAGTGGATGCTACAAAAGCCCTCAAGTGCACAGATATCAACACACAATTGAAAGACAAAAGTTGGCCAAGCATAGAAAGAAATGTTTGGAATGTTTACAAAAATATCTAGGCCTTGTTATTGATGGCATGGATCAAAAGAAAACAATGTTGCCTCATTTTGTCAAAATGCCCAAAAATTTGAACGAGGCAGATTTTATTCAGGTTCATCTCATTGGAGCACTTGTGTTTAATGGCACTTTGGAGTCCAAGGTCTTTTTTTAATATTCCAACATTTGAAACGATCCAAATTTGACGATCACCATTGTACATAAGATAATCTACAAATTTGGTGAAGACCTTTTAGAAATACTTTATTTACAGCTTGACAACACTAGTAGGGAAAATAAAAAACAAACTGTTTTAGCATACTTGTTCATGCTAGTAGAGAAAAAAAATTTCAAAAAAGTAAAAATAGGATTCTTGTTGGTGGAGCATACCCACGATCAAATTGATCAAATGTTTAGTTGCTTTTCTAAGAGGTTGAGATGCAAGAAGGCATTTTCTTTACCAATGCTTCAAAACATTGTCGAGGAACCTAATTTTCAAATCCAAATGTGTCATTAATCAGACACACATTTGATTTTCATGATTATGTTAAGGCATCCATTGAAACAGAGTGATATGTAGCTAATATTAATGATATTACCTTTCAACATCAGTTTAAAATCAAATGTAATGAATCAGGCATTATATTATTATGGGGCAAACAATTTTCAAATTCAGTTTCATGGCTAACTCTTGAAAAAGTTCGATTTTTGCTTAACATTCCATCGACTCAAATCAAGCTTGATGTGTTGTCTCCCTTGAAGTCCATGCTAGAAGAACAAAAGGTGCAAAGAGAACATCACCCTAAGGGTGTCGGGTGCAGCTTCAACTTGATCTTGTTGGTTGATCTGAAAGGAATCATCAAATCCAGTAGCGGTATCATGAAACTGTTCGAATCCTCTTCCAAGGGATTGGAGGTCAAAGGGACCAGGGCTTGTGGGCATTACAAAAGTCTCATCTGGGCCCAATGAGCTGGAATCATCGAAAATGTCCATGAATGATTGTTTGTTTGGAAAAATGACTCGGAGAGACGGACGGGACAATTGTCATTGGAATGGTAGATGAGTTGACTATTTCAGACCGTAGATACTTCTATGCATTCTGCATGCATAATCAGAATGTGAATTCGAGACATATCATGGGGGTTGATCCATGTAGACCTCCTCGTCTAACTCACCATGCAAGAAGGATGTCTTCTCGTCCATAATGTGGATCCTGAGATTATAGACAACTGCATATGCAAATAACAGACGTAGGGACGAATGTTTAACGACAGGAGAGAAGGTTTCAGAGTAGTCAATACCATATCTCTAAGAAAATCCCCTCACTACCAGCCTTGCCTTGTATTTTGAGACATTCTCATCTGGTCCGTACTTGAGCTTGAAAATCCATTTGTATTTGACAGTCTTCAGCTTATGTGGTAATGGCTGCAACGTCCATACCTGGTTCTTTTTCATGGATTCCATCTCTTAGTTCATGGCTTGGATCCATTTGTCCTTCTCTGGACATTCAATCGCTTTCTCAAAAGTCTGTGGTTCGCCACTAAATCCACATAACTCCTTTGATGTAGAAGCAGAGCTGTCTGGCAAGTATCTTGTTGGCGCTCTTCGTGGTCTTGTCGACCTTCTAAGAGATCCTTCTGGGACAGCAATGCCTTTGCCTTTGTCTGCTCTGCTAGGTCCGGAACCATCTTGGTTTACAGGAACTGTAGCAGTACGCTACCTCTCGAATCTTTCATCTTCTGATTCGTCACTCGAATGGGAAACAACTCGCAAATTTTTGTTTTTTGTTCATCCTCTGCTCCCTCTGTCGCTGGTGGCTAGTCATAGTACTATCTCTCTAAAACCTCATAGTTGACAGGATCGCCATTGGCCATTGTCCTGCTCTCATCAAATTTGACATCTCTCACTTTCTTCACAGTGTTTGTGTCTGGCATCTAGTTTCTGTAGTATGACAAATTGTTGTCATAACCTACCAGAAATTCATGTTTAGCTTTCTCATCAAGATTCTTTCAAAGCTTATCATAAATATGTGCATAAGCTGCATAGCGAAAGATTTTGATGTGAGACAAGTTGGGCTTTCTACCCCACCATAACTCGTGTGGTGTCGTGAGTAGGCCATCATGCATCTAACAACTTCCATCAGGGTCTTATTCTTCCTCTCTGCAACATCGTTGTGCTGCGGTGTGTAGGCTGCAGTCTTTCTATGAATGATGCCACAATCATTGCAGAAGTCAATGAAACATTAGAGGAGTTCTCAATATCAAAAAGACCCTTTGTATAGATACTTTTATTTTTTTTCTTTAGTTTCGACCGTCACCAGGCCCAATCAAAATGCATAGATTTGAAATCTACGTAACGTAGTTCAAATTAATTGAGAAATAAAAATGCAATATAGAAAACTTTGAAATTTGTGTCCGGGCAGCATGGACGTATCCCATTGGTTTCTTCTTCTTGCCCGACACGTGCTAATATGTCCGACGTCAATACCTCAAGTTAAATCTACTTGACTATGTTGGTTAGTATAATGAAATTTTCTAACTATACTAGTTACAGTTATAGAAATACAGTATGTACAGTTACATAAAATATGGTATACGTAGTAACTGTGACTATGTTGGCATTCACATTAGATTAAATGTGATACAAAAAATTGAAATTAAGTATCATATCAGAGAGATTTTTGGCGCCCAAGCCTTGAAAATAGCAATGGCAAGGAGACCCAGATCTACAATCGAGTCTATGATTCTTTACAATGAGAAAGATGAAGCTGATAACTGGAAGCCAACAAAATATACGAAGAATTCATGGGTATTGCTGCATCCATCATCAAAGGGCAATTTTTGACAAAAGAAAATAGTAACCCTCGTCCATCATTAATGCATTTCACTAATGATTCCACTTCAATACGTGGTCATTATATTGATCATCCTGATCTAGTTGCTGCTGATGATGAAGAATGTGTAAGTGTTTAAACTTTCTTGCAGTAGAATGTTTTTAGTCACTGAATGTGTTTTTGCTAACATATTTCCTATTGTAGGATGCTCTCATAATTAATGATTTTGTTGTGAGATGAGGTGGTTTCAGACAACACGCATCCTCGTTCTAGAGGGATAGTAGACTTGGCCACTATCTTAGGCATTTCCTGAAGAATGAGATCTGTACTGCTCATTCCAAGCTGAGCCCAGTTGGGGAGAGTCTTATAATGGCAGTTAAAGCTTTATCATTTTACCTAGGAGGACATAAATTTGTTAAGACAAATAAGATCATTTTTGTCAAAAAGATCTTATGTTTTGAACATTTTAGGTTTTAGTGATGGGAATGTTCCTTTAAGGAGCTCCCATTATTCATTGTATTCCACTTATATTGAGCTTAGTGGAAATAAGGATAATGCACATCTATTAGATGCATACGCTAGAAGAGAATTTTTTCATGACAATACTGCCATAGAATCTGACACAAGATCTAATGATCAATAGTTGACATTTGGTATTTTGTTATAATACAATCAATGCATTTGTATTGAGTATTTCTCCTCTCTTGCTCAATGAATTTGCAAAGCAATTCTGAACATGTCATGATTTGATGACAATGATGATCTTCTACTCACCAATCATCTAACTTTCTCTTCTTGTATGAACTTGCATGCTTTTCTAAACTTGTTGTATTGTGTGGACTTTGTTATATGTCGAATCTGATCTCTGCACTGAAACAATTGACAAATGTAGTTTCGTTTTTCATTGGTTCCTCCATGTTGTGTATTTCGATGAAATGTTGCTCGTGCTTGCCAATGTGACTTCTCCATCCCTTGTGATGACCATACACTCAAGCTTCCATATGTCTTTACAAAAAATGTTGTATGATCTCTTAGTATGTGCTGCATATGTCAAAATCATAATGTTAGTCTTATGTTTGGATCTAAATATATATGAAAAATTGAAAGCATCTTGAAAATTTTATACTAACCATGTAATAAGTGATGTGATCTTCTCCCCATGCTTTTGATACTGCATTAACAAACTCGACACAAGTCCTTTGGATAGCTTTCTTATCAATATCAGAGTTTTTTTTTTTTTCTTAAAATAGCAATCATACTATCAAGCTTTTTCCATACATCAACTTTAAGTACTCTGGTTTTGCCGTCTTTCTCGAAATCCTAAGTGGTAGCAATAATATCTGTCCAGACTTAGTGTTGAATATTAGACGCCTTACAAGTATGATTTGATAGGAAACGATGTGCTTTTGCTCCTCCTGTGCTTGGCTTAGTTGGCATGTTCTCATTCTTTCTTGAAAGCTTTTCATCTTTTTGAATTTTGACATGTTCTTTATGGAGTCCTGCTTTTGATAAAACATCTTCTGATTGAGAGATAGCTTCCTTTGCTAATGATGTTGGCTTAGTAATCCAAGCAAAAACTATATGAAGATAAATGATCTTTTCTATTAATCTACCTTCTGCATGAAGAGTGCAAACATGCACTTTTTTCAAGGGGATAGGCAGCACAGGCTTTCAGTTTGGATCTGCATATTCTCTAGTAATTCTTGTACTCCTAGTTACATCTTTTGCCATTTTCATGCAGTACAAACAAGGATGTTTTGATGTAGCATCGTGAGAGACATCATACATAAATTTCAATGTTTTCAAATCACCTGCTAAGTGCCATTCAACATTGAGGTCTCCAACTCCTAGAACATTGAGAAGTCTTCCATCCATATGGTCCTTGATGATCCTAGGATAAGATGTCCTTGAGAATATCCATGATAATATATCATGATCCTCTTTCAGCACCTATCCAAAGAATAAATCAGACCTAGTTTACAATGTATTAATACTATTCAATGAATGTAATGTAATAATGAGGCTAGTTACCTGAAACGCTGCCAACCACCATATATCATTTTCTGACTGGTCACTGAATTTGAAATCTTCTTGGTTCTCTGTTTGTGATAGAGCACCATTCATGAGAGTTATACTAACCCTCTCCATCTTCTGCCCTTTCACAGTTTCTAACTCATCTAACTTAAGTACTATGATTATTTTGCCATTCACCTTTTCATAGATTATATTATAGAATGTGACGATGTATCTCAGCAAGTAATTTAGATCAACAAATAAATTGTTTGATGAATTATAGAATATCGATCTTCCATCAGTTTCAATATACACCTCCTCAATATGAAATGGAGTTCCAGTGATCTTATGCATACCTATGTTTAATGTATCTCTCTCTTTCTTCAAGTGATATGTCCTAGGGATTGGGACTTTTCTAATTTGAACTTGCTTAAAAGCTTCTCTAATTAGTTTAAATATTGTTTCATATGCTTCTCTGCTAATACCTGCAAAATCACAAGCACCCTGAACTATAGTCTTATCTAAAAAAATTTGAATGTCCACCATCAAAGACTATGCTATTTTACAATTTACATTTGAAATCCTATTGTTCATCATGATACGCTTAGTGAATTTGCAAGTCAATATTGTGCCCCATGACATTCCTAGTGAAGCATTGTCTTTAATATTCTGAGGAACTACTAATGCATATCTGCAAAAAAAAACAGATAGTTAACATAATATCACCATAGTTGAAATTAAATCCAAATGTCATTGAAAAACTTACAAAAATCAGAATATGCTTACTTGAATGCACGGATCCTTCTATTTCGATAACCTCCTTTTGAAGCATTTAAATATCCTTGCAATTTTGTCGCTTTTGCTTCTTACTTTCAACCTTCTTCTTTGCCAAATCCACATCCTTCAATAATTGTAAGTTTTCAATACGAATAGACTGTAAGACTGATTGCATTTGCTCTAGTTCTGATTTGATATTGACTGTTATCTTCTGTAATGATTCATTTTTTTTTTGTTGTTCATTTTCTTCTAACGTCTTTTGGAGATGACAATCTCTATTCTGACAATAAGAGGATATCTGAATTAACTCACCTTCTAAAAAGTGAACTTTATTTATATAAAGTTGTTTTCCATGATTCTGCAATCTTTCACAATATCCTAGTAATCCACTATGCCCATTGCATATCCATGTAACTAAATGAGTTATTGAGGAGAATGTGGGATGTGTCAAAGTGCTTGGATCTTGTGGATATAATGTTCCATCTATCCACAAATTCAAGTTTTTTTTTTCTTCTGCCCTGTAACGAGAACGATCCTCAGCAGATATTTAAATTCCTTTGCCTCCTCTTCTTTGCAAAGATGCCAATTCAATAGGGATATCCACATGTAGATGATACAATGTCATCATAAAAAAAAACAATAGAGTAATCAGTTGCATCAAAGTACTATGACCAGATTCAATGAAGCAAAACAAAATACTCATCTTTGATTATATTATATACTATGTATGATCAATCCAATCTCCATGCTTGTATGCTTGATTCAAATTTGGAAATGCCGCTCATTTTTTCATTCCAATAGGTAGTTGGCGCTCATATTTCTATTCCAAAGTGATGATGGCATTCATAATTGGAGATGGCACCCATATTTCCATTCTCGTGGAAGGAATACATATGTAAACATTTTGCAATTTTTTTTGATTGGGGATGGCGGTGATATTCTAGATCCAGTTAGAATATTGTCCTTTTCGTAACCAATGGAGGGAATATTTTTGAATTTAGTCAAGTTATATTGCGAACTGTTAACAATTCTTAACTGTGACTATAAATACTGTGGTTAGATCATTGGAGTTGGGGAGGCCTCGGGATTGGTGGAGGCAAGCAAATAAACAATATTGTTTTTTTTATTTTGATATTTTTCTATATCCTACATGGTATTCCTTAAAGGGTCTTTTTAATATTGAGAACTCCTCTAATGCGATTCGAGATGTATTCGCCACCTCGATCTGTCGTGATCTGCTTCACTTTGTTGCCTGTACATCTCTCAGTCCAATTCACATACTCTATGAATTTATCAAGTGCTTCAAATTTATTCTGAATAAAGTACACTCTGGCAAATTTACTATAATCATCAATGAAGGTTATATGATATTTTGAGCCTCCCACTGAGATCACATTGAAAGACCCACCGCAGATGTTAGAATGCACTAACTCCAGAATCTTGGTCGTTCTTGTAGGAGTCTTTGACAAATGGAGTGCGTGACATCTTATCCTTCAAACATGCATCACAAGTGGTCGTACTGGTTGCATTTGAGATGATGACCCCTGTTATCGCTCCATGATGGTTTGCATGGTAAAGTGCCATTGAGTTCATGTGGCATAGTCTCACGTGCCACAGAGTGTCTGGCGAATCATCATGAGTCTGATGCACCTGATCTGCAGACAGGCGTACCTTCAGGTGATATAGATTACCTTTTCTTTTGACTTGAGTTATTAGAGTACTAGTATTGACATCAATCACGTTGCATGCTTTGTCAAAAAACATCACACGCATTCCTGCATCTGCTATTATTGCCACAGAAAGCAAGTCTTGCTGCAGTGTAGGCACGAACAGGACATCTTGGAGTCGTTTGTCTCTGCCATTGGTGTTGAGCCACAGTGAACCAATATCGTTCACTTGATGTTTAGATCCATCTCCAAGAACAATGAAGCTTGAGAGATCTGCACTTCTGAAATCAGACATACTTTGTCTTGTTGTCACGAAGTGTGAGGTGGCTCCTGAATCTAGGATCACCTCAGTGTGTCAGATGTTGATGTTGCACACACGTCTTCACAAATGTAGGTGGTCGAACAGTTTCTATTCAATCTCTCTTTGCCCATTTTTGAACTCTCAGGCTATTCTCTTGTCTGTTCTGTGTTGATTTATTCCTCGGGTTTAGGTGACAATGTTGCAGTGGAAACACTCAATTTTTGGATTAGACCAGCCTGTATCAACTGTGTGTCCATCTCATCTGCATCTCACGCAAGTCTTCTTTTCTCCACCTTGTTGTTTCGACCTCCCTTTGCTCTTCCAGTTGCCTTTGTTGGTCCCCTTTGCTTGTTGATCACGATTGTGCCTTTGATTTGACTCCCTCTTAGGCTTAAATTGTTTCTTGGATTTTCCTTTGTTGTTGTAGAGGGCCTGGTCAGAACCATCCTTGTGATCAAGGTGTTTTCTCGCCTCAACTTCCTCTCGAATCTCGACAATTACCTTTTCGAGGTTCATTGTAGGATCTTTCGCGAGCAGAGTTTTGGTTGTCTGGAAAGATCTGGGTAAGGCTCTCAACAGGTAAGTGAGCTGCTTCTCAGCTGACACTGCATTCTCTGCTCCAAAGGTATGTAGTGATAGAAATAGATCCTTCATCTTCCTTACAAAAGAAGTGAGGTCTTTCTCATCCCATTGTAGATTTGTCAGTTGATATTCCAGCATCATTATTTGACTTCTTGATTTCGTTTGAAATCTTGTGAGCAGTGTATCCCACATCTCCTTAGCTTTGGAGAGCGTAGCCAGGTCAAGTGTGAGACTATCTTCAATGGAAGATGATAGCAAGCTACTGCCTTGTCATTTTTCTCCCTCCACTCGTGTAGCTCCTTGCCTGATGTCGTAGGCATTTCCTATGTGCCATCCACCCAGGGGAATAGTCCTTCGCCCTTGAATATCAGCGATGTCTTAACTTTCCAAGCTGTTAGATCTTGAGGAATCAAGAACTGTACAGATCTTGCTCTGTATGCTGCTAATTGAAGCCATTGCTTCTGAAGTGTGCTCTCTTGTTAATGGTTATTTGTTTGAATGCTTGGCCTCCTGGATCTGATAGCCTTTTGGCTATGTCAGATTATGACAGGGTAGGCTCTGATACCATTGATGACAATCGAAGGAATCGCAAAAAATGAAGCAAACGATTACAATCCAATTCAGATGGAGTTTGGATTTGATCCCTGGTCACTACCAGCTATATCATTCCTACAATCCTCCAGAATGTAGTCAAGCACTAATGATCTACGTTAACAGATTAATGCAGCATTCAACAAGATTCAAACCAAGGTGCAAAATTAAATGAACAAGAGAATCTGACACACGAATAACAGCAAACTAATTTGCATTCAAGATCTGACATAACAAGACTGACATGTGTGCAACAGCTACAAAATCATCTATTAATTCGCTGATTCTTAAGCACTGCATGCAAATCCATGTAGTGCGTTGGCATGAGAGAAATACAGTTCTCCCACGAGTAATGTCTCACTTACTAGCGGACTTGTGGATCTACAGATCCCTTGTCTCGCACGCAAGTAGACTTGTATTTTGTATTTTCGTCTACTTGCTTACTAGCACTACTTCATCTATATATCTTGTATCAAGTATCATGCAGAAAGTATATAGTCGCGTCATGTAACTTCTAAATTAGAGTGATTAAACATATAGAGCTAATCACGAGTTACAAGAATGGCTTAGCCATGACCTTGAGTGTATCTGTGGACGTCATGCTATCAGATCATATATCTGTACTCCTGGATACTTGCATGATCTTGCTGGTCCTTTTTGGAGCGTGAGGGCAAAAAAAGTGTCGTGATGATTTTTGTGTTGCCTCGTGTCTTTTGACTTTTCATGTCGTCTAACTTTCTCCCCTGTACCGCAAAAGATTCTCTTTCACGAATCTTTTGCGTTCGTGTCTTCTTGTCATGGTGTTCGCGAACATTTTCGCTTCGTGTCTTTTGGCTTTCGTGTTCACAAACATTTTCGTCAAGTAGAGGGCTTTAAGCTAGCAAAGCTTTGGTAATAGAAACATTTTGTTTCTTCAACCATGGGCTTTATGAGCATAATGCCTTGAGTTCTAAAAATAATGTTTAAAAAAACACCTTGAGTGGTAAGGCTTTTCCCATAAACCCTTGACCCTCAAGGCTATTCCAAATGTAAGAACATGGGTCTTGGACCCTTGGGCTATCACCCTCATGTCAAGGTTCTTACATCAGGAAAAGCCCTTGAGCCATGGCTTTCCTCTATATGAGTAGCTTTGATGACCACAAGAGCATTGTAATGAGAGAGAGAGAGAGAGAGAGAGAGAGAGAGAGAGAGAGAGAGAGAGAGAGAGAGAGAGAGAGAGAGAGAGAGAGAGAGAGAGAGAGAGAGAGAGAGAAATAAAATTACTATATATATTGAATAAAACCTCTAAATAGTGATGGTGGATAGTTGCATCTATCAAGTAGTAGTAATGTAAAGTATACAATGAGTAGGATCTTGTTAATATGGAAAAAGAGAATTGTATATCTTCTTTGATTTTGGACTTTTGTATAAGTTGTTTATAAGTATTGTGGGCAACTATTTAAAGTGAGCATATCTTTAGCTAAATATGCATTTCAAAAAAATTTGCTCAAAATTTATGGGCAGATTTTCTACGCAACGTAAATGTACACATGTGCTTTTCCTATTGGTCCAAAGAAAGCTTAAAAGGTTAAAGAATAATAAAAAATATCTTTTTAAAGGGCCCTTTTGACATTAAAATTTCATCTAATGGCTTTCGTAGTAGAAAGAGCAACTATGTCTTGTCAAAGTTTCTTACTATACCAAGAGAATACACCATTACCAACATGAAATACGTACCCTATGGTAGATCTCTTGTCATCAATACAGCCTGCCCAATCTGAATCAACAAAGCCCTGTAAAATTGATAACGTCTGATGTCTCTCATACAACAATCCATGGGAGCATGCCTGTCACATATCCTCTTCGCTGCTTTCCAATGAATCTCCCTAGGAGTAGCCATGAATTGACTCACAACACAACATACCTTATGTTAGGATGAGTAGTTGTGAGATAAATCAGTGAACCAACTAATTGACGAAATAGAGTAGCACTAACTAGCACACGCTCATCTTGGTTAGACAATTTTTTACTAACCTCCACAACTGTAGATATTGGCTTGTTATCGCACATTTAAAATGCTTCAGAATCTCGTTCACAAACTTTGTTTGTGTTAGTGCGATGTTGTTACATCTTTGCCAGATTTCCACTCCCAAACAGTAGTGCATTAAACCAAGATCAATCATATGAAAATCTGAAGATAGATCCTTCTTGCTTTCACTAATCAAATCATCATCATTATCTGTGATTATGAGGTCGTCCATGTACATCACAATCAGAGTGATGCTAGAGTCACGAGCAAAGTAGTAAAGATTGAAATCTGAAAAAGTGTGTATCAAACCTCTAGATAGGAGATACTCATCGAAGTGGTTGTACCAAGCACGTGGTGCTTGCTTCAATCCATATAAGGTCTTCTTTAATCTACATACTTTGTTTTCCATGCCATGTACCACAAAGCCATAGGTCGCTCCATGTACACTCATTCTTCAAGCTTACCATTTCAAAAAAACTGACTTTACATCCACTTGGTGTAGATTCCATCCAGATAACGTTGTTAAGGCAATCACCATGCAAAGTGTATTCCATTTGGCCACATGAGCGAAGGTCTCTTTGTAGTCAATGCCCTTACTTTGCGCATAACCCTTCACTACAAGCCTGCTTTATGTCTCGCAATAGTTCCATCGACATTGTACTTTGTCTTGTATACCCATTTGTTGCCAATGGGTCTTTTGTCCTTTGGAAGATCCACAATTTTCCAAATGTCATGGTGTTTGATGGATCAATCTCCTCTTGTGTAGCGGGTATTTTCTATCCAGCTTCAACCCTAGATCCAAGCACATTAAGCATCAAAGGAGATGAAGAGGATCACATGTTGTCACGCGGAGATTCGTTCCCATGAGAGCAATAGCATAGCTGATAATCAAGCACATGCTTATGATCCAAATCTAACACTAACCATTAACACTACAATCCATTAACACTATTCAAACAAGGGTAAAGCTTACTTCTCTCTCTCTCTCTCTCTCTCTCTCTCTCTCTCTCTCTCTCTCTCTCTCTCTCTCTCTCTCTCTCTCTCTCTCAAAAGTATTATAAAGATTAAATCCCAACAATTAGCAAAATCCAAAGAAAACATAAAGATCCAAATAAAGCATGAGAGATGGAGAAAGGAAGAAGAACATGGATATCCAATTTCAATTGATAGAGGCTCAACCTGCTTATTGACATGAACATGGAAGTTCAATTAAATGTAAGAAATGAACTACAAAGCACCACTCTATATAGTGGATTTTAGGGCTTTGGCCTCAAATCCTATTGGCCAATCCTTATTATTTGAAATTTGAAAGTTTCAGAGAGCGCTTTTTATTCACTAACTTGACTATTAGGCCTTCTTGCGACATAAACAGTCCTTCAAAAAGGCCTAAAGTCCTTTTATTAACTTCTAACTAATCAGATAACTATGTGATCATTGGGCTGGACTTACACACGCAGGGTTCCAAATCCCTCTCACTTACTAACTAGGGTTAGGGTTGTCTCAATATCCACAAACCCTCCAACATCTTGCATTGATTTTTGCCATATCTCCTGATTTTTGGCCTCCTCAAAGCAAGAGTTCAGTAAATAAAATGACATTGCTCATAAGCGCAATATTTACCTAAAATTTATCAGGTTCCTTCTTCTCTCTTGTGGAATGCCGTAACTCTCCCTCCTAGCTAGATTCGGCAACTGCCCCTTCCTTGTCACTCATGAGCTTAGTGTACTAGTTAGGTAGTTTGCGTTGAGGTGATCCACTATGAGGTGAGCAAGAATCCCAGGTCCATGCTCCTCCTTCCTTTTATCACCTGCTACCTCCATCTCGTCTCTATAATGGGAGGAGTACCACATCTCTCATCATCATCATCTCGATGATCTTCCTGTAGTGGTGAAGCTACTTCATCCTCATTGAGAAGCCTGGATAGCTCATCATATCCTTTTCTTCATCTCCAAATCTATGGATCTCACCAAACAATACATCACGGCTTATGTGCCCACGTAGTCCAACTGGATCATAGCACCTATATCCCTTAGTTTGCTCATCGTATCATGTAAAGATGCACTTCAAGGCCTTTACCTACATTTTTGGCTCTTTCACTCCTATAGGTATATGAACATACACTCGGCATCCAAATACTCGCAACCCATCCATCCTAGAATTCTTACCATTGAATGTCTCCTCGGGTGTGCGATTACGCACAACAACTGTAGGACTTCTATTTTGCAAGAATACAACAGCTATGATGGGTCCTAGAAAGAATCAGTAAATCTCATATGTGTCATCATTGGCCTAGCTATCTCAACAATGGTATGATTCTTTCTTTTAGCTATCCCATTTTGTTGAGGTGTATCAACCTATGCAAACTCTTGTTTAATGTCATGTTCCTTACAAAAATCAATTGAAGTTCTTGAAATATCCAAATGTTTCTAATCGTGTAGATCTAGGTCTTTTGTGAGTAATCATCAATAAAGGTTAAGAAATAAAATGCTCCACCAATAGGCATTCCACATAGATCACTAGTTCAAGCATTGATTTTGCCCTTGTTGCCTCTTCTTTGGTGAACTTCTCCTTATGCAACTTGCCTAGTGCACACCCATTGCAAATAGACTCTTCTTTGTCATCCAAGCTTGGTAGGCCTGTGACCATCTTGAGCTTGCATAGCAGCCTCAGTTTTAAAGTTCATATGCTCCAAACGTCTATACCATAATCACTTTGTGATATAGAGGTCGGATGCTTATGCATTACACTTCATAACAACAAAATTTAACTTCTACAAATTACAAGTTTTATCCCTAAAACCATCAGCAATCACCTTGAAACCCTATTTTACATCCTTGATCTGTCATTTCTTGTTGTTGAACTCTACCTTCAACTTATGATTTGTCATTGTACCAACAAATAATAGACTTTTCTAAAGGCTAGGAACATACAACACATTTTGAATTACCTTCACATGTCCATCAGGACATTGAATAGGCACTGCACCAACTCCATGAATTTGGCACTCATCGTCATTCGCTTGCGCAACTCTTTTTCCATCGTTGGTGAGCTCCAGGCTTTTGAACAACGATTTTTTGTCGGTCATGTGTCTTGCTGCTCCTGAGTCCACATACCAATGTGTGTGATCAATAAAATGTTGCGATGCTAACGTTGTCACAAACATCATGTCTTGATGTTGATTGTCAATATCATTCTCTTCCTCAACAAGATTGGTCAACTACTTCACTTCGTCTTTCTTAATATCCACATTTTTCTTGCGCCAATCTCTTGCCCGATGTCCAAACTTTTAGCAACAGAAATACTTGTCTTTCTTCTTCTTGTCAGATGTGGATCCCTGATCTTCATCCTCCACATTTCATTTCTTGGGTTGCTTCTTGTACTTATGCTTCCCTTTGGCTAGCATTGCTTGCTCTTCTGATGAGGGTTGTCGAAATTTTTGTTGGATTATTCTCCTTCTTACCAATCGACTAATCGATTTTAATTTTCATCCATTGTTTATCCAATTCTGCAGATTTTTTCGTGTATTTCCACACTCTGCAAAATTACACAGAGTTTACAACAGTGTCGTCTTTTTCGCCTGTCAAAAATTCCGTTGAAAAATGCAGTGTCTCTTTTTTGCATTTTTCGCCTAACAAAAATCTCGTGTAAAATCATAGTGTCGCATTTTTTGCTTTTTCTAAAGGGCCTCAAATGTTAAGGAAATGACTCTGGCAAAGTATGGGGCAACCCTAAAATGAGATTTAAGGGCACCGTCTCCTTTTCTCCCTTTTCGCGAAAAACCCGACAGTGTCGCCTATGGCTGTTTTAGTTCATTTTTGCAGAGGTACAGTTTTGGTTCATTTATGCAGACAGAACGTCTACGGCCAAATTCACCATTTATCAGCAATTAATGACAAGGACCGGATGGATGCCAGCTGATTACCAGCCAACTAGCGATTGCAATTTACAACCTAATTTCTTAGTATAAATAGTTTTTCATATTCTTACAACTTTAATAATGATTATCAGAATTATCAGAAAAAGCATTTTGAATAGTTCTCTCTCTCTCTCTCTCTCTCTCTCTCTCTCTCTCTCTCTCTCTCTCTCTCTCTCTCTCTCTCTCTCTCTCTCTCTCTCTCTCTCTCTCTCTCTCTCTCTCTCTCTCTCTCTCGTCTGCGAGCTTGAACACTCCTGAGCATTCTAGCTCACTTATTAGGGTTGTTTTAGAGATTGCTATTGCGCTATTGCTTATCAGCATTGCACTTAATTCAGACTTTCATTTTAGTTGTTCAAAGATAGCATAGAGTACGCTGCTTCAATCCACAACTTATTGTACTCATTTACTTCTGTTACGTTGTCATACTGAATTAATACTCTTCTTCATTGTGTTCAATTATTGTCTCAGAATGTATACGCTTCTGTATTTTTTCGCGACTAATTATTTGTCTGATAATTTTTTATGCTTAATTATTTGGCTACGTAATCATTGTAGTACTGCCAATTTCAAAATTAGTTACTATAAGTTCAAACATGATTTCTATCACTATAGTTTTTGTTTGAAATTGATAGGCGTAGTCATGCATAGTGAAAGAGAAAGATAGTTTATTTTGCCATGCACAAAAAGTTTTCTTTCTAGACACTCGAATTATTTTCTTTCGTTTTCTTTTTCGAGTTCGTTTTCTTTTCGAGCTAGACCTATCTTCTGTACACCACTTTTCGACATGGTATTAGAGCGAATTTCACTAATTCTTTATCTGATTCCAACATGATATCAGAGCGAAAGCTCTAATTTTTGATATCTTTTGCGATATCAAATTGATATCATATTCTTCAGTTCTTTTCAACCTTTCAATATCAGAGAATTAATTTATTCTTGTTGGCACTACCACCTCTTAGTGTCATCGATATAGTCGACAGACTAAGTTCCAGATGGATTCTCAAAGTAAAGTTGGTCTTATCGTAGACAAGCTGAATGGATCCAATTATCATTTGTGGAACTTTAAGATGAAGACCTTGCTAATCGCCAATGACTTATGGGATGTTGTTACAAGTACAGAAGTAAAACCTGAAGCGACAACTCAAAGTGGAAATCGAAGGACGGTAAAGCTTTCGCGCTTATTATCCTCAATATATCAGATACACAGAGCTAGAGCTAAAATGTCAAAAGATGTTTAGAACATTTTAAACTCACTATATGACATGAGGGACGTAACTACTAAGTTATATCTATGAAGGAAATTCTTCACATTCAAAATGTCTACCGGTGATTCTCTTCATAGTCACATTAACCAGTTTAAGAATCTCTTGCAATAGATGGTCGTTGTCAGATCAGTCATAGACGATCAGGATGCGATTATGACATTGCTTTCAAGCTTGCCCTCTACACATGAGAACTGGGTGATGATCATATCGACACACACAAATTTAAATCTTACTAGAGTTATCACTACGTTGTTGCAAGAAGATAATCGAAGAAGTCAAGACTCTTCGCCTACCTCCTCCTCTCAGTCTGTATGTCAACAAAGGCTTAAAGCGACTGAAGCAGAAAAGCTCCAAGAAGACTGCAACGAATCAGAAGCCGACTCAAGGTCAAGAACAATCATTGAATTCACAATCGAAGAATAAGATGTTTTGCAGGTATTGCAAGTGCAATAACCATGAGATCAAGGATTGCCGAATTCTCCAAGCGAAGAATGCAGCCAAGCAACCTGATTAACAAGCAAATACAGTATCATCATCTCCCCAGGTCGAAGTGGATGAAGGCGCATTCATGGTCAAAGATCAAAGCACATATTTGGATGATTTATGATTTCTGGATTCTGGAGCAACTCAACATATGACCAATCAACGTGAGATCTTCAACTCCTACACTCCTTACAACACAAAGAAATTTGTTCATCTTAGTGACAATAGTACTCACACTATTGAAGGTAAAGGTACTATAAGATTGCGGTTCCAGCATGATCAATTCAAATTACTATCAAAGGTCTTATATGTTCCTAAACTCTCTACAAATCTGTTATCAGTGAGTAGAATTACAGATTTATCTCATAAGTTAGAATTTGAATATGATCAATGCAAAATTATTGATAGGAGTAATAATATCCTTGCACTCGGCAAGAGGTAGGGTTACTTATATAGATTGGCACACTGTTATTCTGAGTCTAGTCAAGCCTTGAAAACCTCTATTCTAGTCAATAAAATATTACTATGGCATCATCGCTTAGAACACTTGAATCATGCATCTGTTATGAACATGTCCAGACAATCCATGGTTCTTGATCTCGACTATCCTTCTGGTAAGGTCGATCTCCCTATCTGTCATAGTTGCATCTTTGGGAAACAGGCTAGGATTCCTTTTAGATCAAACCATATGCATGTAGCAAAAGATCTGTTAAATGTTGTTCATACAGATATATGTGGACCTATGCAAACTCCCTCATTGCTAAATGCAAAGTACTTCATTACCTTTATTGACGAATTCTCTAGAAAGACAGTTGTTTATTTCATTAAACATAAATCAGAGGCTTTCATCAAATTCAGACAATTCAAATAGCATGTTGAGAATCAAACTGGCAAACAAATCAAAGCACTAAGGTCACATAACGGGGGAGAATACATCTCCAACGAATTCAAGGACTATTGCCTTAACAATGGCATTGAGCAACAATACATCACTTCCTATTCGCCTCAGTCAAATGGTCTTGCTGAGAGAAAGAACAGAACCTTAGTCGAATCGGCAAAGTGCATGTTATCACATGCGACACTTTCGAAGTGCTTCTGGGATGAAGCTGTTTCAACAACAACCTATATTCAAAACAGATGTTCTACTAAAGGCCTCTTAGACAAAACATCATTCGAAGTTTGGACAGGACCAAACCTTCTTTATCAAACTTACAAGTTTTTGGATGTACTTCTTTTGCGCAGATTCCTCGTGATCTCAGGAAGAAGCGCGACTTCTAGAGTAGCAAGTGTGTTTTCATTAGCTACACTACTTCAGATAAAGCCTACAAGTTATTCGATCCCATCGAGTCGAAGACATTCACTAGCCAAGATGTCATCTTCATCAAAGATCAGTTTCAAGACCTCAAAGGAAGGGTAGTCCCCATGTAGCCGACCTATTAGATTTCCCTGACGCTTTGAACTTTCCAGTTCATGAGTCGACTATTCCTATTGAAGGTCCAAGCTCCTCTACTCTTGACGAACAACAAATCAACTGCGAATCAGAAGATGATGACGTTGCAGATCAATAGGATGATGGAAATAATCAACTTCCTGTATTACCCAGAAGATCTTCAAGGACTAGCAGACCGACCACTTAACCGGTATATCGACGAGTCTGCAGATTATCTTGTTCAGGAACTGACGTCTGTCCAATAGGCACTCAGTCAGCCTGATTCAGATCTCTGGCTATGGATAAAGAAAATTCATCTCTTATCAAGAACCAGACATGGATGATTGTCGAACTACCTAGCAGCAGAAATGTAGTTAATGGCAAATGGATTTTCAAAGTCAAGTACAATGCAGATGGAAGCATCAACAGAAGAAAGACACGACTTGTAGGCAGAGGATTTTTTCAGGTATACAATGTCGATTACACTAAGACCTTCAGTCTAGTAGTCGAGCATTCTTCTATTCAGCTTCTGCTATCATTTGTCGCTGCAACAGATTTGGAAATACATCAAATGGATGTACAGACAACATATCTCAATGGAGTTATCGAAGAAGAGATTTACATGGTGCAACCCGAAGGTTATATTATCGAGGGTAAGCACAATCATGTTTGTAAACTCCATAAGGCACTTTATGGCTTGAAGCAATCTGCTCAAACATAGTTTCAAAGGATCAATACTTTCCTTATTGATCACGGCTATACACCTAGCTCTTCAAATTCAAACGTTCACTTCAAAGCAATGCCGCAGTCTTTTATCATTATCACTTTGTACGTGGATGATACATTGCTTTTTGGCAATAGTAACGATTTGATAAAAGAAGCCAAGACAATGCTATCATCCGAATTCGACATGACTAATATGGGCAAAGCTCATTTCTGCCTTGGCATACAAATCCACAGAGACAAAAAACAGAAGTTGGTCTACATTACACAATAGAGGTACATCTACAACATGTTAGTAAGATATAATCTGATGAATTGCAAGTTAGCTCTCTTGCCAATGGAACCAGGACTAAAATTGTCAAAGGACCAGTGTCTCCAAACAATTCATGAGAAGCAGCAGATGCGTGAGTATCCTTACCATTCTATTATAGGATCTCTTATGTACGCCATGATCTGTACCAGGCTAGACATAACTTTTGCAGTCAGCTCTCTCAGTCAGTATGACTAATCTTGGTATAACACATTGGAAGGCTCTTATCAGAGTCATGAGATATCTTCGAGCTACTATGGACTTTTGCATTTGTTATGGAGTAGTCGGCAACGACAAACTCAATTTCCTTAATGGTTACACAGATGTGAGTTGGGCAAGAGATGTAGACCTCATAAATCTACTTTCGGATTTACATTCTTCCTCAACAATGGTCCAATTTCTTGGAACAGTCGCAAGCAATCTTCGATAGCTCTATCTTCCATTGAATCAGAGTATATCGCAACTTCTCAAGCTACAAAGGAAGCAATTTGGTTGAAAAAAAACTTACTCTCAGATATCGGTCTGAATCAATATGTTTTGATGACATTATTTTGTGATAATCTAAGTGCCATCGTTTTCTCAGCCAATCCTATATTTCATTCCAGGAGTAAGCACATTGAACTGAAGTATCATTTCATCAGAAGTAAAGTTCTCAACGAAGAGGTCAGATTGCAATATTGTAGAACGCAAGATATGACAACATATGTTTTTATTAAAGCATTAAGTTTGAAGTCACACAGAAGATTCTGTATAGAACTAAGTTTGAAGGTCAAGACATTCAAGGATTCAGATTAAGGGGGAGTGTTGGATTATTCTCCTTCTTACCAATCGACTAATTAGTTTTAATCTTCATCCACTGTTCATTGTTTATCCAGTTTTGCATATTTTTCCATGTGTTTCCACAGTTTGCAGAATCACACGGAGTTTACCACAGTGTTGTCTTTTTCACCTGTCAAAAATTCTGTTGAAAAATGCAGTGTTTTTTTTTCGCATTTTTTGCCTAACAGAAATCTCGTGTAAAATCACAATGTCGCATTTTTTGCTTTTTCTAAAGAGCCTCAAATGTTAAGGAAATAACTCTGGCAAAGTGTGGGACAACCCTAAAATGAGATTTAAGGGCACCGTCTCCTTTTTTCCCTTTTCGCGAAAAACCCGACAGTGTCGCCTGTGGCTATTTTAGTTCATTTTTGCAGAGCTACAGTTTTGGTTCATTTATGCAGACAGAACGTTTACGGCCAAATTCACCACTTATCAACTATCAATGACAAGGACTGGATGGATGTCAGCTGATTACCAGCCAACTAACGATCGCAATTCATGACCTAATTTCTTAGTATAGATAGTTGTTCATATTCATACAATTTTAATAATGATTATCAAAATTATCATAAGAAGCATTTTGAATAGTTAGCTCTCTCTCTCTCTCTCTCTCTCTCTCTCTCTCTCTCTCTCTCTCTCTCTCTCTCTCTCTCTCTCTCTCTCTCTCTCTCTCTCTAGCCTGTGAGCTTGAACACTCCTGAGCATTCTAGCTCACTTCTTAGAGTCGTTTTAGAGATTGCTATTGCGCTATTGCTTATCAGCATTGCGCTTAATTCAGACTTTCATTTTAGCCATTCAGAGTTAGCATAGAGTACAAGGCCTCGATTCGCAACTTATTGTACTCATTTACTTCTGTTATGTTTTCATACTGAATCAATACTATCCTTCATTGCGTTCAGTTTTCATCTCAAAATGTATGTGTTTCTGTATTTCTTCGCGACTAATTCGCGAATAATTTGCGACTAATTTTTTGTCTAATAATTTTTTATGCTTAATTGTTTGGCTACATAATCACTGTAGTACTGGCAATTTCAAAGTTAGTTACTATAAGTTCAAACGTGATTTCCATCACTATTGTTTTGTTTGGAATTAATAGGCATAGTCATGCATAGTGAAAGAGGAAGATAGTTTATTCCTTCATGCATGAAAAGTTTTCTTTCTAGACACTCGAATTATTTTCATTCGTTTTCTTTTTCGAGTGCATTTTCTTTTCGAGCTAGACCTATCTTCTGTACACCACTTTCCAGCAATTTTACTACTTCTTGTCTCTGCTCCTCCTGTAATAGGATACTGTGAAGATTCTCGAACGTTGGTAGTCTCTCTCTCGAAGCAATGTTGTTTGCAAACATTTGAAAACTCTAGGACAAGCCGTTCATAGTTGTGTAAACAAGATCAACATCTCTTATTGGTTCTCCAATAGTTGTCAACTGGTCTTGTAACTCCCTGATTCGCATGCTATAGGACCCTATCCCTTCATTCTCCTCCATGTGAACACCTATGAGTTTGGTCCTCAAAAACATCATTCATGAGGGGTTCACCATCTGAAAATGTGTTTTGAGTGCGTCCCAAGCGCCTCTTGCTATCAAAGCCTCACTAATATGGGCAATGACATGGTCTTTGATTGACAAACTTATCAAAGATAAGGTCTTCTGTGCCTTTTTGTCAAATGCACAATTGGAGTTGTAGTTGGTCGTTGCTCCACCCCAGTGACAATGTCCCACAGCTCCTTTTTCGTAAAAGTACTCTTCATTTTGAATTTCCAAATGCTGTAATTGGATACCCCATCCAATTTGTTGGCTTCTCCAAGCACGAATTTCCCTAATCCTGCCACTTTGCCAAAAATTGCTCCTATAGCATCTTAATGAGGCTCAATGACAAGCTTAATTAGAAATTTAAAAGTCAACTTTAAGGTCTGACCAAAAAAGTTTCAGGCCCTCATACCGCTTGATTTGGCCTAGTGCACCAAATTCGGTGGAATTTTCAAAAAATGCTCCAATGTGGGATCGACAACTACCTTGCCCTTGAAATGGTATGGTTTGCATCTTGATGCACTTTCTCCCTACGATACGATGATCACTCTGTTCGGAAAAGTTGTACTTGCAGGGTATAGTCCTTTTTTTAATTTGGAGAAATTTGGCCTTTGGACGGCCTTAAACTGAGAATGCGCTAAAAGATATGGGCCTTTAAAAAATTACTCTATCTTTTCACCTTGAAGTAATTTTACCTTTCAAACGAATTTGAACTTCAGGGCCCCTTTCAGTTTGAAATTGTTTTATGAAGTTGAAGGCCCTTTTACCCTTCGGACCCCTTCACATGAAGTGTGAAAATGATTTCTTACAAATCCAATGACTCACAGCAATCTAGTGTCCTACAAAGTCCGAATATCCACCGTTGATGTCTTTGGGGCTAGATCTTGCGGTCCACAACAAGATTGTAGATTGATCTGGATTCCTCCATGCTCTAAGCACCAACATACACTAAGCTTCCATGTTGTTTCAGCACGTGAACATCCCGCACTACAGAGAAAAACAAATGCGCCCATTCTTCACGATTTCAGCTCAAATTTTTTGCTTATTCTAACTCCTATCAGAAACTGTAGCTTAGGTCACCCATCCTCTTCTGAGAGCTTAGACCCCTTGCTCACATTTGATGGAGAATTAGGTGTTTTCAGCTCCCTTGAAAAATCAGATATTTCTCTCTCTTCAACGAGTTTACCCTCTCCTTCGATACAGCCCTAGCTTTGGCCAAAAAATTGAAAAATCATTAATATCCGTCCAGCGACTTACCTCAGGGCCATTTCTCGCTTTACGGTTGTCAAAACACTGTCAAACAAACTAAATTATGAGGGTTTTTCCACACCCATCTCGTTTTTCTTGATTTAAGAAAAAACCCACAGTTTTAAAGTGCTCCAGTCACAGCCTATTCACCTATCCTCTGTTCGGGTGAGTCGATATGAACTCTAAAACCAATTTGGCAATCCATGTGCCTCAATCAGTTTCTCATGCTCTTTGTTTGCTTCATCAACCATAAGGCGATTCCTCTAATTCTCCCAAAACTTGGCTTCCAGCTATTATTGCACCTCTCCTAGGCTCTGATACCATGTCAAGGATCTTTCTAGCAATATAGTTAGCTATTTGCAAGCAATCAACAGTCACACAGATAATCAAATAGAGATATCACTCGACAACCCCAGAGAATACTTTCTGAACTGTATGTACCAAAAAGACTAAAGAGTACATATATACATTATTATTTTGGGGGGCACCGCTGCACGGTGTTACTGTCCCCATTACGGGACGCGTATCTCGACCCTAGTTTGTATGTATCGTCAAGCTGGCACAAATGCGAACTGTTGCATAAACAGTAAAAACTCGAAAACACTGCTAAAACTAGTAATAGTCATGAAATTGTAAGCGAAACTTGGGCTTACTTATTCTAACAATAGCCCCACTCTACTACAACCATGATGCAAGCAATATCTTCTTCAATCTTCCTTGAGCTTAGAAGAGAATCACGCTACATAGGGAGTGGGGCTACGATGGTATGGGATGCCATGGCTAATCCCTAAAGAAAAGTCAAGGATTTTGTATCTAGGATAACTTCAAGCTTGAGTGTGAACAAGGCTTTGTTTTAAACCCTAAATTGAATTAGCTTACCTTTTGGACAAGTGGTAGCTCCATCTCCCCTCTGGAATCTTTGTGGCTTTCTAAAGCAATTACCATCAACTCCAAGCCTTTGGCTTTGATAAAAAATAGACTCTATCGAAATCTAACTCGTAAGGGTCTTGTCACGTGAGAACACATCATGAACACCATCTACTCTCTAAGTATTTACCATCTCAAAGCTGAATTCGGACTTTCCTCTCGCAAAACTAACTTTCTCTCCTTTGCATTCTCCCATAATGACCTAGGCTCTTTATGTACCTCCCCGTCTACTGATTGCAATAACAAATGGCTTTCAAGGCCCTTGACAAATAATGCAAAATCTCATATTGCTCTGTCTTTGCAACCACCAAAGAGTCGAACTTCACCTTCTCTTGGTTCAATTCCAAATGGAAACTCTCTAGTTTCTCCCACCTTTGAAAATCTAGATTGCGACGCACTCAAAGAATCAGAACTGGCAAACTTAGAGTCTTCTCTCTTAGGATGTTTCAGCTCTCTCTTCCTATTTGTGCCAGCTATAGAGGTGATGTATCACATGTTTGCTGTAAATGCAAAACATTAGATGAGGATGTGATTCACCTGCTCTTTTCAAGTTTGCAAATCAGTGACTGACCTCTTTATTGCACGCTTTCATAGCAGATTCAGGAGATTCAGCTATTTAGATTTGCTGCTGAATGACATCACTTTTGACGATGTAAAGGTTAATAATACTTTTTGGCAATGCATTAGTGTCATTACTCTTTGGAACATTTGGTTAGATAGGAATAGTAGGGAGTTTGGGACTGGTGATTTTGTCATCTCCCCTCTACTCCTTTTCAAAGAGGGGTCGATAAACTTTTACTTCTTTGACCTTTTTTTTACCATGTATTTTGTAAAAAGTCTATAATCTATGGTTAGCTTTCTTCGAGAGAAAATTAATTTAAATTAGGTTGAGACTATTCAAATTTTCAACTAAGGAATTTTGAGTTATATAGTTCATGATAATAGCAACTAAAAAAAAGAGTTTCTTATTCAATTTATTAGGTTTAGTTAGCATAAGAGATACAAGTGTCAAAGCCAAAATCACTCATACTTACGAGGGCTAAAACTTAAGACTCAAGCCAAAACTTAACCATAAGAGTGTGTGTGTGTGTGTGTGTGTGTGTGTGTGTGTGTGTGTATACATATATATACTAGCGAGGTGTGCTCGTCGATGCTGCGACCGATGGGGTGTGTGTTGTGTGTGTGCGTGTGTGTGTGTGTGTGTGTGTGTGTGTGTGTGTGTGTATGTGTGTGTCGATGACGGGCGGCTGGTAGTCAAAGGCGGCAAAGAATGTGTTAGTACGAAATGTGTATTTGTATGTGATGTATGCAGGTTTAGGGTTCTGAGAGCCCAACAAAGGTTTGTGTGTGTGCGTGTATGTGTATGTGTGTTTGCACGTTGTGTGTGCATGTGTACATGTATGAGTGTATATGTGTGTGCTGTTTGTGCATGTGTACATGTATGAGTGTACATGTGTGTGTTGTGTGTGCATGTGTGTTATGTATGTGTGTTGTGTGTGTGCGCACGCATGTATGCATGTATGTGTGTGTATATGTATGTGTTGTGTGTGTGTGTGTGTTTGCATGTGTGTGCATGTTTGTATGTGTTTATGTTGTGTGTATGTGTGTGTGTGGTGTGGGTGGGAGCGTGTGTGTATGTATGTGTATGTGTGTGTGCGAGTGTGTATGTGCATGCAATGTTGTGTGTGTATGTGTGTTTATGGAAGGTGTGTGTGTGTGTGTGTTTTTTAGACTTAGGCTGTGTGTGTATTAAGGTTTAGGCACTAGGTGGGTGGGTGGGAGGGTGTGTGTGTATGTGTGTGTGTGAGAGTGAGAGAGAGAGAAAGTGAGAGGCTTTAGACATTAATCATTAGGATATAGGCATTAGGCATAAAACATTAAGCTTTAGGAATTAGGCATTAGGATTAGGCTGTAGACATTAATCATTATGGTTAAGCTTTAGGAGTAGGCTTTAGACATTATGCTTTAGGGTTAAGCTTTAGGCATGTGTTTGTGTGTTACATTGGAGTTCAAAATCTAACATCAATCAATCAGCTTTGCTTGAACAATGTGGCATGGAGTGAAAGTAAAACTGCTATGTTAGATATTGTGTGTTTGTCATCACATTGTGATAATGAGTAATCACCTTTTGTAGTAGTTCTCTCGACTAGTTCCCTAGTTGACCAGGAGAGGCTTGCTTCAATTAGGAGGCCAAGGACCGTGAAGAAATGCTGAAAGAGACGCGGAGGGCTGCTGAGGAGGCAGTAAAAGAGAAAAATAGGCAACTGTATTCTCTTTTCAGGAAAGCGTGGAGAGCACTCATCACTGAAAACTCATGCATGGATCTGCATGCCTCCAGTTAATCTTTTCGTTTCGTTTCGTTTCAATGCTCATTGCTCACCCACAGAAAAGTTCGTTGCATTTAATCCTGTAGAAACTCCAAAAGTCAGCACTCTTATACACGTAAATTTGGCAAGTATATGGAGGTTTATTGAATTACCACGGTCCACTCCCCAGAACTCAAATTCAAAGATCGGCCTGTTGTGAATTATCGCAACCTCGGGCGATGCTGAAACAGTCCCGGTAAGGCAGCCATCTAGAAGATGGCCATTCTCTTTCTCTTACAACTCTTACTGTCACGACAATAAGTACAAGGGGAGGGCTCCCCGAGTAGCCTCCAGAGTATGTATGTCCAATCTACTCGTCGAGTAGTAGTAGCAATGAGATCATGCTTGGCATTGCTTGCCCAGATGTGTAATTGAGTCTTGCTGGAATTCATCTACTACTTGAAGACGATTGCATGTTGTGAGTAGAAAGGACAGCCAGTCAACGCCATACTTATAATGAGATTATTTGTAATTGCAGGACACACAATGACATGCATACGTTGCCTTTCCAACTGGCAACAACCGCCTTGATGGATCATGAGAAGGAGGCCATCTCAGAGGAGGCCGCAAAGAAGCTGGAATGATTTTATTTTATAATGTCATCAAATAGGACAGCTCACTAGCAAAGACGGGCCTGAACGTTGTTGGTCTGCTGTCTGCTGCTCCGTCCCAGTCAAGGTCAAGATCACCCAAGGACCAGTCAACAGTGCTCTCCAAAAATGGATAAAAATCATAAAATCTTAATGGACAATCGCTGGAATTGACATTTCACATGTTATTATCAAAATAGAATATACATGTTTCAGCAAGACTCAACTTTCATGCTTTTTGAAATTGGCATTTCCCGTATCAGCAGCAAAGCTTGTATGTTTATTACTGTGAAAATTGAAATGCTTTTCTTTTACTTAAGATTTTAAATCTGTAGGTTCATTAAAGTGTTGTACGGATTTTAATAACAAAATAGTCTTCAAAGCATTGCTATAGCTTATGAGGAGCTGGGACTCAGGAGCAGTGTTCAAAAACCTCTTTGAGGTTTCCCTTAAATTTATTGCAAATTCTTTTAAGTTATCAGTTTTTGAAATTTTTTGCCTTTCAAAACCTGCATCTCAGATTCAGTGCGACATAATACTACATATTTACATTCATAAATTATTCTAATAATTCAATAAACTTATGTAAGTCAAGTTTTGTAAGGATCTCCTTTACCATACACAAATTTCCTCCATATAAAAATGATAAACATGAAATATCCTGCATCTAAAAAAAGTTATCGTTTTTTTTAAAGTCCACTTCCTGTATGTTTTTCGTGAAATTGGTTTTCGATGAAAGATGTCGGTTCCATTCTCAAGAGATGCCGGCTTTCCTAAACAATGCTTAGGAGTCCCTTTGGGCCTAGGAATGCTATCACGAACTGTGTACTATGCACCGTGGTGTATGCAGATTCTTGCATCAAACGATATAATATTCGATAAATTCACTACGTCTTCCAAATTTCTTGATGAAAGTGGACAACTTCCAATACTAGCATTTAGAAAAATATGACTTCTCGCTCTCCAGGTCAGCTAGTGTTTTGTACGAGTTGCATTTTCAAAGCAATGGTTGTTTGTCGAAGTCTCCGTGCTCTCACATTGGCAAAGCCTCATTAGAGGAGTTCCAAGCACCAAAAGGGTCATTTGCCATGATGCTTTTATTGACTATTTAACTACTCAATGTACATGTGGGCCAATAAAGTTTTTACACCTGTGAAGGAACATAACGTTGTTTGTCGAAAATTTGGAGTTTTCTAGTAATATTTTTGTACATTTTGAAACTCCCGCGATCTAGGCATGATTAAAGAAAGCCTGGGAATCAATAAATTCTAGAGAGATAGACACGTGTTGGTGCCTAGCACCCGCTGGCCACTGCTCGGGACCATGGGCTCACCAGTGCCCAGTGTTTTTATCTTATTTGAGAAGGGGAGTGCCCTTTGAGTGGAATACTTAAGGAGTGCACTGCATGGGCACCTACAATGCTAGCCCCACTCCATCCAATGGTGATGAAAGGGGCTAAGGGAGAAAACAAATTTCTCTGCCCTTGGATGGTGTGGGGCCTGTGCAGTAGATGCATTGCAGGTGCATTTGCGGTGCACTCTCTAATGAGAGCCTCTTTCGAGGCCCTTCTGACAAGGGTGGAGCCCAAGGCAAAACGACAGCAAGGGGATGATCTTCCTCCATGTGAAACCAAGTCCAAGGCCGTTAAAAAAATGGTGAGTTTACAAAGCCTTCCTTGTCAAACGTTGTTTAAAACTTGAGATATTTGTGCTGCTTACATTGCTACTGAGACGATGGGACTAGTTCCTTCAAAAAACCTAAGAAACTAGTTCCGTTGAGGTTTTAATTCTATTAAATTTTGGTGAAATACCTATTTCAACAATTGGCTTGCAACACTTTATAAGTTTTCTGCTTACCTTTACCTAAAATATGAAATGTAAAATAGTTGGCTTTCTTAAGTTTTTTAAATGCTTAATAAATGAAATTTCAAGTTCTTCTATTATTTTAGAAATAAATTCAGTTTTGCCATGTGCACAAACTTTATGCTACAGACAATTTAAATTGCCCCACTTAATCAATCCTTTCCATGATCCTAGTATCCATTAAGATTAGGTTGATCCAAAATAGACATTCCTTGATCAAACTTACTCCTATCCCAAACAAATTGGGATTAGTAACTTTCTATCTTACTGAGTACTACTTCTAATAAATTCAAATCTCAAACCACCTCTAATTTCATATTGTTCCACACAATCCCTAGAGAATTTCTCTTATCCACAAACTGTACAACTAATAGAACCTATAATAGAATTTACTCATCACTTCACTCCTCCTTTTTAAAGAAATTTCCAAATTTCTTATAAAAATTAGCTAGAGAGATGACACATGAAAATATCTGAATCATGAAAAGTCAATAATAAGTGTCTTCCAAAAAAGGATTCAGTCTATTATTGTTGGATTATTTTCCTTATTACCAATCGTCTAATGGTTTTAATCTTCATCCATTGTTTATCCAGTTCTGTGGATTTTCCCGTGTGTTTACACAGTCTGCAGAATTACAAGTGTTTTTACACAGTTTGCAGAATTACACGGAGTTTATGACAGTGTCACATTTTTTGCCTGACAGAAATCTCGTGTAGTAATGCAATGTCGCCTTTTTTGCATTTTTTGCTTGTCAGGAATCTCGTGCAAATATGCAGAGTCACATTTTTCGCTTTTTCCAAAGAGCCTCAAATGTTAAGGAACTCTGGCAAAGTGTGGGGCAATCCTAAATGAGATTTAAGGGCACCTTCGGCTTTTTCGCCATTTTGCGAAAAACCCGACAGTGTCACCTGTAACTGTTTTAGTTCATTTATGCAGAGCTACAGTTTTGCTTCATTTATGCAGACAGAACGTTTACAGCCAATTTCACCGCTTATCAACAATCAATGACAAGGACCCGATGGATATCAACGGATCACCAGCCAACTGGCGATCGCAATTGACGAGCTAATTTCTTAGTATAAATAGTTGTTCATATTCATACAGATTAATTCATTGAAAATCAGAATTATCAAAAGCATTTGAATAGTTAGCTCTATCTCTCTCGAGTCTGCAAGCTTAAACACTCCTGATTATTCTAGCTCACTTCTTAGAGTTGTTTTAGAGATTGCTATTGCGCTACTGCTCATCAGCATTGCGCATTAATTCAGACTTTCATTTTTAGTCGCTCAGAGATAGCATAGAGTACACGGCTCCAATCCGCAACTTATTGTATTCGTTTACTTCTGTTTCGTTTTGAATCAATACTATTCTTTATTGCGTTCAGTTTTGTCTCAGACTATATGCGTTTCTGTATTTCTTCACGGCTAATTATTTGTCTGATAATCTTCAATGCTTAATTGTTTGGGTACGTAATCATTATAGTACTGACGATTTCAAAGTTAGTTACTATAAGTTCAAACGTGATTTTTATCACTATTGTCTTGTTTGAAATTGATAGGCGTAGTCATGCATTGGAAAGATGAAGATAGTTTATTTCGCCATGCACGAAAGGTTTTTCTTTTTGAGCTAGACCTATCTTCTGCATACCACTTTCCGACATAGTATCAGAGCTGTTTCACTACTTCTTTAATTCGATTCCAATATGATATCAGAGCAAAAGCTCTAATACTTCATATCTTTCACAATATCAAATTGATATCATACTCTTCAGTTCTTTTCAACCTTTCAGTATCAGAGAATTGGTTTCCTATTGTTGGGATTACTACATCTTAGCGTCATCGATACAATCGACATACTAAGTTCCAGATGGATTCTCAAAGTAAAGTTGGTCTTATCGCAGACAAGCTGAATGGATCCAATTATCATTTGTGGAAATTTAAGATGAAGACCTTGTTAATCGCCAACGAATTATGGGATGTTGTTACAGGTACATAAGTAAAACCTGAAGACGACGACTCAAAGTGAAAATTGAAGGACGGTAAAGCTTTCACGCTTATTATCCTCAATATATCAGATACACAGATTGGACTCATAGTTGAAGCTAAAACGTCAAGAGACGTTTGGGACATTTTGAACTCACTATATGATGTGAGAGATGTAACTACTAAGTTACATCTATGAAGGAAATTCTTCACATTCAAAATGTCTACTGGTGATTCTCTTCATAGTCACATTAACCAGTTTAAGAATCTTTCGCAACAAATGGCCGTTGTCGGATCAGTTATAGATGATCAAGATGCAATTATGACATTGCTTTCAAGCTTGCCCTCTACATATGAGAACTAGGTGATGATCATATCAACACACTCAGATTTAACTCTTACTAGAGTTATCATTATGTTGCTGCAAGAAGACAATAGAAGAAGTGAAGACACTTTGTCTACTTCCTCTTTTCAAGCTCTATTTGTCAACAAAGGCTCGAAGCGACAGAAGCAGAAAAGCTCCAAGAAGGCTGCAACAAATCAGAAACAGACTCAAGGTCAAGAACAATCATCGAATCCACAGTCGAAGAAGAAGATATTTTACAGGTATTGCAAGCGCAATAACCATGAGATCAAGGATTGCCAAATTCTCCAAGCGAAGAACGTAGCCAAGCAACCTGATCAACAAGCAAACACAGTCTCATCATCTCCCTAGGTTGAAGTGGATGAAGGTGCATTCATGGTCAAAGATCAAAGCGCATTTTTGGATGATTCACTATTTTTTGCGGGCCATTACCTTTGGTCTGGCCATGCATTAATCAACATTAAGAGAACTAGAAGCACAAGAAATGACGACAATGTGCAAAATCCAAAAAAACATGAATTGCAATGAAAAACCATTCACAAGATCAAATTGCAAAATGAATTGAAATTTATCTTTTTATATTGATTTTTTTCAACTCATGAATTTTTTTTGAAAAATCGTAATGTCATTAGAATGTCTCTTTCGCTAAGTGCAATAGTTTTAAATTTATATTTCTTCTATTTTGATTATTATTGGGAGTATGCATGTCAACAAGCTTGCTTTTTTTTTGCTCTTCTATTGATACACAAAACCAGTATGCACAACATTAGAAAGTTTTTGTACTAAACCTCAACCTTCACAATGTTTGGTACACTTAATTTGGTGCCATGTATGTTAAATTTGAAATGGTCTATGTTACATCCACGTCCTGGATATAGGATTCGGCATAATCCTAGACTTGGATACACAATACTCCAGTACTTGAGATTATTGGTTATGCCACATTATTCCAAACAGAGCAAGTAATATAATTAAAAACCTTGTGAGGCCCAGACACACTAATTGGAGTTAGTACATGGTTTAGGACAATTAATACATGTAAACAATATCAATAGCTATGAAAAGTGCTTTTGGGGAGTTAGGGCCTTGTATGGGCACAAAAAAACACTTACTCATTGCCCAAAAGAGATGGTATGGATCAAGAGGATGATCAAGGATCTCACTTGCTAGATTTTTTAGAGAGCCCAATCATCTTATTGACAACCTATCAGCCCAAAAGTTGGCAAGCAATCATTTATTTCATGCTAGGAGCAAGCATATTGAGGTGGCATATCAATTTGTGAGGGAGCAAGTCATGGCAAAGGAGGTGGAGCTTCAACATGTACCTTCAAAGGAATGTGTAGCTGATATCTTCACCAAAGCATTGGGAAAAGACTTGTTTACAAAGCATAGGACTTCACTTGGAGTATTCTCAAAGTCTATTCTAAAACTAGTTGAAGAGGGAGTGTGAGAAATTGTCAACTAGTTTGCTATTTTGGACATATTTGTTTATTTGGCAATTGAGGCCAATTTTCATTTAGACTTAGAGTTTGAACTTTCAAAGTTATATTAGTCTAAAAGCATTTGAATTACCATTTTTAGAAAGTGAGAAAAATAGTAGGAGGTCGAGTTTAGTAGATTCAAATTTGAATGGTGAAGACATTGAATCTAGTCCACATTAATGATTTGGTTTTTGTTATGGAGGGAAACCAATCTCGTTAATGATGCATGGATCTACTATAAAATGATGTAAACTCATGGAAGAAAGGATTCTTCTCTCTCTCATCACATTTCATGCTTATACATGAGTTCTCTTGGGCTGATCTATCCATTGGTGCACTATCTTGATGATTTCTTGTAATCTTGTGTGTAGAATACTCATATTTTGCTATACTCATATCCACACGTGTGAAATATAGTATGTTATTGTTATTGTATGGACAACAACTTCATTTTATCATTATTTTGATGTTTGATCAATATCTTATTGAGTTTGCATCTCTTTCATTAAGTAGATGTTGATGTTCTACATTGCAAATGGTGTAAATTGTGATGTCTTTCAAACCAAAGATCAATAGATGATTTTGGATCTTTATGATTGAAAAAATCTTCACAAGTTGTGACAGTCTCAACTTTGCGAGTGTTATTCCAAGGTCCTCAGTAAGTCCTGAAATCAAACTTGGATTTTGGGGGTATGAATAGTGCCATACAACTGGGTCCACCCCCCCACCCAATGCATGTCGTGTCCTATAGAAACAAATGTGAGATGGGCAATGAAATGTTTTTTTGCTACCAGCTAGATTAGCATATTGTCGTAACTTAAAAATTTAGTACCAGGTGGGAATCAATAGGAGGAGGTGAGCCTTTTATCCTATACACCTAACCGTAAATTCTAGCTATAAAACAATGACCCCTTACCTTAATTCCCATAAACTAGACTCCTAAATCCTCTTTTTTTGGATCTCTTATCCCAAAGCCCCTTAATTCCCTAGATCCAGTATCCTAAAGCCCCTTATCCCAAATCTATCACCAGTCTGAAATCTTAGCTCTCTGGATTTCCAATGTACACTTGCGTTTGATTGATAAAGCCAAGGTCGTCCAATCAGCACAGAATAGGATGACAAACCGACTGGTTTGATAACTATGAAATTCATTGTGAATGGCTTGGCTCGAATGTAAACAGTGACATCCTTCAGTTCTCCAACATGTTTCCGTCGTGTCGAATCAGCTAAGTTGATGTTTCGCTGTGTCGGTTGAATGTCAGTCAGCCCCAAAGCATGACTAGTATCTTCTGTTATTATGTTCACGCTAGAACCAGAGTCAATTGGCACTTTTTCTATCAGGCATCCCACAATGGTAATATCAATTTCAGGTGCACCAAGATCACCTAAATCAATAGACAGAACACCGGCATCTGGCAAAGACATTTTTTTCTTTTTTTTTGGTGCAGAAAGATCTTTCAGTTGCTTTCTGTAATAAGTGTTATCTGCCAGCAACTGCTCAAAAGTAATATTCGGACGAAGTGATCCAATATCAGTCACGATGTCATAGTCTTTCGTCTTCGATTTCGAGATTGGCTTATCGATAACAGCACTAGACAATTTTGTCTTCGTGTTTTCGTCGTCCCCTTCCTCGAAAGTGACCACCTTCTCTGCAACAGCTGACTGAAGTTCAGCGTTGATAATTTCTTTCGCCTCTGATGAGATATCTTTTGCAAACAACTTCGCAGCATTGCGGTCATAATCGGGGTCATCTTTGAGATCTTCTTTAGTCGTAGATCTATTCGTCGTCTTGCTAGAAGATTTCTTCTTCGAGGATTTTCTGTGCTTCGTCGAAGATTTTTGGTCAGGTTTCGAGGAGCTTTTGCTTCTCGTTGTGACTTTGAATAAGTTTTTCATGTCACTTGGCCAGGACTGATCTTCTGTCTTTGCCAATTTTTCTTCAATAACGTCAATTCTCTGCACAACAGCATCAGTCAAAGCTTTCGCTTTCGAGTCTGCAGCAGTTTGTGTTGCTACATACTGATACTTGGGTCGCGGCTTCTGCGGTTGAGGGCAGTCAAGATACTTGTGACCAGGCTCTCTGCAGTTCGAGCATAACGGTACATAACCAATCGACTTTCGTGGATGAGGACAGTCAGGTGAAAAATGTCCCGGCTCTCCACAATTATAGCAGTTGCCCGACACTGATTTAGTCGTGGTTTGAGACTTGCATCACGAGCAGTTTTTCCCGGGTACCTCAGCATAACGTTAGCCATTTTTCATGGGCATCGACACCGACGCCCCTTTTTTGGGCACCTGTGCTCACGTGAAATATGGTTTGCGAGTTTTCACTTGTATGGTTTATTGACAAAGTCTCAGAAATGATTATGGAATATTGTTCTAGCTGCCCGATACTGTGATGCTTTGGGCAGCCATTAAAAAAAAAACATGTGGCTCACAGCATGCTGTGGCCGACTGTGCGTGCCTCTTAGGTCCTCTTCACTAGAACCCGTCCCGTGATTGACGTATGCAATGACATGGGCCTCTCAGCCCGGGTGAGGATTCATCTTTGCATGTTATCCTCCTGCTCATCAAGATACTATGCTCTGAATAAAGCTCATTGTTGGAATCAAGTGATGGTTTGTTGCAACCACGTTGTAATGATTGTTGGCAAGTCAATGATGGCAGGCCAACCCGCGGAGGCTGAGGGTGCGTGGAGGCTTGGCATTTGCAAGCTCCAATGCACATCAAAGGCTAGTTTGCATTTCAAAGAAAGGGAAAAATTTTAAAAGCATATCATATGAATGACAAACTTAAAAATTGATGTTCTATTTGAAAGGTAATGTTAAAAAGTAGAATGTGATGATAGTTTGAATTTTTAAAAAATTATTGTACAATATAACTTGAATATATGTATATAATTGGTTGAAAGGTTCATACCTAATTCATTTGAAAGGTACCCATCTAGCTGAATGGTAAGGGTGCATGTCAAATTCCAAGCATGAGTGGATGGGATTAGAGGATCACGGGTACATGTGAAGATGTTTTTTTTCCTACCAGCTCGTTTTGTTTTTGACGTTCAGGCCGGACCTTATATACAAGTCCGTGCCAGTGTTTGGGAAAGTCGACAAAGTCCGAGAATGGAACTCGTTTTGTTCTTGATGTTGAGGCCAGACCTTATATATGAGTCCGTGCTAGTGTTTGGGAAAGTCGGCAAAGTCCAAGAATGGAGCTTGCTGCCAAAACCGACATGTTCGAAAAAGGTTTTCCGAACACTGGACCGTCACTCCGCGCCTTGAGCTGGATTGGGCAGGGTCAAATCAGCGGGTAAGTGACCTCACGGAGGGATTGTGCCGTTGTGCGTGGAAGAGCTAAACATAATTGATCGCGCATTAAAACGAAGGAATAGTTGTGGCAGCGAGCGAGAGTGATGACTTCTCTCGCAATCGCTAACTCTCTCAATATTACGACTGATCTTTTATGCGTCAAGAAACAGCAGCAGTGGATCGTTGCAGAAATGCGCAGTATCGCTTGCAAATACTGCAATAGTTCGCTACTATCCAAGCATCAGGCACGTGCCAACCAGTCGTCTGCTTTAAGTTTCTGTGCCGCTTCTGTGATGCGCTTGAGAGCAGTGATAGGCGGCGCCGCTGCATCCTTGAAGTATTTTGGATATGGTGCTCTGGAATCCCCGAGGAAATATCAGAAGCCTTGCGTTACCACCACCATTTCTACCATCCCAAACTATCATAACGATGGTATATCGGAAGTTCCTAACAGATTAGTTTGGCTTCTGGTTATTGTGGTTTCTGCACATTTTCCTGTTTAGAAGTTTCTTTATACTTTTTGCTTGAGCTCTGTTAGGAAATCATGAAATTATTTGTAGATGGCAGGAGTACACAGACAGGCAGAGTAAGGGCTTTGTCCATGTTCGAGCAGTTCTCAGATAGAAGAATTGAGAGTGCAATGGACTTTCCTCGACCAGAGGAGATTCCGTGGCAGAAGAACTTGGTAAACAACGTTAATCTCATAGGCCTTCTCGGAAAGGATCCCGAGATTAAATATTTTGACACGGGCAGGATTTGTGCGAGGTCAAGTCTAGCAGTTCGAAAGTCTTCAGATTTCGATGAATCTCCAAGCTGGTAAGCCAAAAGTATGATAAATTGTTTTACCTTATTCAGAGTTTGAGTGAGGTCAGAAGAGACGGGTCGGCTGCATGTCAAATATGATCCGAGCTGATTATGGTGAACTTTATTTGCGGTATTTGCTTATAATTTTAAGATTTGCATTCAGAAACTTTTTAGGTCGCTGTGTAGAAATCTAGGGTTAAAATTCTAATGACATTTTACACTGCTTTTGGGCTGTGACCATATGCCATGAACTTTAATCACTTCTCGAACCTTTTTATTTGCACAAGCTACTGTGGCCGTGAGTTTTATTTATTCATCATTTCAATTTTGTAAAATGACATTTCCATTTTAGCTTCACTAGGATCAACTTAAACTTAACTGCTGTAATTGCTGTGTTGGGAGCTCCTTAAAAACCTCTCTCTCTCTCTCTCTCTCTCTCTCTCTCTCTCTCTCTCTCTCTCTCTCTCTCTCTCTCTCTCTCTCTTTTAATTGCACTTGTTGTCAAATTGTTCTCTTGGAAGCATATTTATACAGTTTCTATTATTGGAATATAGTTGCCTTTTCCACACAATGAACATACGTAGTCATGGTCTCACGAACGTGTGTTCAAGGATCAAACATCGTCATGAAGAGAGAGGGGTAGAGGAGGTAGAGATTACATAATATCTCCTCCCCACTCTCTTGCACTTATGATGGCCGGCTTTATTCCGTAACTATCACGGAATTGCAATCTAAAGCAACCTCCCTTCCTCATGCTGCCATGTGGCACCTTCAATTCCGGCTATTAGCATCCATATTTCTATACGGTTGCTAGTTTTGAAGGTACAGTTTCCTCTCCACACAATGTACTATGTATAATTCATGAGGTGGGCTACCGCTGGTAGCACGCTGAGCCTTGATCACAGTCTAGAAGGTGATATGAAAGAAATATGGTGCAAGGGCTATGTGCAACCAATGAATTTATATACATGCACTCACACCAACTCCTAATTCATTCACGTACCCATGATATACATGCACTCACACCAACTCCTAATTCATTCACGTACCCATGTTTTTTTTTGTCACAACGTTTTTCAGTTGTCTCAGCTGAATAGAAATACGTTGACGCCAATATCTCCGACCCTAGTGCCGACTGGTGTGGGATCTGGAGACTCTTAGCAAAGAGATGGTGTACTGTACATTGTCTCCGATCACGATGTCGATCCCTTATATAAATAAGAATATCCTCATGATTTGACTTTGAGTATGTCCGATCTCTCTTCGTAGAGAAAAAAGCTGTAGTATGAGATTGTGTATCTTGAATACGTGACTAATCATGGCATAGATCTCTCTGCATCGAAAGCATCTCATGGATCATAAAGGCCACACATGGGGGAACTTCATAGGTGATGAGAGAACATAAAGTAGAGGGTGAATAAGCAAGACATTTGAATAAGCAGTAATAACATCCATTTATCTCATAATAAGCAAGACATTTGAAAATGACATGCTTCTTAGAGAGAAGAAGAAAAAGAAGCTTCATTGATATCTTTTGATGCCAAAACGAAGTGCTAGATGTCAAGTACGTATAGCAATATATTTAGCAACAAAGGGGAGCGCAAGAACGCTTTTAAATAACAAACAACAGAAATACTAGAGTCTAATGATTGATATGAAAATGAAAATGAAAATGACATGCTTCTTAGAGAGAAGAAGAAGAAGCTTCATTAATATCTTTTGATGCCAAAACGAAGTGCTAGATGTCAAGTACGTACAGCAATATATATAGCAACAAAGGGAGCGTAAGAACGCCTTTAAATAACAAACAACAAAAACACTAGAGTCTAATGATTGATATGAAAATGAAAATGAAAATGACATACTTCTTAGGGAGAAGAAGAAGAAGTGTCATTAATATCTTTTGATGCCAAAACGAAGTGCTACATGTCAAGTATGTATAGCAATATATATAGCAAGAACGGGAGCGTAAGAACGCTAATAACAAGCATCAGAAATACTAGAGTCTAATGATTGATATGAAAATGAAAATGAAACACCACTTTATTAGAAATATAGTGCCAAGATTGTGGTTATCCAATGATATACATGCACTTTTAGTTGAGACCTCAAAAAAAGGCTATGATATAGTTCCTTGATGGAATCATAAGAGTCAATGCGGTAGGGACACATTGATGACGACTGTGTCTCATACTCTGGGGCGGTTCGAACTGTTCGAATCGTTTGAGGCCCTAGAACGCGATTTCTAGAATCCGATTCCCGAACATTCTGGTTGAGAGAGAGAGAGAGAGAGAGAGAGAGAGAGAGAGAGAGAGAGAGAGAGAGAGAGAGGTGTGCATTTGCCATTGAGATTGTGTGTGCGCTCAGTGCTGTGTGAGAGAGAGAAAGAAAATGGTGTGATATTGTGTGTGTGTGTCTTGAGATTGTGTGTGTGTGTGTGTGTGTGTGTGTGTGAGTGATTGTGTGATATACAGTGTGTGTATGTGTGTCTTTTGATGTGTACAGTGTGTGTGAGTGAGTAATTGTGTGTGAGAGAGAGAGTGTGTGTGTGATATTATGATATTGTGTGTGTGTGTGTGTGACATGTTTGCACTGTGTGTGTGTGTGAGTTTTGCGATGTGTGCACTGTGAGTTTGTGTGACCACTGAGATTGTGTGTGTGTGCACTGTAGTCTGTGCGTGTGTGTGTGTTTGTGTGTGTCAGTGTGTGTGCACTGTGTGTGATATTTTGTGTGTGTGTGACATTGTGTGTGTTGAATCTTGATGGGGTTCAATGTGGGGCCTGGGCATTGTGAGAGGGTTGTGGGACCTGGGTAGCTACTTAGTTAGAAGTTAGAAGTTAGAACTTAGGAGTTAGTCCGAGTTAGTAGTTATTAGAGTCTAGTTAGAACTTACAACTTAGAGAGATCTGAGAGAGAGAGAGAGAGAGAGAGAGAGAGAGAGAGAGAGAGAGAGAGAGAGAGAGAGAGAGAGAGAGAGAGGGCCACCATGCCGAGGGATAGGGATCCCTTGTGGGATCACGTCACCATCGCTGCGGCCTATGGCCTGATGCGTGTGGGCACGAAGAGATGGACTTTCAGATACTGTCACCAGTCTTACACTGGAGGGCCCACACGCATCAGGGCACATTTGTTACATTTGAGGGGGTACGAGATTGCCCCTTGCATGCATGCTCTTGACACGCTACTCACTCCTGTCGCATCGGAGGAGGTTGGCCCTTCGAGGATGGGGCCCAAACCGAGAGGTAAACATTCAACTCCAAGACTCTTACACTTCAAACATTGATCAAGTTTTAAGTTTTAACTCACATGATACATCAAGTCTGAAGTTTCAATTTCATTGATCATCTAATTTCTAAATTGTATTGTGATTTCAAATTTGTCTTTTTTGGCAGATCGAGATGCAGTCACGGCGACATAGCCAGAGGCCACCACATCACGCCCCCTAGTTGCCATCCGCTCACCCCTCGCTTCCCATGGCTCAGAGGACAGAGCTGCAGATGAGGCAGGGCCTAGTACCCGGCCTGACCCACCTTCTGGTGCAGGATACTCGACACCACCTCCAGCCATAACCATATCGGTACCACATCATCCACCTGAGAGAGGGAGAGGTAGATGGGGCCGCACTACATAGATGGGGGGTGGGGAGTACTATGTGTCCAGCTTCGGTCCCAGAGCCATGGCAGAGGCAGAGGTTGTCGTTCGACAATTGTTCTACACCTGCGATCTGCCATTTTTCATCTGGCTAGGACCCCGACATGGAGGAGGGCGATGAGTGCATTGAGTGCGATTGGGCAGGTGTGGCCAGGGCCATCTTGTGAGCACCTGAGGACGTTGGGACTTCTTGATGAGGGGGCTTCTGTTGACCAGAAGCTAGAGCCTCTCAGGAAGGCATGGGCCCAGTACATACTACTATCCTTTTAAATTTATGCATTGTAATTTGTAAACTTTAAAGACTTTATGATGATTGATCTGAGATCATCGATATGTAATGCATACTTATTACTTGTTAATTGCAGCTAGCTATTTATGTTTAATCATGAATCATGAATCATGATTGTAATTTGTCAATATTCAAATGATCATTTATCATTGAAATTTGCCATGAAATTTGAATTACAATTTGCGATCTATCCTCTCAGATCTATCATCTTGTTTTGTCACTTGTAAGTTGTGCAACACTGCAACAGTGCAATGTGAGTCGTGACTTGTCACCTGTGAACTTTCAACTAGGTATGGTTGCACCATCATATCTGATGGTTGGAGCGATACGAGGATGCGCCACATATTGAATATCCTGGTGTCTTCGTGCATGGGGACGATGTTTCTCAGATCCATCGACACCTCTGGGGAGGCAGTCACGGGCGAGTACATGTTCTCACATATTCGAGCTGCCATTGAGGAGGTTGGACCACAGCACGTTGTACAGGTATATATATTATACTTATTACAATTTACGGTTTACCTATAATGTTGAATGGTAATTTGTAAATGTCAATGTTGAATGTTCATTGTTTAATGGCGATTGATTAACAATGGATTATGGTTCACTAAGCAGTTGCCACTAAGCACTTGAATTCAGAATTTTAAAGTCATGCACATTGCATTGTATGGTTGTGCAAGTGGTCACAAATAATGCGTCAAACTGCGTCTCCATGGATAGGCTCGTTAATGAGACTACCCCCACATCTTTTGGACACCTTGTGCTGTACACTACCTGGACTTGTTGGTCGAGGATGTGGCCAAGATTCCATGTATTGCGGAGGTGGTGCGTACTGCACGGTTCTTGGTGAGATTTGTCACCAAGAAGCCAAGGGTCCTAGCCATGTTCAAGAGACAGTCCACCTTGGATGTCTCCACCAGGTATGCAAGTTGCAAGTTGCAACTCAAATTTGAATGCGCTTCTGTAGACTGTTGGTAAGTATTTATTGTTTAGTTAGTAGTGGTAAATATTTCATGCATGTGCCATGTATTCTGTTGTCAGAAGTTAGAACTTAGAACTTGTCACTTGTGCCCTGTGCAGGTTTGCATTTATGTTCCTGGTCCTGGAATGACTGCTGAAAGTTCATTAGGACTTGAGGCAGATGGTTGTTGCCGTTGACTGGGCGCAGTGGGGGCCGTCACAGGAGCCCAAGAGTAAGAGATTCGAGCGGACCGTTATGTATTCACCATTTTGGGATGAGGCTCGATGCATTGTGGTGGGCCTATAGCCCATCTACATTGTCCTGCGCCTTACAGATCGAGAGGGCTGCACATTGGGCCTCTTGTACTAGTTCACGGACAGGCTAGGCGAGCAGTTGAGGCTTTGCACGACCATTAGCCCAGAGAGGTATATCAAGATTTAAATTTCAAATGTAGTATGTAGACAGTAGTATGCAATATGTACTATCATGTACTATATAGTATAATAATTAATGTGTCTTCAATCTTGATTCTTGCAGGCTTGCGAAGGTCTGGGCAGTTCACAGATAGGGAGCTCAAGGATGGCTGGAATGCCTATATCTCCCGAGTTTGTCCTAATGTACGCGAGCAGGATAACCTGCTGGATGAGCTTCAGATTTTTAGGAAGGAGACCTTAGTGTTCGCCACTGTCCCGGTGCTTTTGAGAGAGGGTAATAAACTGACCATGGTCCATTACAGGTTAAACTTGTTACTTCACATTTTACTGCACAGTTAGTGTCAGACTCCCTCTTTGATCTTCTCTTCAAACCTTGCTAACTTCCTGCACATACAAGCATCAAATCACTTCTAACACAAGATGGAGCTGGTTGCCTTGTCTCCTCCCAGCCTTTGCTGCATAGATTATGATGAGGAATGCCTCTCTCTAGGCTCACTTATCCAAAATCCTCAAGCACCCCTTAACCCTGACCCTTCCTAAATCTCGACACATGGCCAACTCCATGCACAGTCGACACTTGCCACTTGGTAGTACCCTGACACATAGGCAAGTGAGTAGGCTGACATGTGTCACTCATCCATTGGACCAAATGTCCTAGTGGGCATGTGAGTCGTGTCATGTTTGACCGGTAAACCCTGACATGTCACTCATTCACTGGACCAAGTGTCCCATTGAGCATACGACATGTGTCACGTTGACTAGTCAACTCCTACTTTTTAGGAGGTCAGTCCAGCCACTCCGAATAAATGACCCAATACCCTATACCCAAGCAACATGGGACTCTGAGGCTCAAAAACATCATTAACAGTTTTATTTAAATTTCTGTTACAAAGGTCATCGCAGGCCGGTGATTTATCCACTTATGTATTTACAAGAAATACATCTATAAGTAAAAACAGTAAACAACCGGGACAGGGAGTAAAAACTGTAACATCCCTTCCCCACTCAGGTAACGTCGTCCGCGATGGCAAAGCTAGGGTACTGTGCACGCAGACTGTGCTTGGTCTCCTAGGTAGCATCAGAAAGAGGCCTGCCATGCCAAGCGACCAAGTACTCACAAATCAGACGGTTGCGTAAACGCCTCTCCTGCCTATCCAATACCCTCGCTGGCCCATGGGTTACTTCTCTCTGCTCCTGGAATGCAAACAAACCATCAGACAACAAGTTATCACCGTTATGTAAAACCCGTTTCAATCTAGAAACATGAAATACAGGTTGCACTTTACAAGTTTTAGGAAATCTAACTTATAAGAAACATCATTGATTCTTTTAACAATTTTCCAGGGTCCACAATAACGCGGGGACAACTTGTAACAGTTGCTCGTCTTAAGGGTCTTAGAGTCCTTGGGTACTTGGAGAAACACCATATCTCCTACCACAAACTTTCTAGGCGTGCGATTTTGATCAGCATATGACTTTGCTCGATCCATCGCTTGCCTAATATTAACCTTCGCTAACTCGAGCATTTCATTCATTTGAGTTAGAAAATTAGCCGCACTAGGCACTCTCTGAGGAATTCCTATCGTAACAGTGCTAGCTGGCCTAAATCCATAGTTAAGCTCAAAAGGACTCATCTTAGTACTCACATTTTTCTTGTCATTGTAAGCAAACTCCAACAGTGGCAAGTACTTCTCCCACTGAGTTTGCTTATCCCCAACAAATGCCCTAAGCATATCCTGTAAGGTTTGGTTGACTCTCTCAATTTGGCCATCCGTTTCAGGATGCTCCGTATTGCTCATTCTCAATTGGACTTCTAGTTTGGCCATAACTGCAGTCCAAAAGTTTCCAGTGAATCGAGTATCCTTGTTAGACACTATGGATAACGGTAATGCATGAAGTCTGAACACATGCTCGATAAACAAATTAGCTACTCCAGCCGCATCAATCTTTTTATGCGTTGGAATGAAATGAGCCATTTTCGTGAGTCTGTCAACTATGACCAAGATAGAATCATGCTTCAACTGCGTGCGAGGCAAGTTGGTGACGAAATCCATGGAGATACTCTCCCATCTTCCTTTTGGCACAGGTAGTGGGTGTAAAACTCCACGAGGTTTAATCCTTTTAGCTTTAGTGACTTGGCACCTTCAAACAGTGCGTCACGTAATGGTAAACATCTTTTTTCAATTTAGGCCACCAAAAGTTACGTAAGATTATTTCATAGGTCCTATCCACACCAGGATGACCTGCACTAGGGTTATCATGACACAAATGGACAATCTTCCTACGCAGCTCCTCACAAGCTGGAATGAGGATTTTGCCATTTCTCCTGATCATACCATCTTCTATGGTATATTTAAGGTAAGTGTGAGTCAAGAGACCAGAACTCTCATCCTGAGATTCTACTTGCGCAAGATTTGCCTCCTTCACAATTCCTTGACAATGAGGATCCTCTTGCTGAGCCTGTATAATCTCAGCAATCAGGTCATTTTCTATGACCACAAAAGACATCTGACACAATATCCGAGATAAGGCATCAGCCACACGATCTTCGGCACCCTTCTTGTACCGAATCTCCATGTGAAATTCCTGCGTCAACTCAGCCCACCTGGCTTGCCGCCCTCTTAGGTCCAGCTGGTTGCAGAAATATCTCAAAGTGTTATGGTCGGTGTACACATAGAATTCCGCACCATACAAATAGTGCCTCTATGCCTTCAAAGCGTGGATAATGGCAAACAACTCTTTCTCATGAGTTGGATAATTCTTCTGTGCAGGGTTGAGCTTCTTGCTCTCAAAGGCCACAGGCCTACCCTCTTGCATCAGCATTGCCCCAACGGCGATGTCACTTGCATCCTTTCTACGACAAATGGTTTTTGAGGGTCAACAATTTTTAAAGTGACAAAGTCAGCCACAGCTTGTGTCAAAGCATCGAAACTTCGCTGCTGAACTTCTCTCCACTCTTTCCATTTATTTTTCTGTAACATATCGGTCAATGGTGCAGCTACGTGTGAATAATTCTTCACACCTTTATGATAAAACACAGCCAACCCTAGAAAGCTTCTTAGTGTCGTCAAGTCTGTAGGAACAGGCCAGGCAAGAATAACAACAACTTTCTGCGGATCCGGTTTTATTCCATCTGCTGACACTATAAAACCCAAATATGTTATTTCTTTTTTAAATAATTCACTTTTTTTTTCATTAGCGAACAATGTATTTTCCTTCAAAGTTGATAACACAGTTCTTAGGTGATTAACATGCATAGAATCACCACAACTGTAAACAAGTATTTCATCAACAAAATTAACCACAAACTTGCCCATAAACGGTCTAAGCACATCGTTCATTAACATCATAAATGTTGTAGGGGCGTTAGTCAATCCGAAGGGCATAACTAAAAATTCATAGTGTCCAAAACGAGTCCGGAAGGCAGTTTTATGCACATCCTCTTCTTGAACTCTCACTGGTGGTAACCACTCTTTAGGTCAATTTTGCTAAACACTGTAGCACCATGGAGGGCATCCAAAAGATCATCTATACGTGGCATAGGATATCGATGCTTAACGGTAGTCTTGTTCAAGCCTCGATAGTCCACACACATTCTCCAAGACCCATCCTTCTTTACCAAAATGATCGGAGAGGCAAAAGGGGAGAAGCTAGGTCTTACTTGCCCCTTGGCAAGATAGTCCTCAATCATGCTTCTGGCCTCTTCCTCCTCTTTCAGACAAGGTGGTCTATTAACAAGAGATGATCTAGGAATTAACTCGATTCTATGCTCCGCATTTCTCTTAGGGGGTAAAATAGATGGAAGTTCATTCGTGAACACATCTAGAAACTCCTCCCTAATTTGGCGATTTAGGTTCTTAGTAAGATTAGTTTGTTCTTGACATACATCAGACTCATTAGCAAAAACAGACATATCATACAAGAAACAAACATACATGCACTTACACTGAACCTTACGCAACTGCGTTGCTGTGATCAAAGGTCCTGGAGGCATATGAGGCTCTCCACGTAGGGAGTGAATCCGACCATCGTGCTGGAACTCATATGCATGAGTATCCCAAACGATGTAGGGTTTCTTGGCCACATGCCAACAAATTCCAAGCACCACATCAAAGCGAGCCAAACAGGTAATCTCAAAATCTAACTCCTCAGTATAGCTCCGAATGGTTAGAGGCGTATCCACAACCCTGGCATCCCACACTTCCGCACCCTTTCCATCAGCCATTTCGACTGTGTACTGGTACAGGGATGGTTGTGTGCTCACTCTCAACCGTTTAATCAAAGCGGAGTTAATGACGTTATGTGAGGACCCAATGTCAAATAGAATCAAAACATTTCTACCACACAGCTGTCCACATATAACAATCAAAGAAGTGCAAGGAAATTGATACCCGTGTTGTGCCGCTCTTGACAACTGTGGCAAAGGAACCGAGTCCACCTTTTGAATCACCGACACATTCATCAACCATGGAACATTAGGAGGTTCTTCTTGTCTCAATTCCTCAATTTTCATAGGATCTGCCTCCTCAACTTGCAAACTGTAGGTGGTCCATGAGGGATTGCGAGGACACTCCTTCCACCTATGCCGCCCTAGACAGCCAAAGCAAAGGTTCTCTTTCTTTGCCCGCTCCAAGTCCCGCGACAATAGTGTAGAAAAGTGCTGGCCCCCTTGGGCATTGGACGTCCCATACCGCCCTTTGCCTTTTGAGGCGCCCGCACCTATACTCTTTTTCGCATTATAGGGCCACCTGTACCGCCCTATGGAGGCTTGAAGCCTGCTCCTTCTCACGAAAGGCCTAAGGTTCTCACGCAAGCCCTCCACAAACTAGAATACTTGCAAAAACATTGGCACTTCTTCTGGTATCTGCATCAGTGCTTCTCTGTACTTGTTTGCATATTCCTGTACGGACGCATTGCCTTGTTTGAGGCTTGACCAGGCTTGCATCGCGTGATTCTTTTCATCTAATGGCACCCAATTCTCAGCGAACATCCGCTTGAACCGATCCCAAGTTGCAGGCACCAAATTATCCTTCTCAATTTTACGGCACCAACGTTGTGCCGTCTCTTGCAAGCGATATGTGGCTTCTGCAATCTTCTGTTCATCATCATCAATACCACACATCTGAAAAGCCTTTTCCCACTTCTGAATCCAATTCTCGACTGCATCGGTGTTGCGTACTGCAACTGCTCTTGTGTATTTTGGCGCTTTCAAATCTTTAATTGTGGGCAATTTCCGCATCTTTAATGGTTGTTCGGCTTCTTTCTCAACTGTCACAGCCTCAACGGCTACCATAGCCGTTCCACTAACCCTTTTAGGTTCCTGTGGAGATTTAGCCGACTTTGGTTGGTCTAGAATTTGTTGTAAAATCACCTCCATGGCATCCACCTTGGCTGCCACTTCTTCGATTCTCAAGATTTCTGTGCTTCCACCTCCTAATGGATCCATATTTGCAATGTTGGAGGCTGTCCACTTGTTTAGAAGTCGGAAGTACCGGCAAAAATGAGTTTACAACTCTCAAAATTTGAGGATGATCTAAGAATCGAGCGGAAAGTTACGAAGAAAAAACTCTTCAGCCTGCCAGCTCCCACCAGCTACAAGAAAATTCTCGAAATTGCTTGGATTTCGCTGCTGGTTGGTTCTTGTGACTAATCTACTGTCCCTTGGCAATAGGAACAGTTTGCAATTGATCCCATAGCCATCTGAGCTCTCAATCAAAAGTTATGAGCAAAAAACTCCCCTTTCTCTCTCTAGAACGTTTTTGTTTTTTGCTGTCCCAGGCTTCCAAAACTTGCAAACCCTTGCTCTGATACCAAATGTCAGACTCCCTCTCTGATCTTCTCTTTAAACCTTGGTAACTTCCTGCACATACTTACTTCTAACACAAGATGGAGCTGGCTGCCTTGTCTCCTCCCAGCCTTCAGCCTTCAGCCTTCAGCCTTCAGCCTTCAGCCTTGCTGCATAGATTACGATGAGGAATGCCTCTCTCTAGGCTCACTTATCCAAAATCCTCAAGCACCCTTCCTAAATCTCGACATTGCCAACTCCATGCACAGTCGACACTTGCCACTTGGTAGTACCCTGACACATAGGCAAGTGAGTAGGCTATGTGTCACTCATCCATTGGACCAAATGTCCCAGTGGGCATGTGAGACGTGTCATGTTTGACCGGTCAACCCTGACATGTGTCACTCACTAACTGGACCAAGTGTCCCAGTGAGCATATGACATGTGTCACGTTGACTAGTCAACTCCTACTTTTTAGGAGGTCAGTCCAGCCACTCCGAATTAATGACCTAGTACCCTATACCCAAGCAACATGCGACTCTGAGGCTCAGAAACATCATTAACAATTTTATTTACATTTCTGTTACAAAGGTTACCACAGGCCGGTGACTTAGCCATTTCTGTATTTACAAGAAGTACATCTATAAGTAATAATAGTAAACAACCGAGACAGGGAGTAAAAGCTGTAGTAGTTAGTCAATCATATTGTAACTTGTTGGAACTTGGTTGCAACTTGCTAGTAGTAAGTACTAACTGCCCCTTGAACTGTGATTCAGGCTAGCTATGTCCTGTGTCATGGTGGTCGAAGTTTGGGGTTGATGTCCTCAAATTGTGTTGCCTTGCCATCAGGATGCAGACAATAACACGTTTGTCCCTCCTTGTGTGTGCAATGTGCAGGGCCTGTCACTCGAGCAGAGCGTAGGAGGAGGGCAGGAGAGGGTAGCAGCTCCCGTGCTCACAGCCCCGAGGACGAGTCTGAGTCTGAGTCTGAGGCATCGTCATGGTTAGAGTCCTCAGAGGAGGAGGAGTATGAGGATGAGGAGTCCGAGGAGGGCGGGGATGAGGATGAGGGGCGTCATACCTCTGCCTCTGATGAGGATTTTGCAGCTGAGCCTGCCACTCGAGAGGCTACAGAGAGTGGGAGGAGACTCAGGCGTAGGAGAGCTTAGAGTGCTCATTGCTCAGTGCTCATTGATGATTGTACATTAGATCATTGTAGTTACTAGTCTGTAGATGTTCATGTCACTAGATGAGCATTGACTCTTGAGCTGTTTACAGCGTAGTATGTACACATCATGATTTATCATCAGACACATCGCGCATTACATTGGTGACCGGACTCATGAGGCACCTGGCATATGTATTGACTATTATGTTATGATTCATGAATCATGATATATTATGGATTCTAGAATCTAGTTTCAAGTTTTTGATTCCTGAAGTTAAGTTTTAACCGTAGTATGTACTACTATGTAGTCTGTTTAATGTTAGTCGATTATCTAATTACTAATGGTTAAAGCCTTAAAGGTTTAAAGTTTAAACTTTAAAGTTTTACAATTTTGATTTTGGTATTTAAATTTTAATGTATTATGTTAGAAGTTACTAGTTAGAACTTAGTAGTTACATATGTCATATAGATAATAGAATGTTCAATGTTAAAACTTCAATTTTGAATGATGAATGATGATGACAGATGTAAGATAAATTTAAGTTTCTAACCTAAATTTTTTTGGCTTTCTCAAACCTTGTTATGACCTTCTTGTTTATTCTTTTCTCCGATCTCGACATTGCAATTTGCAAATAAGTTTGAACTTCAACTTTCAAGTTTCAACTTTGAAACAAAATTACAATTTACAATCTACAGTCCTAGTACCTACGTAGTACGGTCCCGGGTCTAGACTCTACGTAGCTAGTAGCTGCAGCCTGCCATTATCCATATTAGTGATCACTGTAGTCTATATCAGACTAGTAAGTGGACCGTGGTCACTAGTTAGTAGTTAGAACTTAGAAGCTAGTACTAAGTAGTTAGTGGTCACTAATAACTATAACCTATTATCAGGATTCAGCTCTAGCCTCTGAGCTCAAATTTCAGTTATACTCCAGGCTCCTAATTTCTAAACCCTAAGTTCCAACTGGCAACTTCCAAGTGGCAAGTTCCAACTCGTTACAACTTACTCCACACTTGTCACTCATAGTCCTGAGTCTCCTTAGCAAGCAGTTGCCAGTGAGCACTTAGCAGATCCTTGTACCTAGGTAGTAGGGGGCCGGGGCCAGGATATGGTTACAAGTTAGTAGTTACTACTTACAACTTACAAGTTAGTAGTTACAACTTACAACTTACAAGTTCTATGTACAGAGAACTTGGGTCATAATGTCATTCTAATTTCTGTTTTGATACGACAGGTCACAAGAGATCTGATTATCCTGAATTCTGATATCTGTAAATTTAGAGGAAGAATGAAGTTGTTTAGCTATTAAAATTTAAGTAGTATCAGTGAATATTTGACTTTTTCTTGAAGAATTGGAAAAAAAAGGTTCGAACCGTTTTCCAATTCGAACCTGGCGTGGCGGTTCGAACCTCAAAGAATCGGTTCGAACCGGCCGGTTTGAATCGACCTGTTTGAATCGGGATGCAACCTTGTACTCTGGTGCTGACTAGGACGGGATCTCCAAATAAGAACCCTCTTGGGACCTCTGGACTCTCGAGGTGGAATGTTGGACATTGTCATTGATGATGATGTCGATCTCTCATAGCAACAGTAGTACCCTCATCATCTGGGTTCTCCTCTTGGAGAAGAAAGCAAGCTGTAATATGAAGCTGTGTATCTTGAGTCTTTGACTGATCATGGCACAGAACTCTCCGCATCAGGAGTTAGGAGTTAGGTAGTATAAGTTAGAAGTTGAAACTTAAGAGTGAGGTTGGAAGTTAGAATCTAGAAGAGGCATTTCGAGGGAGGGAAAGGTTCAAGGGAGAACTTAGGACATTTGAGGAGGCAGCCACGGTGAGAGTTAGAGATCCCATTTGGGATCAAGCCACAATTGCTTCAACATACGATAGCTCGGGTACAAAATGATGGGCATGCAATTGTTTTCACATGATCTACACAGGTGGCCCGATGTGTATTTGAGTGCACGATCATGCCCATGGGCACCGGTAGATATTTGAAGAGAGATCATTCCTTCGGCTGTAGGTAAATATCATTCCATGTAAGACATGTGACCTAACTCTTTTGTTTTGGATATTTGAATGATGAATTTGCATCGTCACATGCGCACACTACAACGTCACATGTGGGATTTGGATTGTAATTTGTGCAATTGTAATTTATTCCAGAATCTGCACAGTGTTTAATGTTCACATTATTACCCTTAATGTTGCTGTCTAGGATTAATTAGGAATATTAGGCCGTGCCTGTGTGCTAATTCCACGGGCCTTTACTTATATTTGGTAAAGTCAAGTTAGACTTCAGATTCTAGTGCTTGATTTGGAGCACAAGTTTTGCTATAGATAGATTTGGTTGTTTTTACCTTATATAGAGACATCAATTAGGCAATTGCTTTTAGGTTGCTTTTTCATATAGAGACTTGATGCCAAAGTATATAATTCCTAGTCCATTAAAAATGGGACATAGTTGGAGTACATCTCATCATTATGCTTTATCATTGTTGTTTGTGTTCTCTTTCATGTGTATGGCTATTGTCTAACAACAATAGGAATCTTGTCTTGGGTAACTTGTATGAACATGTCAATTTTTCAACAATTTGGTGGATGTTTTGGTAGCTTCTCCACCATCTATCGCTTGCTGGATTTTCTGTCACACTTGGACAGTTTACTTCATTACTACGTGCTCTATCTCTACAACTATCACTTGCTAAGGTTTGTTCGACACATTGGAGGTAGTTCTATCCTCTTTTGGCATCCACTTTGGTGGGTATAATCCATATCAATTTCCACTTTTCTTGCTCGTCTTTCATCTCTACGATGATTTTCTTCTATCTATTTGTGTGGTTGGTGTTCTATGAGCCTAGTTGGGTGACGACAAGACTCCTCTCCCTCAGGTATTTGCTCTTCGAAATTCGAATACTCTTCCCACTTATAGTTCTTGAAGATGTCTTGTGGTTCTTTTAGTGGTGATGTTGCTCTACATGAGACTCTTCAGAAGTCCATACAACAGTTCTTATAGTCAACTACATGCTCTGGACACTTCACAGGATGAGGTTAAAGCTCAACTTTCTACGGTTCAAGATCATGTTAGCCTTGGTCTACCATCCCAAGCCTCTGTGGCTTTCTGTTCAGTTCTAATACCACCCACAGTTCCACTGATCATCCCTTCTTCAGGTCCTAAGCTTCGATATGCTCTTGACTTCCATATGAAGTCTAGCTTTCCATGTATCATGGATCTTCCGATGAGAATGATCTCGAAAGTTGGTTAACTAAGCTGTAGACTTACATTCTTATGTTGCCAAAGTCTAGTCATCAGTGCATTCACTTAGCCGGCTTAAATTTCAATGGTTGTACTTCTATTTGGTGGTAGGTTTTTTGTTGTGATTCTGATTGTGAGGGGATGCAGTGGTCTACTTTCTAGGTAGATATATGATGGCTGTGATGGATCCTTAGTCGATGGTCCGACAACGAGAAGTTTTTGGGAGTCTTTCCTTATCTGATGGAGCAATCTACCTGTTCATTATCACATTGCTGGTCTCTGTGGTGCTCTTAGGTCTGATGTTACTTTTTTTCGTTGTCCTTATTTGATGCCATCTCCCTTACCACTACCTTACATGATAGGTATTTCAAGTTTTCTTCTTTTTTTTGTCCTCCCCAATGTACTTCTTCTTGTCTGAGTCCTTCCGTTTTTCTTTCTCTTCCCCTGTATCCTTTGCTCACATTCCCATTTCTCTTCTTGCTTATTTTCGTCGTTATTCCCCCATGAAGTTTGTTGAGATATAAAATAAGCGTTATGTTTTCATTGTAAAAAGCCCTGGTCATATGGCCCGAGATTGTTGCCAGCCTTCTACTGTTATTACTGCCGTGTATTTCCTACCTAACTTGGACCTTTATATCCAAATGTTTGATGAACTTACCTTTGACTCTACTGATTTTACTCTAGCCAACCCTAGCCTTGCTAATCTTGCTCTTGTCGAGTGTCATGCTAAGCCTGCTTATGCTACATGGATTGGTAAGCCTGGTCTGCATTCCTTTTTGCTTGGTTGATTCTCGTGTGTGTAAGAGAGGATGGAGCTTACCTTGTGGGTGGGGAGAGTGGGATTATTGCTGCCATGCCAAAATTTTTGGCATTCGTTTTCTTCTTGGTTTGAACGAGATGGTTTGTAAGGAGGCAGAATCAATGTGATAATTATTGGTGTTTAATCAAGATCTAGAAATCAATTGTATAGGTCAAGCAACCTTGTCAATAAAATCAAAAGTTTAGGCCAAAAGTTTGGAAATAGGCCCCATGAGACTTTTTGCTACATACTATGGTCTATCTTGAGCTACAGCCTACATCAAGTTAGTACCTAGAAGCTATGTCGTTGTACCTACCGTTGACTAGTTGTTGGTGAACTTGGGTAGGGTAGGTGTGGTAGGTAGAGTAGGCCTAGAGAGAGAGTATATTGGTCAATAAATAAGACTGGTTTCAACGAGTTTAGTAGCCTCAATCATTGTAATGTTATGTTGGCTCATTAATGAGGTTGTACTTTGTGTTTAACAATAATAATTGCTTGTTCTTCTATCTTGTGTCTACAAGCTTCAATGGAGATTGATGTCTTTTGTACTTTTTATTTGTGTTGTTCATTTAATGATGGTAATATTCTTCTTCAAATGACATAGACTTGTACTTATCTAGAAGCTTCTAGACAGACTTAAATTATTTCCTTCTGTAACATTTAGGTTGGCATGATGTTTTCTCAGATCAAGACCTTGTCCAATCTTATTTTCATTGATTTTGTTCATGGCATTAGAGCAGAGCTTTCAGAGGACATATTATAGACTGTTCCAGATCTGTATAGTTCCGTACAAATTCTATTTTAGTGCATTTCAAGCCTTTTTTTGGTGTTTTTGTGATGGTCTTCTGCTGTTTGTAGGTCTATACCTGAAAGTACACTTGCACTGTAGTTTGTGCAGTTGTAATAGGATAATGGACTAGTCATTACCAGTGTTGAACAACTGTTGTACAAGGGCATTTCTCAAGAACTTTTGGGCTTCTGTGACAGTGTTGAAGGTGTTGTAGACTGCTGCAAACAGAGACTAGTTCTAGGGAGCATTCCAGATCCGTACAGTGCTGTACAAGATTTCCAGAAGGTTGTACAGTCACTAGTCAGATGGATAAGAATATTGAATGGCATCCAAAGCTAGGACACCTTAATTTTCAAAGCATGAGACAAATTTTCAATAAGAACTTAGTCAATGACTTGGATCTTTCAATCATATACCCTCAGAGTTGAGGAGAAAGTTTGATGATACAAGTTAAAAGTGTATATCCATTGGATATCCATATGATCATAAGGGTTATAAGATCTATGATCCAGTTTTATCAAGGACATTTGTGAGCAGAGTAATTTCATGATTTCAAGACAAAGGGCAAAGTACATGATTCAACTCTTTCAGTTGCTATTTTTGATCTTGTTATAGAAGGAGGAGGAGCTCTACATACCCAACAATGTGTAGATGGGAACTAGGCTCATAAAAGAAGTTCACCTGATCATACATATGAAGATGAGAGGATCTAGAAGAGATATGTGAGGAGGTCTACTAGACCAACTCAGCCACTTAGAAGGCTTATCAATGAGATAGCTTCTTGTTCTTTAGTTGAAGAACTTACATTTGTAAGAGAAGCTGCAACACATTCAAATGCAGATAAGTAGAAGTAGGCAATGAAGAGACAGTACAACTTGTTAATAAAGAATTAGACTTTATTGTCTAGTTTCTAAAGAATAGATTTTTTATTTCATGCAAATGGATATTCAAGGATAAGGCAGATGGGTCAATCGACAGGTGGAAAGCAGGATTGGTTGCCAAAGAATAGTTAGGGAGATGTGATGGTTTTGGTTTGATTCTCTCTCTTACATGTCCTTGATTGCCTTGATATCACCCTTAATTCAGCCCTTACGTTCACAAATGCACTGTTCAGATTGTAGAAATTTCTAGCTGTGAGTTCATTGCTTTAGTGGATAGTGGCGCACCCGGTGCACTCATTCGTTTATAAGTGGTCACATTTTGTCACATAGACCTACCACTCCTATTGCAGCTACACAGCCATTGCATGTCAAGGTTACTAGTTCCCACACTTTTTGAGTATTTAGATTCTTCAGGGCATCGAGTATTAGATTGGGGATTTCATTAAACAAGTTGATTCTCACATTATTCCTTTTGAGCCCTATAATATCATTCTTAGTAGAAATTGGCTTTCTTCCTTTGCTATGTTACTTTGGATTTTCAGCATCAGTCAGTCTTTTTTACTCATGATGATGTCTCCTACACATTGGTCGATATTGAATCTCAGCAGTCAATGTTGTGTCAAACTGCGGTTCATTCAAAGAACCGTGGTTCGAACCGCTGGTTCGAATCGGCCCGGTTCGAACTGTTTTTTGGGTTCGAACCAAAAAAAAAAGAAAAACTTAATTTTCTTTTGAAGAAAGAACTGTTTGAACCGGGTTTTTTTTTTGTTAAAACGGTTCGAACCGTTTTGTTTTGGCATTTGAGAGAGAGAGAGAGAGAGAGAGAGAGAGAGAGAGAGAGAGAGAGAGACTTCAGGGTTTTTTCGAGTGTTTCATTGTAAATTGTAATATGTATGGTTTGAGTGACGAGTAACAATGATCAATCTTTCTACTCATGTATGGAAGTGGTAGTTACTAGCTAATGTAACAAATGATATCAGATAGATCATAGCTAAAACTGCGCGCGAAGTTTGGAAGCAAAGTTGGAGGTTCTATTGGCATTAGCAAAGTTGCTGCATTGTGTTGCCTTAGTTGTTTTCTTTAAGCAACATTGAGATTATATGACGTAAAACATGTGCTATAGTGGTCTAAGGTTAGGAGAAACATTTATTCTATCATCTACTAGAGTTGGAGAGGAGCTTGAGGAGAGAGGCTTGTAACATATAGGAGGAAAACACTTGATTGAACTATTCTTAAGGTCACTTCTGAGCTATCTCATATAAGCGATCAAAGGGATATGGTAGCCCCAATATTTGGCTCTCAAGACTTCAAACAGGACCCTCTCAATGCCTTTTATGTTTTGGAGGAATGCCCCTTCGAATGGGTCATATCAATAGGCCTTCAAAAATGGTGCATTTCTTTGCACATATTGCAGGAAAGTAACTAGCTATTTGCTGTGATTATCAATGCTAACAGTTTTCTCTAAGGGCATTCCACAGTCTACCACTTGCTCCAAAGGCTGGTGTATTACTTTTCAAACATGATTTTATGGTAGTAGTAGTTACCACACATATGACTGTTCATGCAGTAATTGAAGAATCTTGGGAGATGTTTTGCTTCAACTTGAAGGTTTTGACATAGCTCACTTACTACGACCTTGTGGCCTTGTGCTTAATACTCTCTCATGGCATTACAAGTGCACACTTGTCTTGTCTTGAAAGTTAAACATAAAAAATCTCATTGAAATGCTTGCAAAGAGTGATCTTTATAGCGCAAGTCTGTGGAGAGGATGATTCAAGCCTCTCTTGATAGACATTCCTAACATGGCGGGAATACCTAGTTTATATGTTATAATCCATATGGATGTGCTCTCTAATGTGTTACATGTGCTTATCGTGATCGCAATTTACAAACTCTTAGGTTTGTAGATGAACAATAATTTTTTTCGTGTATTCCATGTTAATGTATCCAAAATTGCCTTGGTTGTTTGAAGGTTCATGGCATGCAATGCTCATATATATGCTTCTATTTTGATAGTATATAGTAAGAACCGCTATGAAGGTAATGTAGATATTTAGATAATTGTATTCCTTGATGCAAACAAGACTTTGCCCTTTAATATATGTCTTAGATCTAAAGTGCTGATCTCGATAGTGAGAAGACTATTTTTGAACTTGTTGCATTTATCCCTAAGAAATCATCTCATGCACAAACAATGAATTTGATTGATGGCTCTTACACGTGTTCCTCATGTTGCGTAGGTTCATCTTAGAATTTTGGAATGAACTTGCTGAGGTTGCTGCTCACCATCTGAAGAAGGGACACAAAATCCATGTTGCAGGACGAGTTGTTGTGGACATTGTTGGTGGCGAAGATCAAGTTTCTAAAACATATGTCAAGGTAATTTTTTTCTCTTATAACACTAGTTAGAAAATATGTTTTGTGAATCTTGCAATTGAAAGAGGATTCGATTCTTCTATAGGAATGTGTCCTTTTTATTAAACTTTAGATTAACAAGTAGAGTAGACGGCCTTTTTCATTGATTGCTTGAGTTGTCTTCAGTTTTATCATACGTAGTAGTTGTGTTCCATACATAACAATTTTCTCTTACAAAAATGTAGACCAGAAACGTGAAACATTATATGAGAAGTAAGGGAAGTTACAATATCAGTTTAGTTTTTATTTTAACAAAAGTTTTGGTGTTTTATTTGGAGAGGAGGAAATGAAGAGGCAGGCTGAAAATGTGGGAGGAAATTGTGGAGGTTCTAATTGAGAACAGATTAACAAGTTGCCATAAAGTAAACATCTTAGTGCCAAGAAATGTCCAATCATTATTGTCCTACAGTGGAAGGATTTGTTTGTTAACTTTTTATACAAAGGAACAATCATGTTATGTGCCTATATCTCGGGAAAGCTATCAAGCCATTAACCAAAGCTCGATTGAACAAATTGCTGATAAAAGGAACATGTACGTCTTTTCCCATCTTAAAAATTTCAGCTTGTAGGCCTTTAATGTCTTGTTATCCTATTTTCCACCTCTTCATTGGTGAAGAAGCTCATATGTAACAAGCTGGATGGTAGTTTATCTACGATATTGTTGGCTTTGTATGATTTTTTAACATAGGAGAACCAAGCATCCAACTAAATATCATTTTTGGTTTGCCCAATAAATTCTTCCGAAAGGTTTTAGGATCTTCGTTACCAAAAATACATCTTGTTGATTATGAATGAAAGCTGATTAATTCTTGAAAGCAATTGTTTGTAAGCTCAAAAGGTGTCCCCAACTGTTAGGGACCCAACTCCCTTGGGTCCCAAACCCAGACTTGAGACTGGACGATGACTGGGCCTGTAGACATGACCGGTGACTCGTGAACCTGCATGGTTGCCACGTGTCATGATCCAGGAGTGCACATGGCTTGGAGTCTCTCTCCTTGGAGGTATACAAGGGAAGGAGAACTCATTTGCCATCGATTCTGTCTGCCTAGGAGGAGGTGGATGGAGCGCGTGTGCACGGCCAGGATGTGTTGCTAGCGTGAGGCAGGAGACGGCTGAGAGCCTAGGCGGTGGTATGGGACGCCGTCTGGGATGGAGGTCGGATTTAGCTTGATATGGTCACAGGCCAGGGCACGGTGGGTGAACCCGGATTAGGTCCTATGGCGGGGTGGAACGTGAGTCGTTCGGTCTCTTGTGGTTAACCGGCACCTGGAGGTTTGCAGTAATTATGATTGTAACTTATGGTATCAGAGCCACTGCATGCTGAAAGCAGGTGCGTTGATCCGTAGTGTGGTTCTTGTAAGTTTGGCGCTTCTGATGGATTTCAAAACGGGTTTAAAACGCATTTTTTATGCGTGTTTTTCTATTCTTCCTTCCGCTGTTTTTTCTGAAAAATTCAAGAAAAAGTTAAAAAAAAAAAGTGGTAGGGGCCCTAAGGAGGACCTGCCACGTGGCACTGTCCAGGGAAGGACAGGTGGCGGTCCCTCCTACTGAGATTCCGCTCCAGAATTGTGGATTCTTGGTCGCGATGGGGCCCCCCTCAGTTTTAACAGAAACGGATATTTCTTCCATCGCTGTTTGACCAGCGGGAGTGACCAAAAAGTGTTGAGATAACCTGCTACGTGGCATCATATGGGCTAGGAGAGATGGCAGCTGGAAGCGCCCTCCTATTCCAATGTATGTCAGATCTCCAGCTGTGGAAATCGGGGCCCTCCCTGAAAGTTTACACCAGTTTTATCTCCCCCTATTGCTGTCTGCCAGCGATGGACAGGTGGAAGGAAAACTAGAAATGGAAGGGGAAAAGGGGGCTGTAGGCCACCTGGCAAATTGCTAGGAGAAGGCCAAAAGGCTGAGGTGGAGGCTAGGTGGCAAGGCAAGGCCACTTGGCAGTTGGTAGGATGGCATGAAAAGGGAGGTATGCCTCTTCTATGTTCTGTTTTGTGTGAAAAGTGGTGGAGGTGGTGGTGCATCCTTCTCTTTGCTCTCTCTTATTCCTCTTGGCAGCCATGGACAATACCATCTGGTTTGTGAAGAGACAGCAAGAGTAGCCTTGTATCTACCTTCCTTGAGTAGCTTTTGATTCTCTTCTTTCATCTCTTCTTAATTCACCTCTCTTCTCTTTGTAAAAATGGAGCCTACTCCAACCACACAATCTATGTCCCCTGCTCATGAGGCTATAGTATCTGCCTCTGTTTTAGACCCTGATGCTTTGATGCTGGCTATTAACAATCTACAACAACAGATTGTAGATATGCAAGCAAAGCACAATCGGGATCAGCAGGATCTCAAGGAATTGACGCAGCTAAGGCGATTGGTGCATCAACCCTTGTTTACTCCTGAAGTTTTTGCCGGGGCAAAGAAGGATAGAACCCCGGAGGCGGTCTTGCAATGGCTAGATCGATGGAATTCGCACTTTTCCACGATTCATCCGAGGACAACAAGATCAATCTAGCCGTCATGTACCTGCGAGGTAAAGCATTTACTTGGTGGCAAGATATTAGGGGTAAGCCTGAAGTTCCTAGGAATTGGGAGGATTTTTGTAAAGCCTTTAAGGCGGCCTTCCTTCCTATTCATGATGATTTTGAATTTTACCGTCAGTATGCAACGATCCATAGGGGGAACCGACCATTGGATCAGTATTTACAAGAATTTCAAGAGGTGAACCGTACTGGCCAAAGAGAGAGAGACGGGGGGGGAAAGGGGAGGGAAAGGATGACTTGATGCCTCAGGAGGACTTAGTTCAGTTGGAGGACCTATCATCCTTTGAACCTACTGAACCACAGGCCATTGTTGATGTACATCAACGTGGACTCAGAAACCGGCATGTAACTGAGTACCTGGTTCGTTGGAAAGGAAGTTCCGAGGACGATGATACTTGGGAGAAGGAACATGACCTTAAATTGAGATTTCCTAGTTTCCTTCCTTAGATAAGGAATTTTTAAGGAAGAGGGAATGTTAGGGACCCAACTCCCTTGGGTCCCAAACCTAGACTTGAGACTGGACGATGACTGGGCCTGTAGACATGACCGGTGACTCGTGAACCTGCATGGTTGCCACGTGTCATGATCCAGGAGTGCACATGGCTTGGAGTCTCTCTCCTTGGAGGTATACAAGGGAAGGAGAACTCATTTGCCATCGATTCTGTCTACCTAGGAGGAGGTGGATGGAGAGCGTGTGCACGGCCAGGATGTGTTGCTAGCGTGAGGCAGGAGATGGCTGAGAGCCTAGGCGGTGGTATGGGGCGCCGTTTGGGATGGAGGTCGGATCCAGCTTGATACGGTCACAGGCCAGGGCACGGTGGGTGGACCCGGATTAGGTCCTATGGTGGGGTGGAACGTGAGTCGTTCGGTCTCTTGTGGTTAACCGGCACCTGGAGGTTTGCAGTAATTATGATTGTAACACCAACAATCTCGTATTGTGTCAACCTTGTCGCCTTTTGGCATTTCTCATGAAATCGAGGATTTTCTAGAAAAGATTCTTTTTCACTTTGCCCCCTTGTTGATTTGGAATGATCTTTTTTTGGTGTTTATGGATGCCTTATAGACAGTTTTGTATATGCTAGAGACATCATCTTCCCCATAGCTTTTACCGAAATTGTCTCGAGTTGGAGAAGTCCATTCCCGCAAAGTTTAAAATATGCTAATCAGTGACATGCCATTGGGATTGCCGGCTAGAAGGAATGCTGAACATTGTATTGAGCTCATTCCAGGAGCAAGTTCCGTATGTAGGCCTCCTTATAGGATGACCTCGAAAGAGGACAATGAAGCTGGAAGGATGTTGGAGATTTATCCCAAGCCGGGGTATGTCCATCCTAGTTATTCACCCTTTGCCCCTCCTATTTTGCTTGTTAAGAAAAAAAATCAAAAAAGATAGTAGCTTTGTGCGTTTATTGTAGGGGATTGAATAGAATCACTATAAAGCATAGGTATATGGTGCCCAAGATTGATGATCCACTGAATGTGTTGCAAGGTGCAACCATTTTCGGTAAGACAGATCTCAAATGTGGGTACCATCAGGTACGCATTTGAGACAAGGACATCTAAAAGATGGACTTCTGAACCTGTGATTATATGGGCAAGCTTTTCCTCAATTTTATTGATGATATACTTGTCTATAGTAAGGCGGTAGTGAAGCATGAGATTCATCTCCAGACTGTATTTGGCAAGTTACAAGCTTCTGTCTTGTATGTTGAAGCTCAAAAGATTGAGTTGTGTAACAGGATGGCAATATCTAGTAGAAGGTCTTGTGTCTCTAGAAGAGAAGGACACTATTGTTTATGGGCTAGAGAAAGCGCTGCATTGGATGGAGCAACAACTACGGAATCGTCTCCTCCAAGGGGCATCCGATGTTAGATGCTACTTGGGAGATGCGATTCTATATGCAAAAGTTTTACATAGAGTTTTTGTCATCGAGGACTGATGACTTGCTTCAGGAGGGAAGGATTGTTAGAGTCTAGTCCGGTTCTAGCATGACCTCGACATGGTCGGTTACCATAGGGCCTGAGGCCAAGGATTGGTGAAGGCTGATACCTGAAGTGGACATCTGGAATAGGTGGTCACAAGTTGTGACCCCATGTGATTGACAAGCTATCAGAGAAGCGGTGACCATTGGGATTCTAAGTGTCAGTGACGAGATGCTAGGCTGCAAGTAGCTGAGGTGACCATGTGGGTCACAGGTCCATGTCAGGGCATGGGGTGGTACCCTGTGAGTTACTTTGTATGCATGGGTCATAGGTAGGATCCATGCCAAGTGGATTGATCACGCACAACTAGATGCCATGTGCTTACTGACATGAATCGTAGGTAGGACGACTCAAAGAGGGTGCCTATGGTTGGGAGGAACATTCTTCACACTGGCCTTCAAGGTTCACGAGGTTGGAGAGAGGATCTAACACCGCTTATGGTAGTCGTTTGTTGAAGTGTATGTAGGATTCTTACATTACATAGATGAATAACAAAAAGAGTTCATATTGGACATTTAGCCCAATCGACAAGACAATAGATATTTGCATAAAGATATGATTGGAAATTAGAAACAAACACTATTCTTAACACAAATGATTTTTTTTCCTTGAAAGAGCATTTCATGCTTTCCTAGGATGCTACATGAATATTTACACCAACACGTTGCATCAAATCTCTCTCTCTCTCTCTCTCTCTCTTCATTTTGAGATGCATTATTGAGGAGGCTCGACATCGGAAACAGAGAATTTACTGTTGCTTTGTGGATTTTCGCAAAGCTTTTGACTCTGTTCCACGACATCTTCTTTTCCAGAGACTGTCTTCACTTGGCTTTTCAGAGGATACTATTGCTGCGATCATTACTTTATATGAGCGAGTCTTGGCACGTTTCAGAGATGGTAGTGGCTGGTCCTCACAGATACATTCTACCATTGGGGTGAAGCAGGGTTGCCCCTTATCACCCACTCTTTTTGCACTATATATAGATGACCTCGAGCGGATTATTCGCGAGGAAGGTGGAGAGGGCTGTCCCCTAGCAGACATTATTATCCCCATTCTCTTGTACGCTGATGATGTGGTTCTCCTCTCATCCTCTGCAGCTGGTTTACAGAGTCACCTTTCTGCTTTACATCACTTTTGCCAGCGTTGGGGATTGACGGTTAACCTTAAGAAGACTAAGATTATGGTGTTTAACACCAACAGACAGCATATGAGAGATGTGATTTTCTATTATGACGGGCTACCGATTGAGATCGTGACCTCCTACACCTATCTGGGAGTTCTTTTCTCTGGTCCGCTACTCACTTTTCGACCAGCAGCCACCGCCAGGCTCCGCAAGGGGCATACCGCTCTTGTGCATATGGAGAGATTTTGCTCTACTTATTATGTGCAGGATCCTGCTACCAGATGCCTACTATTTTCTGCTACTGTCTCCCCAGTTGTGCTATATTCGGCTGAGACTTGGTGCCCTGATTTATCACGCGATACATGGAGAGATCTTACTCGTATCCAGATTCTCATGCTCAGTAGGATAATCCGGGCTAAGCCCTCAGTACCACATGATATCATACTAGCCGAGTTTGCTTCTCCTCCATTAGTTGTTGGTGCTATGTTTCAGATCATCACCTTTCTTCACAGGGTATCAGATCTAGATACCTCCAGATACATTGTTGCTGCTCTCACTTCATCTTGTACCATTGCGGATCAGGGAGCCAAGCACTCTTGGTATCGCAGTGTCTCAGCCCTTCTTCAGACTTGGGGTTTATCCACACTTGATCTTCCGAATGGAACCCATGCTTATATCAGACAGCAGATCTACCGGAGCTACATACGCACTATATGGTCACATCCTGATCCAGATAGGGTCAAGCTACATTATTATGGCACACATCTTTTACGGCTGGACGTTTCGGGCTTGCCTATTCTTCCAGTTTATCTTACACAGACGCTATCTTTTGGTCTGAGATATCGTATAGGACAGCTTCGAGTCTCTTCTCATCAGCTTGCTATCGAGACAGGTAGATACACAGACACTCCCAGATTGCAGCGGATATGTCAGCTCTGTTCTCTTCAAGAGGTGGAAGATGAGTTTCATTTCATCTTTCGCTGCCCAGTATACTATGAGATTAGAGGACGATACCATTGTTTATACCGAGATATTCCCCTCACGTTGAGCTCCTTCCTCGAGTATCCAGACGCTAGATGTGTGGGTCTTCTTTTGAGAGAGATGTATATTTTACGAGCTTCACTTCTACCTACGCTCTCAGATATGGATTCCAGTCAGGCTCACATTACTCAGTTCTTCCAGAAGCGAGACAGAGTGGATATTTCGGTTGCGGATTTTGACGTCCCCGTCCGAAGATCGAAGACACAGAGAGTTTCGGCTCGATCCAGTGCTACTAGATCTTCATACGCCTCCCACCAGCCTACATCACGACCCACTACTACCATCACTCATTACTTTCGGCTTGCTCGTAGCTAGTTTCCTCCGCGGAGCAGGTGGTTAAGCTCTTGCTTTGTACCCTCACCAGCTGGTGGTCAAGCTTGGATACTTTTTCTCTTAGAGACAGAGAGATCGATATTTTAGTTTTAGTTTTACTGTCTTTTCATTGGTAAATAAGTCCTTATGCGGACAATGCTTCTCACATTTTGTACTCTCTTTTGTCTTATGTGCCCCTGGGCACCAAAAGACGTTAATAATAATAATTCTAATTCTAATTCTCTCTCTCTAAGCTGCCTTTCTCAAAGTCTGCATGGAATAAGTTTCAGTTCAATCATGTTTCTCAATTTGTACATACGAAAAAATTCCTCATGTCTTGGGCGTAGGAAACATGTTTCATACAAACACCATTTGGATCCAAAGTGCTCAGAATGTGAATCACTGAGATGTCATGATAATCACCACAATAATTCAAGAGTTCATGTTATTTTTGTATATGAGCATTCACAAGTCATTATTTCTTTGTAAGTTTGCCCATAATTATCAATTCAATGTCATCCTTCTTTTTTTCAAGTAGTTGAGTTTTCCTTCATGCATGTCCTTATTGTCGAAGGTTTTGTGACAAGACATGTACAGAAGTTGCATAATTGTGAAATATATTATGATATAAAAAGAAACACCTCAAGTTCTAATCTGTTCCAAAACAGTTTACATGCTCATTTTAAAATATGTTTAGATTTTGGAAAATAAATTACGCCTTGTACTCATTTTGAGAGTTATTTGTTTTATAATGAATGTTCATTGTCTTAATGAGGCTTAAATATCAACATGGTTGATTGTTAGATTGAAGGTTTCATGTGAAGTTAGTTTTATCGTTTTACTTGTTTGACGTTGTTGGGATTTTTATTGATAAGCAAAGTTCTAACCATTCCTATATAAACAGGTTATAGTGTCAAACCTGAACTACATTGATCTTCCAAAGGAAGGAAAACCAAAAAGGATGGGATCTGAAGGTGCTCTCTATCTTTGTAATGATATTTTCCTATAAAAAAACTCTTTTTTTGAAAATCTTTGCATGAGAGATTCTTAAAAAAATAAACAAGTTCCATCACTTTTGGTAGCATTATATATGGGGTGGTGCACATGAGTTGATCATATATAATATGTCCAGTAACGACCACTTAAAAAAAGCTTGTTCATCAAAGAAAGTTTAGCATGATTGATGATGTGTTTTTAGGTTGTTGAATTATTTCAAATTTGAGATTCATCCGCTTATTTTGAAATCAATTCATCATCTTCTTACCTTGAAGCTAAATGTTGTGTCTTCGACTTTGACAATAAAATATATAAGGTGAAAAATTCCTATTCACATTACTTAATTATATGAGACATATTTACATTCCCTAAATGTATAAGACTTTTTGGCGGATTTTTGTGCAATATCTATTCTGAATGTATGCAGCTGTAGCAATTGCTTTAGCCTAGAAGGTCTTAGGTAATCCAACATGTGTTAACATGCATCTTGCACTTTCTACTAGCGTCCTATTCTTTCTTTACTTAGTTACAAACTACATAGCCCATTACCAAATAGTAAATACTTACCAATAACTGCGCACTTAAATACTTGGTGGGGGCAGGTCTCAAGACATCCAAGGTGGAGTGTCTCTTGAACATGGTCAGGACCCTGGGCCTCTTGGTGACGAATCTCACCAAGGATCGCCCTGTACGTAGCACCTCCGCAATCCATGGTATCTTGGCCACATCCTTGACCAAATCCAGGCAATGTGCAGCACAAGGTGTCCAAAACATGTGGGGGTAGGTCTCATTAACGAGCCTACTCATGGCAACGCAATTTGACGCATTGTCTGTGACGACCTGTTCAACCATACAGTGCAATGTGCATGGCATTGGAATTCCGAATTCAAGTGAACCATAATCCAAATTCCATTGTTTCTAAATACTAATTAGTAAACATTTAACATTCAATTGGTGACCACTGACTGGCAATTGAAAATTGAAAATTCCAAACTCAAAGTAAGCCTTCTGATCAGTTCTATAATCTAGATTCTATTGGAGTGTTATGTGGACTTTGCCATCTGGAGTCTGGTCCGATCATTTATTAATCAATCGCCATTGAACATTAACAATTACAAATTACCTTTACAGTATAATATATATATATTATACCTGTATAACGTGCTGTGGTTCCACCTCCTTAATGGTAGCTCGAATATGTGTGAACATGTAATCGCCCGTGACTGCCGCCCCAGAGGTGTCGATGGATCTTAGAAACATCGTCCCCATGCATGAAGACACCAAGATATTCAATATGTGGCACTTCCTCATATCGCTCCAACCATCAGATATGATGGTGCAACCATACCTAGTTCACAGGTGACAAGTCACATTGCACAAGACAAGATCGTAATTCAAATTTCATGGCAAGTTGCAACCCTGAGCCTTCAATGATGAATGATCATTTGAAAATTGACAGTCATGATTCATGATTAAACATAAATTGTTATTAATATAAGTAATAAGTATGAAATGCATTATGCCACCACAATGTATGAAAACTTTAAGTACATACTACATATCATAGAGTCTTTAGAGTGCATAAAGTTAAAAGGATAGTAGTACGTATTGGGCCCATGCCTTTCTGAGAGGCTCTAGCGTTTGGTCAACAGAAGCCCGCTTATCAAGAAGTCCCTTTGTCCTCAGATGCTCACAAGATGGCCCCGGCCACACCTGCCCAATAGCACTCACTGCACTCATCGCCCTCCTCCATGCCGGGGACCTAGCCAGATGAAATGGCAGATCGCAAGTGTAGAACAACTGTCGAACTGCAACCTCTGCCTCTGCCATGGCTCTGGGAGTGAAGGTGGACACATAGTAGTCCCTACCCCGCACTTGTGTAGTGCGGCCCCGTCTACCTCTCCCTCTCTCAAGTGGATGATCTGGTGCCGGTATGGTCACAGCGGCTAGAGGTGGTGTCGAGGATCCCGCACCAGAAGGCGGGTCAGGCCGGGTACTAGGCCCTGCCTCATCTGCAACTCTGTCCTCTGAGCCATGGGAAGCGAGGGGTGAGCGGATGGCAACTGGAGTGCGTGATGTGGTGGCCTCTGGCTATGTCACTGTGACTGCATCTCGATCTGCCAAAAAAGACAATTCAATTTAGAAATTAGATGCCTGCGCCCTAGGCCCTGGCGAACCACTAGAGTCTGGACTATAGTGAGTCGTGACTAAGGGGGCCAATAACTACTAACTACTAACTAGTCTATGATCAATGATCCTTGAAACTTGATGTGAGTTAAAACTTAAAATTTAAAAGTTTAAAGCACGTTTGTGGTTTTAACTTTTCAAGCGACAATTCATTCTTAATTTCTTATTTCTTTGAACATTCAAATTTGAAACGTATTACGTAAGATGAATCATGACAACATTAAAAAATCAATAGTTAATATTCAAAAAATGAAATGTTTGAAGTGTAAGAGTTGAATGTTTACCTCTCTGTCTGAGCCCCAACCTCGAAGGGCCAACCTCCTTCGATGCAACAGGAGTGAGTATCGTGTCAGGAGTTGCATGCAGGGAGCAATCTCGTACCCCCTCAAACGTAACAAATGTGCCCTGATGCGTGTGGACCCTCCAGTATAAGTGAGGTGACAGTATCTGCAAGTCCATCTCTTTGTGCCTGATGTGCCATAGGCCGCAACGATGGTGACGTGATCCCACAAGGGATCCCTATGCCTCGGCATGGTGGCCCTCTCTCTCTCTCTCTCTCTCTCTCTCTCTCTCTCTCTCTCTCTCTCTCTCTCTCTCTCTCTCTCTCTCTCTCTCTCGCGCGCGCGCGCGCCTCTAATTTCTATGTCCTAATCTAGTTTCTAGAATCTAGTATCTATGCTTAAATCCCTATAATCTATTACCTAAGTTCTAACTCTAACCGCTAACTTCTATCTCCTAACTCCTAACTAGTTGCCAAATTTGAATTCTAATTTCTAACCGCTAAGTAGTAAGCCACACCCCTCTCACAATGCCTACACTCAACCCCATCAACCAAGATCTACCACACTCACACTCACACACAGACACACAATCACTCACACACACACACACACACACACACACACACACACACACACACACACACAATTAAGTCCCATTCCAAAGATCCTATTCTAAGCATGCCAAAACAAGCAACCACAAAGGGAACAGATGGTGGACAAACCAACCCAACCAATCCTAGATCAAACGGATCAAGCCCCCAGCTATGGATCAATCTCAAAGAGGAATGAGGAATGACACCAGTAGCATACGGCTACTAGCACCACAATCAAGCTTACACTAGTGAGAGCCCAATAGGTATACTTATACCCTCCAAGGCCCATGCACCACTAGTAGTGCACTGTGACACCTTATTGGACACCTCTGCAGCCTATCTGTCTGGGCCACGTCATCCAGTTCCTCAATGAATTACTAATAGACCTATACAAATCCGTTTAGGGCTACAACCATTAATTATGACCTTATACACATAAACATAAGGGCCCCAATTCCCTTATAGTCACAATGAACTTACGGGTTGTTGGTCTACTAATCCCTAGCGTGGACATGCTACCCGAGGCCAGTCGTGGGCATGACATTCTTCCCCCCTTACTCGAGTTCTGTCCTCAACTTAAAACTAGGAAAGTTCTTACTTAAGCTCCCTTCCTGTTCCCAGGAATTATCATCGTCTGTGCGACCCTTCCGTTGAACCATATGCTCGGTAAATATACGATTTCTCAATCGTTTAGTTCTTATATCCAAGATCTTTTCGGGTTCAAGTCAAAACACACCCAATGATTGAGCTGAAGTCAAGTTGCTGTCCAACATTCTCCATGTCCCAAATCTGACCAAGAATCTGCTCTTAGTTAGCAGAATTACAGACTCAGGTCGAAGGGTCGAATTTGATACAGAAGGCTGCACAATCCCTAACAAATCCCGAAAGGTTCTAGCCTACGAAATCTTTACAAACTCAGCCATTGCTATCCTTCTAACAGTCAAGCTCTTCACACAGCCACTTCTGAATCCACTGATATGCTGTGGCATTTCAGACTTGGCCATCTTAGCTACAACAGTATTCAGTAAAATTGGTCTCCAAAAACAAGATGCTCCCCTTCAGATAGACTCTTTCGCGAAAAAATGGATGCACTTGAGTTCCCATAGGGAAGTCCAACTGGTAAGCTAAGGATTCAATCTTTTTCAAGAATACGGTCCTCTATATCTAGGGGACAATTTGTAATGCTTGCCGATACACATTACACTAGAATCCTTCAAGATTCTTAATTATACCCAATCCCCCATTTGAAAGTCTTGAGGTGATCTTTCCAGATTAGCATAATGCCGGTCCCTATCCTGGGCACACTGGACATTCTTACGTGCTATTTGTAGCATTTCCTGCATATCATGTAGGAAATCCGCTGCCTTATAAAACTTGATCTGGGAAGTATGCTTGAAGCATTTGTTCCCACAACTGATTTGTCCTTTTTCCATTTGACCACTGATCAGAAGAACTTTAACCTCAGAGTCGTCTCTAGTTTAGATAAAAGGGCCGATCAAAAGTGACCGGTGAACTTCGAATCGTGAATGTTCATGATGTCACTAGGTAATCCGTGAAGCCTAAACAGACGCTCAATAGATATCTGAGCTAAATTCGATGCTTTCCTGGTAGTCCTTTCCCAAATAAACATAACCGATTTGGTAAGATGGCCCCGTTATCTTGTTTATTCATCCGGGGTAATCTTACCATGATCACAGTCCTCTTTTATAGATCTAGTATATCCTAGAGTCTAAGTTATGATTCTCCAACCTCCAGATTCCCAAGACCATACCATATCATAAGAGCGCATCACAATTCTGAGAAGACACATGAGTTCTTCCAAAAAGTCCTTTCCATATGGAAAGTTTCAGACTTTTTCAACTCACTTACGATGCCTATATAAGGATTGTAACCCTCAAAACACCCTTACTTTAGATATGGTACTAAGTATCATTCCAAAGTTTGGGTACAATCTAGAATACATCCAGATCTTACTCTTAAGTTTTTATCTAGAAAACTTAAGATTCATTATATTGTTGATTCAAATAACTAACACAGAAGTAACGCTCCTAACTTGGTTAGCTGTATCGGATTCAGAAAATATTTACCGAAACACCACATTTAATCTGATTCTAAATCTATTCTAGGTCAATAAGCAATTCTCAATAAGAAACTATATAACCTAGCGAGAAATTGTCTCTACACAATTCTCATCAATATTCCTATGTTTTAATAACTAGTTTATGCATGCATATAAATAAACCTAGTCCAAGGAATACTTTGTAGATCCACAGGATTAAAAATTTGTACAAAAGGTTTTTATGATCACACAAAGTTTCACTACATAGCATCTCTACAGATATCACCTGATTTGTACACAATACTTTCTGAACTGAGAATCTTGTAACTCGGTTATCCTCTAAGAGAGAATATTTTTTAAAGAGTGCTATTTCACAACCAAAATCTCAACCGGAGATTATCTAAAAAGAATATATTACGAAAGTGAATTTCATTCCTTACATCTACCCATAGATCCAAGTTCACTCTAAGATCTAAAAAGGAACAGGTTTCAACAAACCACTATCTTGCAATAGAATTCCCAAGTTCTGACACAAATCAATCGGACTTGTAATAAGCAACTCTTCTACTACAAGAATGTTTTCTTACATCTTCTAACAAGATATCTACTATAATCCTTAAAGGATTTCTATAATATCAAAATATCCTATCGTTCCTGATTTTAGGAACAGGTCCGTCATCTATTTTGGAAGGCACTCAAAAGAGTGATGAAGTACATTCAAGCGACAAAGAACGAAGTTTTTTGTTATTCACATAACTCTGCTACAACATTATGCTTATTTGGCTATTTTGATTCAGATTGGGGAGGAGATTTAGACACCAGGAAGTCTAGTTCTGGATACTGTTTCTACCTATCGTCTGCACCTGTTTCTTGGAACAATAGAAAACATAAGTCAGTCTCACTATCGTTGACTGAACCTGAATATGTAGCAGTCATGTCACCTGCAGCACTCAGCCCCTGTGCTCATATTTCAACCATGTGAACTGTATAAAAATAGGAGCAATCGACATTTTACAAGTTTTTACTTGTCTTCAAAATATGTCAGCGGAAAAGATTGTTCGAAAACTCAACTATAGCAATATTTCACCGTATAGTTTGTCGAAGCTGTTAGAAATAAATGACTATGCTAAAGTTAATCCATAGGTTACTTTGACCCAAAAGGTCGAGATTTGTGTAACCATGGGTATTTAGTTATTTAGGCCATCTTAAGTTTGTCTTAAGTTCAGTTGGACCCAATTTTGGTCATGTACTGACTCGTGGGTCCTTAGGGGTCTAATTTTGTTTAGGGGCCCTATCTTGACTTTTGGGGGTGCCCTACATTTAGTAAGTGGTTAACCTTAGGGTTTGGTGGCATTTGGTCACATTCAGGTAGAGTACTTAGATGCTCATTGTGTATTCCATTTTGACAGTTTGGCTAAGCATTTGCTCTCCATTGCTCTTGTTGTTGTTTTCTCTCTCTCTCTCTCTCTCTCTCCCTTAGAGTTGGGCGCCCAGCCTCTTCTCTCTTGTTTTCTGTGGAGATTGATTGATAACTAGATCTTGGTGACTTGACTCTTGCTTTCCTACATGGTATCAGAGCTACTGGATCTGTAGCACACTTGTTTGTTGGCGCCCTATCAGAAGAGGAGCTTCTCTGCTTTTGTTGTGAAATTTCAGCATCTTGCTGATCTTTACAAGTGGAGTTTGGATCAGCTTTTTTGTCTCTTTTTAGGTTGAAGGAGGGCGTGTTAGAAATCCATAAATCATAATTTGGATGGACGGCAGACTAGGATTCGAACCCATGACCTCCCTCATACCGGATGGGATGCTCTACCACTGAGCTATCCGCCCTGTTTGATAGTTCTCTCTAGAGTCTGATTGATATTCCAACACCCCCCCTCAAGCCACACTTGGTTGGGGTCCTAGCTGTCACCTGCCCCATAACTTGGGCCACCTAACCATGGCTTTGACACCATGAACTGTTAGGTCTAACTTGGCTCTGATACCATGTTAGAAATTTTATAAATCATAATTTGGATGGACAGCAGACTAGGATTCGAACCCAGGACCTCCCTCATACCGGATGGGATGCTCTACCACTGAGCTATCTGCCTTGTTTGATAGCTCTCTCTAGAGTGTGGATTGATATTCCAACAGGGCGGCCATCAAAGATCTTGGAGGAGCAATTTTTGGCACCCAAAAATCAGAATCTCAAATCTGATTTTTGTGCAACTAGTTTTCAGCAAGTTTTGTTTGGAGGAGGGCGCCCAAAAATCTGCTACTGATTTTTTGGTTGTGGTGTCTCCTTATCTTGCTGTTTTTGTTTTCAGGTTTGCATTTGTGTAGGAGGGTGCCCAAAATTCAGCAAACCCTATTCAAGGTTAGGTCAACTTGTGGCTGGAAATTTGCAGATTCTCAGCAAGTAGTAGGGCGCTTTCAACAGCCCTATTGGAGTGTGTGTTGATCACACTATTTGGCTTCCTAATTGGGTTTCGGTGTAGGCTTCAATCGAAGCTAACCTAATTTTCAAGAAGCTGGTTTTTTTGTGCAGAAAGACAGCCATCTATCCATTATCTTTTGGGCACTTTGGTTGCAGATTGAAAGACATCTTGTGCTCCTACTTTCAGCTCTTTGTTTGCTGCAAATTTTTGAGTAGATTTGGTTGTGGAAAGGCTCTCTTTCCTATCTACTACAAGCTGAAATTTTGTTGGAGGTAATGGCTAAAGAATCGGAAGCTATCGGTTCTTTGTCTAGCGAAGATCGGTTGGATGGCACAAACTACTCCTTGTGGAGTTACATGATGAAGAATCTTCTCATAGCGAAAGGGCTGTGGGATTTGGTCAATGGTAATGAGGAAAGGCCTCTGTCTTTGGCACCTCCTACACCTCGTGGATCATCATCATTAACATCATCTTCTACATCTTGGGAAGAACAAAAGAAGTGGGATAGAAGGGATGGACAAACACATTCTATGGTTGCTTTTGCTGTGAAAAGATCTGTAAGACATCTAAAAGTGCGTGGGATACACTTTATACTATGTATAGAGTCAAAAATCCAGCAAGAGTGGTGTATCTTAGAAATCAGCTTTCTTTGTTGAAGATGCAAGAAGGGGATCAAGTGACCAATCACTTGACGAAGATCAAGGATCTTCGTCAGGAGCTTCTCAATATTGATGAGATAATTGAGGATGCTCAATTTGTTTCCATTACTCTCAACTCATTACCTTCATCTTATCTTCCATTTGTTTCATCTTTGAGTATCTCTCTTAGGGGACAACAACTCTCCTTTGATGAACTTGTTGGGCTGCTTCTTCAAGAGGAGCAAACGAGGCAAAACTTTGCGGGTGACACTCAACAAGATCAAGCTTTCTTCACGAAAGGCAAGGGCAAAGGCAAGTCAAAAGGAAAGGGGAAACCTCCTTCCAAGGATGAGCAAAAGCCCGTTGGAGGTCAAAATGTCAACACTCAAAAGAAGAAAGGGAAGTGCGAGGAAGAAAAAGTTGTTCTGTAGATACTGTAAGCGAAACAACCACGAAATTCAAGATTGTCGGATACTGCAAGGCAAAAGGTATGGGCACTTCATCAAGGATTGTAAGAAGAAGCTTGCGAAGGAGGAGAGTAAAGGAATTGATACTAGCGCTTCACTTGCTACTTTGGAGCAAGAGCTTGAAGCTAGTGGTGATCTCTTCAACCAAGACTATGCTTTTGTATCTAATATTTCTTCTACTAGTACTACTACAATCGGAAGTTTTTCAATGTTTCAAAGATTTTCTAGCAATGGTGGAAAATCGGTTTGGGCATTCTTTGAAGACCCTACGCACCGATCGAGGAGGGGAATACATTAAGAATACGTTCGGTGCATTTCTTCGAGAAAAGGGAATTCTACATCAAATGACAACTCCCTATACGCCTCAACAAAATGGTGTTGCCGAGCGAAAGAATTGCACACTTATGGAGATGGTCCGTTGCATGCTCAAAGCAAAGGGGTTGCCTCACAAGTTTTGGGCTGAAGTGGTTATAACGGCAACATACATAAGCAATTGTTGTCCTACTAAAGCATTGAAAGTATTAACTCCTTATGAAGTTTGGTATGGGAAGAAGCCTTCAATCTCTCACTTTCGCATTTTTGGTTGTACGGCTTATGCTTTTATTCTGGATAAACTTCGTACAAAGCTTGAGGATAAAGGAGTTAAATGCATTTTTGTTGGCTATAGTAGTGAAAGCAAAGGCTATAGGCTGTTCAATTTGAGCACTAACAAGATTATTGTTAGTCGTGATGTGCATTTTGATGAAAACAATTCATTGGATGTGGCCCCAACTCATATCTTGAAGGGGGGGACAGCCTACATAGTGTGAATGTTGAAGTTTTTCCAGATTTGGTACCATCTTCTATTGCGGGAGATAAGGGGCAGCAATCAACTAGTTTCGACCTGGCCAACACCTCATCAAGTTTAGAGCCTAATGTTCATCAAGAACCGCCCATTGTTGTTCATAATCAGCCTGCAGGAACTGTTGGACAGCAAGGACCAGTTTTCGAAGATCTTGGACAGCCAAGTGCAGTGTCGGAGGATCTTGGACAACAAATTGTAAGAAGAGACATGGCTGTTGGACAGCCCAAAACAATCCCACGGTGGTTGTTGTCGACTTTGCGGACAGCAAAGTAAGTTCATTTTATGATGGAAAGACACGTGCCTCTACAAAATCAGTGGACTATGCTGATTTTTCAGATTTTGCTCTTACATCTCATGGAGATGTTGCAGAAGAACCTGTTTTCTATGAGCAGGCCAAGGGAGTAAAATGTTGGGAGGATGCGATGCAAGATGAGTGTGACTCACTTATGAAGAACCAGATTTGGGTTCTCGTTGATCTTCCTCATGGGAAGAAGGCAATTGGTTCTAAATGGGTAATGGTTTTCGAAACCTCTGATTTAGGCCTATTGCACTTTTATCTTGTTCTTAAATTTGTACAAGAAGGGGCTGGAATTTTCATCTCTCAAAAATGCTACATTGGGCAGATTTTGAAGGGGTTCAAGATGGAAGATTGCAAGCCGGTTGCTACACCTATGGAGACAGGTCTGAAATTAAGTAGTCAAGGTGATGGTGAATCATTTGACACTACTTTATATTGTCACGCTATTGGCTGTCTCATTTACCTATGTAATTCAAGACCAGACATTTCTTATACTGTCTCACTCATGAGTCAATTCATGCATGCCCCGATGACATCACATTGGAAAGCGTTGAAGAGGATCTTTCGATATCTTCAAGGAACAAGAAGTCATGGACTGGTTTTTCCTGCTTGTGATGATGCATGTTTGGTTGGTTTTAGTGACTCGGATTGGGGTGGAGATCAAGACACTAGACGCTTTACAAGTGGACATCGCTTTTTCTATGGAAATTTTGCAATTTTGTGGTCAAGTAAAAAGCAGCCCACTGTTGCTACTTCTTCTAGTGAGGCAGAATATAGAGTGATATTTTCAGCCACAACAGAGTGTTTATGACTGAGAAGACTACTTGTTGACATGAAGTTTGGCGAGCCCTAAGCCACTCTTATCTTGAGTGATAGTCAAAGTGCTATTGCCATTGCACAGAATCCTATTTTTCATGCGAGGACGAAGCACATCGAGAACCATAATCACTTTGTTCGGGAGAGACTTCATGATGGCGACATTTTACTTGAATATTGTCCTACGGAGGATCATATTGCGGACCTCTTCACTAAGGCGTTGCTTAGAGTCAGATTTGAAGCTTTATGCAAAGCTTTAAATTTGACACCACGTGTTGGTTTTGTTACATATTGAAGATTTCAGTTTTTGCATTGTCATTTAAGGAGGGTGTTAAAAATAAATGACCATGCTAAAGTTAATCCATAGGTTACTTTGACCCAAAAGGTCGAGATTTGTGTAACCATGGGTATTTAGTTATTTAGGCCATCTTAAGTTTGTCTTAAGTTCAATTGGACCCAATTTTGGTCATGTACTGACTCGTGGGTCCTTAGGGGTCTAATTTTGTTTAGGGGCCCTATCTTGACTTTTGGAGGTGCCCTACATTTAGTAAGTGGTTAACTTTAGGGTTTGTGGCATTTGGTCACATCCAGGTAGAGTACTTAGATGCTCATTGTGTATTCCATTTTGACAGTTTGGGTAAGCATTGCTCTCCCTTGCTCTTGTTGCTGCTTTCTCTCTCTCTCTCTTAGAGTTGGGCGCCCAACCTCTTCTCTCTTGTTTTCTATTGTCCACTGATTTTGTAGAGACACGTGTCTTTCCATGATAAAACGAACTTATGTTGCTGTCCCGCAAAGTCGCCAACAGCCACAGTGGGATTGTTTTGGGCTGTCCAACAACCATGTCTCTTCTTGCAATTTGTTGTCCAAGATTTTCTGAAACTGCTCTTTGCTGTCCAAGATCTTCCAAACTGGTCCTTGCTGTCCAACTATTCCTGCAGGCTGATTTTGAGCAACAATGGGCGGTTCTTGATGAACATTAGGCTCTAAACTTGATGAGGTGATGGGCAGTTCGAAACTGGTTGATTGCTGCCCCGTATCTCCAGAAATAGAAGATGGTACCAAATCTGGAAAAACTTCAACATTCACACTACGTGCGCTGTCTCCTTTCAAGATATGAGTTGGGGCCACATCTAATGAATTGTTTTCATCAAAATGCACATCACGACTAACAACAATCTTGTTAGTGCTCAAATTGAACAGCCTATAGCCTTTGTTTTCACTACTACAGCTACCAAAATGCATTTAACTTCTTTATCCTCAAGCTTTGTACGAAGTCTATTCGAAATAAAAGCATAAGCCGTACAACCAACAATGCGAAAGTGAGAGATTGTGGGCTTGTTCCCATACCAAACTTCACAAGGAGGTAATACTTTCAATGTTTTAGTAGGATTACGATTGCTTATGTATGCCGTCGTTATAATCGCTTCAGCCCAAAACTTGTGAGGCAGCCCCTTTGCTTTGAGCATGCAACGAGCCATCTCCATAAGTGTGCGATTCTTTCGCTCGGCAACACCATTTTGTTGAGGCGTATAAAGAGTTGTCATTTGATGTAGAATTCCCTTCTCTCGAAGAAATGCACCGAACTCTTGATGTATTCCCCTCGATCGGTGCGTAGGGTCTTCAAAGAATGCCCAAATTGATGTTCCACCATTGCTAGAAAATCTGTGAAGTGTTGAAAAACTTCCGAGCCTTCATAGGATAGATCCATAGAACGTGCTTGTGCATCCCTTCTATCCCACTTCTTTTGTTCTTCCGAAGATGTAGAAGATGATGATGATGATGATCCACGCGGTGTAGTAGGGGCCAAAGAAGGAGGCCTTTCCTCATCACCATTGACCAAATTCTATAGCCCTTTCGCTATGAGAAGATTCTTCATCATGTAACTCCACAAGGAGTAGTTTGTGCCATCCAACCGATCTTCAGGGTCATGCCATGTGGAAAGTGCTGGTGGTCAAGTTGCATGTTTTACGTGGTAGTTTAGAATGTGTCAAGGTTTAGTTAGTGCTTGAGAAAGTTAATGTGTGAGCCTTCGGGAAGTATTCTTTATTGATTCCATGCAGCTTTGGTTGGGAGGGGAAGGAGACTCACAGTAGTGCTCGGTAGGCTTTACCTTTGTACCTTGTAAAGAGATCAATAAAGTGAGAGTTTTTTAGGTATCTCGTGTATTTCAATAGTAGATGTTGCACGAGCAGTTGCTTGTCTATAGCAATAGCCTATTATAGTAGTATTCATTCAATGCTCAAAGAATTGAATCTTCTTCAATCTGTGTTTGGTTGTTGTGTGGGAGACTGTGAATTGTTCACAAAGCTAGAAACTCAAAGAGCCAATTCCGTAGCCTTAAGCTCATAGGAACTTCCTAATGTTAAGCATTGTTTTCAAGTAAATATTTTTCATTAATGAATCCTTACAATGTTTATTTTTTATTCACTAATGAGACTAATTCCTTGATACATTTTGCAAGTACTAGATTTAACTGGTAATTCACTCTGCTACCTGCATGTTTTCCATTATTTATCTGTAAGCAAGTAATTCTGGGGTGGGTCTCACAGTTCTTTTTCCTGTAGAATGCAAGTGCAAAATACGGACAAGGGAAGAGCCATTTATTTACACTTGAGGTTTCCAGAGTGAATATGACACATTGATAACTGATTATATTTAATTATCATGCTTCCACATTGTTGTTTCTTTTCAATGTCGGAAGTATATAGAAGGGTGCTAAAGAATCTCGACCAATTCATTGCTCTTTGTGTGACTTTTTCATGTCAGTCATTTCGGGCAAATATCCTAGATATTAATTTGAGTAGCTTCTGTGAAACATTCATCAGCTCACAACATTGTATGCAGATCAAAAATTGAGTACAGAAAAGCTTTGGCAGGCGTTTTTCTTGAGTCCTGGAGAATGGTGGGATAATCGAAACAAAAAGGTTTCTTGCTTGTTGCCGACTCCCAGATTTCTGCTTAGTGAATCGCTTGGTTCTTCTCTTTAATTCAGCTGGGATGTTTTGTATTTTCTGACACAACAAGAAAAATATGGAAAAACTGTACGTTGTCTTATAGGACTACTTGTTATGGGGGTTGGGTGGGTTTGGAAAAAAAGTTTTAAAGGTTTAAACCCTATGTCCTTCATCACGGCCTCTAAAATTAGGTTTTATGTCTTAACACACACTTCCTTCTCTTATAGATACACATGATTGTGAAAATTTGTTTTGCTGCATGTGTTCTGAACTGAGTTTTGCTGCAAAGTACGAAATTCTCAGAAGGAACCTAAGATCATTTCTTGAACCTTGGAAAAAATTGCTGTTTATAGGAGTCATTTTATTATTTTTATCATTAAACTTGCTTCCAGATTCAAAAAACATAGAAGCTTTCAGAAAATTGGGATTTTCCTGTGTTCACGGTAATGAGTAAGACTGAGAAGTTGCATAATGGGAGTGGATCCCCTGGAACTGCATTGGGCTTGGAACCTCCAGCTGTGCAGTAAGAGTGGGAAAGGTCCAAGAACTAGGTTGGCCCCAGTGTTGCTAATGGTTGGTGGGAGAGGGATTCATTAACTGCTAGAACACTTTAACTCATGATATTCCCAGGACTAAATTGAATAAATTATCAGGCATATGAACACATTCCAAGTTTGCGGTTTTGTAAGATTAGAAAATGTTGTAAAATATCTAGGCAAGCCATACGACCAAACTTTTCATGCATGCAAGATATTCCAAGCAATTAAGAAGATTCTAGGCTTGGGAACCTTTTTGGGCATGATTGACACTATGGGATTGGGTATCAGAAAACCTGCTAAAAGTTAAAAAATTGAAGAATCAAATACCAGAAGCTCTTGCATTGACCATGCAAGGGCCACTTGGGGTATATATTCCGTCTGCATGATAGTACAAGTGAGAGCATATGTGATTCTGCACGGGAATTGTTCCAGCATGAAGACTTCGTAAAACAAATTTAACATTCATACTTATGCATTTAATGGTGAAATTAGCTAATTTACAAGTATATAGGTGGCGGGGACTCAATGGACAACGCCATAAGGACACGGCAAATAACTTGAAGCCAAGAGAGAAAAGTAGAGGGCAATACCTTGCTACCAAGAGAGAGAGAGAAGAGAATATGTGGAATCTAAGTGCTGTTTGGAACTGCAATTCTAATACTTTTTTGTTGAATGATCTATTTCCATTCTACAATCCCATAACAATCCAGTCATGGTCCTTCCTGGCTGTGTTTGTTGTCTCCATCATTTCTAGTTCCTGTTGCATGACCCACCCTCGACATTGCCTTTTTTTTGTAAGCCTTCCCCTCCACAGATTCTTACACAGCTGCAGCCCCCCCACCCCTGTTATTCAGTTGCTGTAACTGTCTTTGTAGCACTGATCTGCTCCCACATTGCACCCTCTTTTCCAAATTCGCCCTTCCCTCCATGATCTGTCCCTACTTGGCTTCGTGTTTATATCATTCCTGCACCCTTGCTTGATATGCACGTCATAGCCCCATCATAGTTGCTACTGCTCTTGTTGACACCTTTTCAGCGCCCACGATCTGCCCATGTGTCCTTCTATGAATTTTTGTTCCCAGGACCTAAACCACACTCGATTTGCAAAGCAGTTTTTGCTTGCAAAGTGCCCTTCTTTATTTTTGAGTGAGTTCTAGTTTGTGTGTGTGCGTTAACATTTAAGCTTAGTCTGGACTCTGGATTGGTTCAGATCAAGTTTGAGTGAGAGAAAAGACCCATAAAATTTTTGGGCTTGTCAAATTTTTTTTGCTCTCTCATTTTAGTTTATATTTGCCATCTTAGTTTGTTTTCATTCTTTGCGCCGGAGTGAGAGATGACCCGTTAAAAACTGTTGGCTTGCAAAAAATTTGCTGCTATGGGAAAGAAAGATTCAGATGCTGTAATTTTAGTTTCAGTTTTGTCAGAAAAAGAGTCAATGCAGCCATTTCCCAGGCCTGCCAAAATGCCACTGTTTTACTAGATTCCTATTTTTCATTCATTATTTTTATAACCTTGTACTTTCCGAACATAGGCTATTTTTGACAGCTCTTGTGTGATGGTAGTGTTCTTGTAGGCTATCACATGCTCTTTTTGTCAGCCCTAATTTAGATCAACATCTGTACAGAGTGGCACAATTTACCAACTACGGTCATGTTTTCAGAAATTCCTATTGGTAGCAGTTCACTCACATGCTATTCTTAACCAGGCCTATTGGGTCAGATGTATTGTGGCATTTTGACGGCCCTTGGTCGAACCTACTTGTGACACAAGTCATTTTTGATGGTTTTCAGAGGTATATTTGATGGATCTGCGTCAGTACTTCCACTTCAGCTGATTTTCACTTCTTTTATGAAGGCATATCCTCATTTGTCTAGCAAATGAGATAGCAGCTGTTGAGGCACTAGCATGAGTATCTATATAGCTGGATGCTCACATGACGCCATTGATGCGGTAAAGGTCCGACGTTCTTATGAATCATATTCCTACATCTCAAGTAGAGGTACATGTTCCCTTAGTTCTTAGTATAGCAGCCATTGTTTTAACAATTTTTCATTCAGTACGACACTTCAAGTCAATGTAGTTCTTCTATGCACAGTCTCGACTACTACTCCTTGATGACTTAGATCAGAAGTGGCAGAGGGATTTCCGTCTTGAAGAATATGATTTCTTATGATTCATGGAGTTTTCAAATTGATTATCATACAATCATATGTTACATATACCAAGCACCAGTACTTGATGTCGGAATTCAAAGTGAACTAGAAGCGGAAACATTCACAATGAATCAAGTGATTAACGTTCTATGAACAATCACAAATTATGCATACTAGTGGAAGCAAAGCAGGATATCAATGGAGACAAATCTCTATACAAAGAATGTATGTACATAAGCATTGCCACTCTCTCTAGTCTCTCCAGCCTCTTCAGGCTCTTCCTCCCCTCTTCAGCAGAAAGAGGGCGCCTATTTATACGAGTAGAGATAGAAAAATCCAAAGGCCAATGGTTCCCAATGTGGAATATCCAAAAGCCAACAGCCAAGAGCCACGTGTTATATAGGAGTTACAAAAGCAAATCAAAAGCCTTGGCATTGGACAACCAAGTGCTAATTGGAGAAGAAGGTCACTTGCCCCATGGACCCCCCATTATGAGTTGGGTACATTGAAAACGCTCCCTGGGTCCTCAAAACCATATACATTGCCCCAACTTTATTAAATATGGCAATAACCCCATGTTGTCACGCAATCCAAGCCTGGAGAAAGCTCTGTACTCGTCGTACTATCACTGGAGAAGATTCCACCCACAAAGAAAATAAACTCTGATGACCCCTGACAGCCATCCAAGGTGTACTTTTTGGTACCTCAACTTCACAGTCAGAGCATCAACAGAGGAATCTCCATTAAAGGACAAATAGTGGCTTCTAACACTTGATTCTGGTTACTTGCCATTCATTGTTGTTACAAATAGCTTGACATCACTGGATCCATTTATCCTTGTCGTTCCAACTTCCAATTTGCATTTGTGGTTGATATGACTAGCTTGAGATGTAGTTGCCCTAGTCCCTGATGTGACTGGTTGGTGTTTAAATAGCTTAGGACCTCGGTGATGTCCTTGGATTTTAATTTCTTTCAATTGCTGCTCATCAATGCCTACGTTGCTCATCATATTGCATGCTCTTGTTATTTATGATTCTTTTGATGGAGTTTTCAAACAAATTTTTTCACAATCATATGTTATACATAGCTAGCACCAGTTCTTGATGTGGTTACTTGGCATTCATGGTCCTTACAAATAGCTTGAGATCAATGGATCCATTTATTCTTGTCATTACAAGTTGCATTGTTGTTTGGGATGCTGTTGCCCTAGTCCCTGATGTGGCTCCTTGGCTTTAAATAGATTAAGTTCTCAATGATATCCTAGGTTGTTTCAATTGCTGCTCTTTGATGCCTACAATGCTCATCATATGCTTTCCTTTAGCATTCTTGGTTTGTCCATATAGCTTGGCACTGTTCATGTCATCATTCAATTTTTTTTTCTGTTGCAGCTTTTAGTTCAACATTTTACTTTTGTGGTAGATTCATGTTCAGCGTATGGATATTTGTGCTCACCTACATGACATCGACAGGCTATGACATCATCTTCAACATATGCATTTTTGCAATTTTATATTTTATTGCATTGACATGTTACAGTTAATTGCCAACATAGAGGGCCAAGATATATATTTCAATTTTAATGGACTTGTATTCGCCCAGATTGAGGGTTTTTCTTTAAAGTAGGGAAGATTTAAGAACACTTTCATATTATTGGGCTTATCATTGGTCCTTGAGTTAGCTTTTTGTTAATGGCCCCATCAGTTGATTTTTGGGCCTAATTTTTGCAAAAGGTTGGAGCATTTTAGCCCTAACCTCATATTAGCATTTTTAAAGGTTCCCTTAATGAATAGAATTCCTAATAGTCAATCTACGACTTACGATTTTGATATCTCTGAGTTTGTTTGTTGGGGATCCTTAGCAGTGTTCCTTCGCAGGACTTGGACACTAGTGTCATGTTGGTTATGCGGTGCTCTTTTTAGGAGATTAATACTTGATCAAGAGTATATTGTGTATGTCTACAACATTTTGGTTATCCTAGGTCCCTATTGGTAGTAGTGGACTCACAAGCTGTTTCTTTCAAGCCTACTTGTAACCACATCGCATGAGCTTTATCATGTTATTTGTCCAACTTTTTGTCATCTACTACAATTCTTGGATCTTATGGTTTTGTTACCTATACTTTAGTGAGTCCTGTAAAATAATGTAGGGGCCATTCACTACTATCCTCATTTGTTGGAGAGATAGTACGCTTGTAGTTGAGCTAGCATGATGTAGTTCTTTGAGGAACAACCTAGAATCCTTAGACAATATATGGATCTAGTGACTCGGTTCAAAGTTAAATGGCTTAGTATATTGCTTGATGGGATGAGCAACAAAGACAATGAGATAAACAAAAGAGACAATGGGAAGAAAATGAGCTAAATGACAAATATCTTTCTGTGAGACACAATCACAAGATTATGGCTCAGAGCATGCCTCGTATGAGGTAGAGGTTTATCCGCATCATATCCATGTGTAGATGAGATAAAAAGTCATGCAAATGAAAAAATGATCAGTACATATGTCGTGGGCTGCATGAGATAAAGACTTGGCATTGAACTCAGAGATAAGGTATTGGCCTAGGCTTTGCTAGATTCATTAAAGATTCACGATCCATGTCATTAGGCACATGTATGTGTATGGGTTACAAGAGATTCATATAGGGTAGAGCTTCAAGAGACCTTTTATTTTGAATAGGTACATGTAGATGAGGTGTATGATCATTAAGGCGATTCTATAGCTCAAGATCAGCCTATAGAGATAAGGTACCATTGGCTTTGACAGGTTCTCAACCTGATTTTGAACACCAGAATCGTTGGGTACGAAAAAAAATTCAAGAATCGCTTTGTATGTAGAACTAGCTGATATGGGCTTTGTAGGAACCATCCAAGGTTGAACCGCTAGTTTCTTTTAAGCCTTGCATTGAAATCGAGAACCAGACTGACCTGTGAAGGGGGGTATAACCCCAGCATCAATTCACCCTACAAAGCATCAAAACACTGAAATTTTTGACAAGCTTGTGAAAGGACGTTCAAACAAAATCTCCCTCTTAAAACTTGGGCCATTGTCAATCTTCTAACCTCCAACTTCTAACTTCTACTTTTTGTGTGCAAAATTGTTGGCCAAAATGTTCAAATTATTCTTCTTTCCATAAGTTTTTCTATTCGTATGTAGGTATAATATCTACTAAGTTGTGTCGGAACGGTGTTCCGGGACCCTGCGTTCCGGAATGCCGGAATGCAAAAAAAAAAACCTGTAAATTTTTTTGAATCCACCGTGAAGCCCCCCTTTCCAGCGCGCCCTTAGGAGAGAAGAGGAGCTTGTGGAGGGAGAACAAGGTGGCCAAATGGGTAGTGTGAGCACTCTATGCAGAGGCCTTGATGATTGCAAGGTGAATGTATATATCAGAGCTTTGTCGTTTATGATATCAGACATCTTGATCATTCTCATTAGGCATGTGTGGAATGTGGATCAGGCAACATTGTTTTGTATCATATACACTTAGCACTGTAGTATGCACTATGTGATTGCCTTTCAAGTTTCAGTCTTAACTGTCGGTATGCAGCATGTTCAGTTAGTAAGTAGTTAATCTGTTTTGCAAATTTCCAATGTCTTTGAATTTTTTTTACAGGGCTATGTTGTTTTTCCCACTCCACATGTGTTTCCAAAACAATTTCCAAAAAGAATTGCAGTGTTCCAATCTGGAACGCTGCAGAATTCCGGAACTGTTCCGGAATGCTCGTTCCGGAATGGGACGCTGCGTTCTGGAACGGGATGCATCTATGAATATCTATTACTATTTACTTAAATAATATCTATTGAGAACCTTATATTGGAATCGGCAGTCCTTGATAAGGGAATAACAAGCCCGTTCCGAGCAAAAAGGGTCGGAACGTTCCGTTCCATCCGTTCCGGAACGTACTGGGTCGGAACGAGTTCATTTACAATGTAAACAAAATAAATATAATACACTGCTGGCCCGCGACTTCACCCTTTCAGAACAGCGAGCTGGCCTGCGAGCGACTTCACCGTTTCACAACACCTGCTGCCCCGCGACTTCAGCATTTCACAACAGCGAGCAGGGAACACTGATGTGCTAAGATAACAGAATTATTAATAATTCCATGGCTCTAACTTCGAGCGGTATTTATCTGAGAGAAGAGTTGGTGTATGCAGAAGGCTAGAAGTATGCAACGAATGATCATTCTCTTGTGAAATTGAAGTGACGAACAAGAAAAATGAATACTAAGAAGCTGAAGTATGTCATACAAAAGATATAGTTTACTGAGAGAGGTTGGCCAATTATGTTCAAGACCTTACAGCTACAGAATCTATGATGACATGTGCATGAATGATTGACAAGAAATAAAGCATGAAAAAGCCTTGTATGACGTTAGTGGTGCTTTCTCGCTACAAGAAGACAATTGCTTCTCAATAGTAATGGAAAGAACTAGTTTCTGCTCACCACACAATCTAGTAGCAGACTATCGTGATGCAGTGAAAAGCATGAGAAAAAAATATCAAGTGATCAGCCCAGGAGAAAGGTAAAGCTTCAAAGAAAAAAGAGAACAATCAAATATTGAAGTGTATTAAAATACGTTTTTTTTCATTTTTTTCCAAGTGTTCGTTCCGGAACGGGCAACTAAGATGTGAACACTTTCAGTTTCTTTTGGCGATTATGTGGAGATTTTGAAGTGTCTTCAAGTTTAAGTATTTTGTAAATTTTTTATTGCACTTTTATTATTTAAAACAATTTGAATTTTTGTTCTTCCTACAAAAGGGCACTTCATTGCAGTTTACAACTTTTGACCTTAATAAGTACAACTTCATGGTGTGAGTGTCCAATTTCGACTAGTTTTGAAGACCAGCTTTTGTTGTTTTTTAAAAAAAATTTGTTTCTTAGGTCTGTTGAAGATTAGAGGAGGCAACGTTATTCAGGGCAATAGAGAGAGATGGAGAGAGCACGCACAATCGATACAGTAAGAGAGATGAAGTAACCAGTAATGTCTCTACGCATCTTGTGTATTGGTTCTAAAGTCCTTATACATTTTGAAGGGTCAGACCATCATAAAATCACATCATATGGCACTCGTGCCCTTTCAATCATAAATACATTGTGAGTATGTCCAATACACCATGAACATATTAAATGACTAAGCCAAACAACACAATGTAGTTAATCACAGGCATGCTAATCAGTACACCATAATAATCTGAGTATTTGCTAATGTGGCACCTAGTTAATTACTTTAAACCTTGATGTTGTCCATCATGGATGTGAAGGTCATATCTCCAACAACCTTCTTACGGTAAGTATTAGGGAGATCAATATTCCATTGTTTAGCATTTTGTTGCTGTCTATTTTTTTCCACATTTTTGCGCATCATTTTGAGAATTGCCTCCCATTAGTGTCTTTCCTATTGTAGGTCTTTGTATTTTCCTTCAAATCATCATCATATTCCTTGATCATCGTGTTCCTTCAACTCTTGATTTTACCACGGATGCTATAATCTGATGGATTTATTTTATGATGGGTCAATATGCAAGCTTGGAATGGTTGCATCAAGCATGGCCTTGTATTAGGCAGTCAATTGTTGCAATTACCTGCCAACAGAGGCCACCAATCAAATAGTTTGGGATCTATTTGGTTGGTGGTCTCTGTTTCCTAAGGTAGCTTCTAGTACACAATCTAGATGGCAATCATGGTCTATCAAATTGTGTCTTCTATGATGGCTTCTAGTATCCGATCGAATTCACAACAAATTTGTTTCAAAATGGAAAACACGGTCCATCGGGTTGGGTTATACTTGACAATATAATGCTAACTACTGTCACATTCAGGAGGCACTCATGGTCTATTAGGCGGGTGGGGGATCTCATTATATGCAACATAGTTCATGTTTATGCCTTTATGTGGCATTTGTGGTTCATCCAAATAACTTGCCAGAGTTCACATTATCATTTGACAACAACTATCATGATAGACATCAGAATCATAAGCTGCAGAGTACAATGGACCACTGGCGTCTATGACTAGTCAGACTGGATCTAGTTCTTGAGACATGCTTGGACCTTTGAATGTCAGTATTCTAGCTTTCAACTTCACCACCTGCAAAGTTTGAGTAGACTATTCTTGTTGGGAATAGATGAGTATTGCACTGGAGGAACAGATTGCAGGATTCTCAGCAAATCTAAATTGAATAGCAGAATTGTGAAGATGAACTTGCATAAAAAAGGTGGCAAACTTCTAAGAGAGATTCATTTCCAGATTGATGCAAGATCCTAGCAAGAAGTGCTTGAAGGAAGGCATCGTTGGATCCCCATTTTCCTTTAAGTCATGCTGATGAGCAGTGTCTTTTTCTTGACATACTGGGGTGGGGGCTTTCTCTTATTGGAAGATGATCATTGAAGGCAGTGGAGTTACTGTGAGTGTAGGAAATAGCAGTTTTCTTCTGTTGTATTTGGGCGTTCGATAGCTTGATTGCTGCAATAATGATTGTGTCCGTGTCTCTTTTACAGAAATCTGGGAACTTAGGAACTCCTCAAGTATTGAGATCAGTGTCTTAATGTTATTTATTCTTTTTTCTCTTAATTCCCAAATATTGGTCCCTGTTGTGACATTCCAAGAATAAGAGATTTTGTGTTTGTTTCCTTTTTTTAATAAAATAAAAAATATATTTTGTTGAGTAATTGAGTTGTGTTTTTCTTTGCATAAGACATGCAGTTGTTCTTCTTATGGTCTCTGACTTTAATTAGATAGCCTTGTTCAATGTTAAATTAAGGTAGTAAAGTACACTCATAGTGTGACCCAGGCTCCTAGATTGGAGCCAGTTATGGATTACAAGGATGCCACATCACAGGTTGGCTTTAGCTCTATTTGTATGAATTGAGCTACATGTAGACATTAACCTGCGTTTATGGTTACTATGCATAGCTTGAGACCACATCACAGGTTGGCTTTAACTCTATTTGTATGTTTTGAGCTACATGTCGTAGACATTACTAAATTACTATGTATAGCTTGAGGCCCCCTTTTCATAGCGTTATCTAGAACTTTTGATCTGGACGATTTATTAGAGTTTGTTTCTGAGCATTGTACAGTCTATGACTATATTCAGATGGTTCTCATGGTCCATCACATTTGCATGGGAGAGTCCTGTCCATGTGCCTTGGGCATAATGTCGTGGTTGATGTCTGTATATGGCATTTCTGGTCCATTCATATAGAATGGCAATTTACATACAGCAGGTATTTGTCTATGTTTCCAGTTTTTCCAACTACTACCTCAGTATATACATTTTGGCAGTCTCTACAATGTATATAGTCTGCAGTGTATACAGTCTATGACTACATTCAGATAATTCTCGTGGTCTACGACGTTCGCATGAGAGAGTTCTTTCCCTGTGCCTTCGGCATGTTGTCCCAGTTGCTGTCTTTGTATGGCATTTCTGGGCCATACATATAGAATGACAATTTACATACAGCAGGTATATGGCTATGTTTCCAATTTCTCCAACTACTACCTCAATATATACATTTTGGCAGCTTCTACAGTGTATATAGTCAGCACTACTATATGTTCATGGTTTTTTCCTTCGTATTTATACACTCTTTTGTCAGTTCCTATTTCCCCACATCAACATTTTCTTTATATCAACACAGGACAATGGCTTTTTCAGGGAGAGTTATGAGCAAAATAGCATGCATGAAGACATTTTAATGACCATGGGTTCATACTGTTATTATTTGTCATTTGGACCATATACATTTGGGCCCTTAGGTGCTTTTATTGCTTCGATTGCACACTCTTAAGACCTTTGAGTATAAGCAACTCTGGACCTGTTTGTTTAAGTTGCTTGATTACAGGGTAGCTCTTGGCTTAGATATATTGAACTTCAGCTTAGCCTTTGCTGGATCGGTTAGGCTTATTATCAACATGTTCTGGTGGAGATCATTGTCATTCGATTGTCTGTGATTGTTCTCGTGTGTGCCACTAGTATGTTTCATTCTCTTCTCTATTTTGTGTTCTGTGTGTGATGCTTTGCTGGTAACTATCGAAGTGGGCGGGATTTAGTTGGGCATCCTTCAAAGGCAAATTGCACTGAGAGAAGCTACCAAATGTAAATGGGCTGTGGATGGGAAGCTTGCCAGAATATTCAATGAAAAAGAGGTCTTTTGCGATTCTAGCAAACCAGCTCTTTTCCTATTCATGAATATGATGGGTTTGGTATTTTTATAAGGGTCCATCAATATTAGTGATCCATCTTCTTGTTGAAGCATTTATATCTTGCTTATCATGAATTACCTTAATCAGAGAGGCATTTGGATCTTGCTTATCATCAGCTGCCTTCCGGTTTATCATCAGAGACTTGAATATGAATATTTTTGTACTGTACATTTTTGTCCTTACTATGTCAGCCTCTTGATTGTTAGAAGAGATTGATCAAGCGTATACTCATAAGAGGTTCATAGTCTGCTATTTCTTGAAAACCTCTTTTTTTTACCTGGGGATAAACTTGACAGAAGATAATCATGAAGAAGTTAAAGCTGCTATATAGTGTAATTCCATTTTGGTTTGTTGCTACAGAAAAATCCCAAGTCCCCAGATTTTAAGCATAGAAGTTCTGGGGAGGCTCTATGGATAGAAGGTTGGAACACTCCCTCGTGGGTGAATTCTCAACTGGAAGCGCTAGATTCAAAAGGAGCTTTTGGAAGGGAGCTAAGCACGTCTGATTCTTTCTCTAATAGGTCCAGCTTTGATGACCACGATTTTCCTGGATTCTAATAGTTTATCTCCATAACTGGCATAAAATTCGTATAGTCTAGTGCATGCTAGTTCTGTTTTTTTGTGTTTCTGCAGCATCAGCATTATCAAGAGTATTTAGAAACTGGATACATCTAGAGAAACTATGAATGTGAATTTTCACCCTGGCTCATCACCATTGACAATTTTGCAGTCTAGGTAGTCAAAGACGATGTGTATGTAAGATGTGTATATAAATTAAGTTTGTTAGTTAAGAGCTATGTCCTATTTTTTTCTTTGCACCAAGCATGTCTGAGAGTTAAAATCTGTAAAATATCCTTTTGAGAATTTTTGTCTGTATGTCAAAGAAATCACAAGGTCTTGCTATCTAAACCATTTATTGCAACTATGAATCTCTGTTAATTTCAGCTTTCATCTTGTAATTTGGCTTTGGATAATGTGAGCCAGCAAGAATCTGTTGCATGCAAGATTACAGTGATGATGTTCTCTGTGTGATGTATATAGAGAGTAGAATATCGGGTTTTTAGAAAATAGGAGGCTGAGTTTTTGCATTGTATTTATGAAAACTTTGTTACTGCAATGAGACATGGGTTATGTTGAAAACATCTAGCATTTAGTGATTATCAAGTCTGTACAAAAGGTCAATAATGTACAAGCATTTGAATCAAATGTAATAATAGTGACTTTTTGAATGCTACTTTTATATTAGTAAGTGAAAGTGGACATTATATTCTAATCCCTACGATAAAGTTAATTAGCTCAAATCACGTGATTACAAAAAGATTGTAAAGTCAAGCTACTTGTCAAAATAAAGAAAAGCAAGTTAACTGTGTGTTCTGATAAGTGTGTTTTTCCATTTGTGTATTTAATACATGCAGAATAATGAGCTCAGCAGAATCTGTTATACCTGTGACTTTTCCACCCAGAAAATGAGCTGAAGAAGTGTCATATGTCCAGTATTGCACTTGTATTTTTAATGTGTTTGTAGCTCAACAATGTAGCCTGACAGCAAATCTCAAAACTAAGATTATACTCTTTGTTATGGATCAAGATGCTTTTCTTTTTAATATAATGTTCGATTTTCAAGCATTGTGATGAGCTCACAAATGTCTCTTCACAATCCACGATGAGTGTTGCAAACATATTCTACGAGTCATAACATGCCCTCAAACTAGAATACCATAACACATTTTTTTGATGTAGCCACCTTATGTCTTTCCTCTTCTCACTTCAAACTCAATATAGAGACTGGCCACTTTTTGCCATCCTAATACATGAATTTTGCATTTCTAGCCAATCCCTTATGAACGGATTGAGAAGAGGCTAGGTAGAAAAAGAGGTCCTCATTCATTTGCACCGTTGGTTACAGCCTCCCAAATAAAGAAGACATGCTTTCTATATCAATGTCACCAAACATCAAATGACCACAAAAAGTTCAACGTTTCATAAATATCACAAGGGGATTATTGCCTAGTAGGAGTAGGTCAAATTGTGGAAGGGACAAACACTAAAACAAGAAAGATTCATTGGCTAGAAATTGAAATACAAGCATGTTTGCTTTTTGTAGCCTCTCAAGTCCAAGGTCTCATGGCAAAGATTTTTTAGGAATAAGGTATGTTATAACATGTCTTGAGAAGGCCTTGCACAACTATTTGGGCCAAAGCAAAGTCAATCGAATACTCTACGGCTTGAACTAGGTGCTATCAAATCAAACATGTTGATCTCAAGTATAAGGACTCAAAAAATGTTTCACTTACAATATATTTATACTCCAAATCAACTTTCATAACCATCCAATTAGATTTGACCATTATATTAGCACTATAACCAGGGTATGTGGCAAATAAGCAACATATCCGTGCTCATTCAACACTTCGTCAACTTCTTCACAACCTAGCGCAGAACTTTCCATTGGATTGAATTTCCATGCAAATCAAATTTTAATAAAAAAATACCACATGGTGGGTTTATTGAGCAACCTCTATTCTACAAAATCTTTAGAAAAGACCTACTCATAGATGCTTTGATTTTCTTGTAAAAGTTCAATAGTTTTAAATCTTATCATTCCAACTTCATGGAGCCGCACATTTCCATAATTCTCTTGCAATAAGTTATCTTGTTTTAAGTCATTTGTATGTTGAAAAAAACTTGTTTGAATGGATTTATTATTTCATTTTTTGTTTAAAAATGAATTATTTACAATAAGAGCATTTTTTCCTATTGTCGGAATAGTCGTGACATTGGTTACAAAATCAATAATTGACCAAAGATGAATCAGGGCATATATTGACCCAAGTAATTCAACCAAAGATAGATCCAAGATGAAACTCAACATGACATAAAACTGACCCAAGATCAGCAGACCCAAGGACTTAAGAAAGTTATTTTGAGATACAATATGGACTCATGATGAGATCAAAGATAAGATCAGTTCCCGCATGTCAGTCACGCCACAAGAGATCTAGCATTTTTGACATGAAGCATTAAAGATATTGGTGGAAAATTCCTACCTTGTAGATATTCCAGACGCTAGTCCATTCCCTCTGGAGAACTAGATTTAGAAATCATAGAGCCAAAGATAGATGATACAGAAAAATGAATGGTCTCGTTTCATGCGGATGAGCCAATATGTATTTCACATGTACAAAAAATTTTGTACAAATATATTGAGATTTTATATATTCATGTATCATCAATTTCGATTGTTGTTCCTATATTTTTGCATTTCAAGCTCTTATTTCAGGTGCTTAATGAGTCAAACTAGTCTTCATGATCAAAGCTTGCCTCGGTAGTTTTTTCATAGCCTTGGTTTGTATGGCCTTTACCTTGGCATATATGGATTTGTTGCGACAAAGGTTCACTCAGATCATCTTCAAACAAATTGAAACATGCCAAGGTAAAGGCAATACAGATCAAGGTGACAAAATTTTACAGGAAAATGAATCCCAATCAATCCTAAAAGTGATGGAGGATGCACAAATCAAAGATCTAGATCCAAACTATGAGCTAGAATCAAGACTAGTTACCAAAACTAGCAAACTTGGCATTTAACTGTACATTAGGCACATAGATTTGATCAAATGAACCAAATTGAAGTACAACAAGCTTCTCAGACCTATAAACAGGTCCAGTACCTTCCAAACCAAGCAATTAATGCATAAGAACACTCACATCCAATGGTTAGAACTCGCCACCAAAAGACAATGATGATAGAAGTGGAAAAACTCGATTTTTCTTGATATTTGGATGGAAATCCCATCATACATTAATACTTTTCAAGCTCGGATTTGAGCATATTAGGGAACCTCTGAACTTATCACACCCTAACCCCTAACATCTACCCTAATAGGTCATTGGATCCACCCTAACTTGGGGTCAAGATCTCAAGATCCAAAAACAATGTAAAACATGTTATTTTTAGCTCCTAGTATTCTCTAGCTTATCTAAGCACACTTTGGCCTCATTTCAAAGATGCTATCACAATGTAATATGAGGAATGAAGTCTTTGGAATGCATCCTATGTGATTTGGCAATTGTGGCATTTGTTTGCATGGCCTTCTTGCCAATTACAATGCATGTGACCAAAAAATGGTCAAGCTAGAATTGTGAAATTTCAACACTCCTCCTCACAATTTAGCTTGATGAGACTATCCTGGATCAATAATAATTACATGCATAAAAACAACATAATTAGCATGTTCTTGATGTATGTAGTGAGTATGATCACTCAATACAATAAGAACATAATTTGAACTCCAAGTTGTCAAATGTATTGAGCTCCATAAAGGTTGTCTTCAAGATCCAAGCGTTGTCTTTGGTAGGTTGTTGAATGATCACCTTGGGCTGTAAAATGTGAGTCTCCTCCTCAAAATAAACATGGAAACCTTCATATTGATGTAGATTCAGGTCTCTTTTGTCTTGAGACAAGTGCTCCTTCTTGGGTTCCTCCTTGATGTCTTTTTTCTTCACCATGCTCACTCCCTCTTGGTGTTGATGATGAAAACATGGATCCAAACCATGATCTTCTTCAAGACTCTCAAGGACTTTGTTTTCAAGTCTCCAAACCTGAATGTTCTCCTTCTCAATATGATCTTTCAAGTCAACAAAACAATCACCAAGATTATTTATACCAAATTTACTAGTCCACAATTGACTAGCCGCAATTGCTTACCACTAGCAATTTGCATTACATACTTGTTGAACTTGAAACTAATGAGGCCAAATACTCTTGTATGAATATAAGTGTCCTTCAAGGATGATTCACTTATTCTCATACAAGGTTCACAATATGCCTCTTTGAAATAAAGTCAAAATCTTTCAGCTTATGAATTAAAATGCATTAGAGGAGTTCTAAATCCAAAAAAGACCCTTTGTAAAGATTCCTTTTATCTTTTTTCTCAATTTTTTCTTACACATGGACCAATCAAAACACTTAAATTTGAAATCTATGTAACGTAACTTTTTGAGTCCACATTTTGATTCCACACTAAAAATGGCATAACTTTTTAGTGGCAAGTCCAAATTTAGCGGTTTAGTGCATTGGAAAGCGCTTGACAAGGGCTTTCCAATGATATGTTACATGACATACTTCTGAGCTACAATCAAAAAGCTATGGCAAGTCAAAAGTATTAGTGTTATAATATTTTTATAATATAAACTACATCTTGCACGAATCTTAAAGGGTCTTTTTGGTGTCCAAAACTCCTCCAATGGTCATGCTTACTTCTAGCACACTCAAGAGTAAGTAGATATGACAACCACCTTTCATTCCATACTTTAGAATTCAAAGGGACTTCATTACAAAACTCAGCAAATGAAGTAAAAAATGTACCCCGCTTTCCAACTTGCCTGTCCTTGTCCACAAAAATGAGCATTGATAGCTCCATCTTTGCTCTTGTGGCTCTCCTTGGAATAGTTGAAGCTCTCAAATTTTGCTCCTCCTCTTGATCAAGCTCCTCCTTGATCTCAACCATATCTTTGACAATATGATTCTTAGAGGATTCATCATTCAAGATTACAAACATTGTGGCTCTACCATTGCTAGCAAAATGTACATCCAAATGAATCAACTTAAGAGGATGAGTAGTCTTAGTGATAGTGTTAGAGAAAGGCAACCTATGTGCTTTAGTCAAAGCACATGCTTCACAAAAATTTTCCTCCTTTTCCATGGATATTGGAAGGCCTAGAGCAAGCTTCTGTGCCACAAATCATTTGTGGTTATCTTGTCCTCCTTGGCTACTATCACAAATTGGTTAGGATCTACAAAAGCATCAAGCTTAAACAACCTCCCAAACCTTCTTCCTCTTGCTATGATCTTCCCAATCTTCTTGATGTTGCATATATTAGTAGAGAACTCCACAATGAAACCGTGATCTAAAAGTTGACTAACACTAAGCAAATTCTTAGTGATGCTTGCAATTTATACTAGTTAACAAATGGGTTTGTAGTGTATTAGTGACTTGATTGATATTGTGAATCATAGTTGATCTAAATATTCATTCTACGTGATTGAAACGATTGTAAGAGGTTAGTTGCTATGTAGTACTATATGCCATACATAGTATATTTGCGGTTCTTGTCATAATCTCCACATTGAAGTAATTGTTCGTATCATGAAATTTTAGTTTTTTTTCTATTTTTTAGCAGTGTCGAAATCCCGACACATTTAAAATACATCGGTTTCCGAAGGAAAAAAGGAAAAGTGTCGGATTTCGATGGCCACGTGGCAAAACAAAAAAGATAATTTTTTTTTTGTCAAAATCCCACATGCACGTGGCAAAAAAAAAAAAAAAAGGGAAATCACGTGGACGTCGGAATCCGTGGCGAAAAAACAAAGGCAAAATTTTTTTTTTTCACATTTTTTTTTTGCCGTGCCGTCGGAATCCGACGTCCACATGACATGTTTTCCTATAAATGTTTTTACCGGCCGATTGCCGGTTTTGGGCTTGTCGTCGGATTTCAATGGATTTTAAATGTGATGGACTTCGACGTGTTTTTCGACGCCAGCGTCGATTAAAAAAAAAAATTAAAACGCGATTTTACGTTGGAAATCTCATCGAAAATCACGACAATTCTCGTAGTGTAATATATCAGAAATCATGGCTCCCATTTTTAGCTTCTATATCATACTTCATTGATGAACAATAAAAAAAACTTTAATTAACATGAGTTATTTTTAGCAAACATTTGTGTGCATGCACACAAAAAAGTACATCAAACCCATGCTCATTGTTGGACAATAATTAGGGATAGAAGTTGGCAAAATTCAATTCTATCAATTTGATGTAAAACTAGACTTGTTTATGCAATAGATTTGAAGATGGTAGAAAACAGTTCTATATGGATTGACAAGAAAATGGCCTAGAAGAAAACCCATTTTTTCTATCTTGAAGGGTGCTTCTATAAATAAAAGAGACAAGTATGACTCATTTGCACTCCTATTTTGTATGTAGATGCATTTATGCAATAAATTTGATGGAATCTTTGGTGCTCTCAACTCTGAAACCACTGAAGGAATCTGATGTGCTCTGAAACGCTGATGGAATTTTAGTGCTCCGGCTACGTCTTTCAGCATTCTGGTTGTGTCGTTCTATGATTCCTGATGTAAAGCTAGATAGAGTCGATCTACTTAGTTGCAGCTACTGCTACAGACTACGATCTAACATCTTCTAAGCTACAAACTGTCACAACAGTTCTGATTTTGATTATCACACAGTAGACAATGTTTAATAACATACAACAATTCAAAAAAAAAATAGAAAAACTTGTAACTACTATAAGCAAACATCATAGAAATCAGAGATTGTAGATTGCACAAATTGGATATGAGACGGAAATCATGTATTTCATATATAATCAGAATAGAGTTTGCATCAAAATTTGGTATAGGATTTGTAGACTGGTATAGACCGGGCTGGTATTACAAGGGTGATACCAGCCGGGTATCAACCCGAGTATCAACATGTACGAATTGCTATAAATTGTTGGATTTATTCCCTCTACTCTCCTCCTTAAATCCCATTTTAATCTGCCTCCATTCATGCTGCATATTTACTAATGTTGTCGCGCAGTCTGCATATTTACACGCAAATTCGCACAGACGAAGAAAAGGGGACACTATCTTATAGACAACACATCCACTCTGTACTTTCCACATCTGCATACCTATAATATAATGTATATATACTGGATACCATTTGCGTATTCAGGTTAATGAGTAATGAGTGAATGAGTTGATGAGTTGATGAATGAGACGAAGTAGATGCCTTGCGCATTGATTCTTGATTGTCAGCAATAAGGTTTTATTCCTTTACAGATTGTATAAGCTTCGTAGGGCACGCGGTTTTGTCCACCATTGTTTTGTGCTCTACCGCATTATTGACATGTATACATGATATACTTAATCTGATACAGTTCTTTGTTCTACGTTCAGATCTATGCTTATCATTCATTCTGTCTGATCTTTCTAGTTGTTCTTTCTAGTAATAGACGACTAGCATTTAGTCTTGTCTATCGCGAATCATTCACGACTAATTATCAGTTGAGCACCGTCTAGCTCTTTGCGAATCATTCGCGACGAATAGTTTGTTTTACTATTCACAACAAACCATTCTTCTGGAGCTTCATTCATTTATTAAAGTTTGGCTACGTAATCAAGAACGACTGTGATTCCCATCACTACTGTTTTGTTTGTTCTGATAGGCGTAGTCATGCTTTCGGAGAGAGTCGTATAGCTCGTTCCGCCGTGCATGAACATTTTCTGTTTGAGTTCGTTTCTCGTTCGTTTCTTGTTCGAGTTCGTGTCTCGTTCGTGTTCGTCTTACCTCTTTGAGCTTATTTTTTGTTTCTAACATACGACACCTTTTCTCAACTCGTTCATCTCCCTCTCTCCAACATAAATATACTTTTTAAAGTGTAATATCATAATTTAAAATATAAAAAATTTGAGATATAAAAAAAATACTAAAAATAGTACTACAATTGATACCACGACAAAAATTTACAAAATCTCCCCAACCTGGGTATCAACATGAATAGTAAAATAGTTAATATTGGGTGCCCGGTTCTAGACCTTGGTATTAGAAATCATATACCAATCGGGTCGGTTTTTTAATACCATGTTGATACCCATTATTGATACCAGCTGTGACCCTAGATACCCGCCCAACACTGGTGTGAACTGAGCCCCAAATATCACATACCAAAAGTTAATCTTGAAAATGGTTGGAAGAAACTTTATAAAGTTGCCATTGGAAGTAATTAAATATACTGTTTTCCAAAATAAAAATAAATGATGTCCTGCGGATATGACCTAAGAGTAAAGATCTCTTTTCCACTTAATTGCACAAGGACATTGACAATTTGTGCCTCTTTGTGGGGCCTTGTCTCCATTAAAAGAAACCTAATCTCTGAAAAATGTGGGTGAGAATAGACTATGATTTGCCAGTATGGCAGATATCCGCTTTCATCACCTTGATGTTTGGAATTCGATACAACTTAGGGACACTTGGACATTGACGCCCTCTATCAAATTATTAGTGCTCGTTCTTTTTCAAAAAACACTATTCTCTAAAAAATGTGGGTGAAAATATACAAATTTATCAAAGTCTATTGGATTTTAGATCGTGCTGAAAAAATCTGATCTTGAGATGGCAAATATGCTTGAGTTAAAATTTAAAATTTGGTTCTTCTTAGACCAAATTTTAATTGGGTCTAGGTCCAAATCTCAACTTGCAAGCAAGTGAAAAGATAGAGCCTTGTGCTACAAATTGGTTTGGAGTACATATGGATGGCCTCCAATATGTGGGACAATGCTCGTAAAAATTTCCTACTAACCTTATAAAAAATCCATAAAACTATTATGAAATCGGTAAAAGGTTAAATAAAACCTTAAAACCTAAGATTTATAACTAAAACCATCTGATTTTGAGCCATATAAAAAACCTATAAATCTAAAATGAAGCAGTGAAAACTGAATTTCAACAATTGGGGTCTTTGTATTTGTCGATTTTTTGCGAGCAATGATGTGGGATGCTCTAGAATACGTCTTTTCCTCCCCACACTCCTCGAGATATGGAGTTGAAGATAAAAGGACAATCAAGACAAAAAAATGTGGATATACATAACTAATAATGTACATAATGTGACTATTGCAAAGTCCACAATAATGATTTGAATTTTGTTTTTGTCCCCCCCCCAACCAAATTGGATAAGAGTGTTACATGTGGCAATGATGACCATGCCTAGACATCGATCTATGTATGGACGTGACATTTATGATGTGATTTTCGACTTTGGCCTTTCTTAACGTGGGTGGTTTCGGCTATTATTGTCGTAAACATTGTGAATACTTCTAGATGATAAGATAGGCCCATGCAAGAGATTTTTTTTTTTTTGAAAACTTAATAATCTGTCTTTGGGACATTATTTTGGGAAAATGTCGATAAGTGTGAGTGGAAAACTCATAACTTTTTTCCAAAAAAATTAGTTTTCATAGAAAATTTGGAGGATTTAAAATTTTAAAAAACCAGCAACTTTTTTGTAACTAGGTTTATGTTAATAGTATTCTACATCTTGAGTTTCATAATATACAAGATTGATGAAGCTCACAAGAGTAATTTATGAGATCATAGAAAATCTTGATAGTGTGAACCTATTCTATAAAGTGAGAGCCCATATTTCATGCAATATCTAATAGGGATTAAATTCTATGTGTAGAGCTTTTGAAGTGAAACAAGCTTTGTGTTACACCTAGAATTCAAATGCATCTAATTGTCAAAAAATGAAAAAAAACAAGATTTTTAAATAATAAAATTCACATAGCTCAGACACATCATTTTGGGCAGATTTTCATGATATCTTAAATGCGTCTACCTTAGAGTTGAATTAATTCAAATAAATGGTATATAGAACTTAAACTATAATTTATTGAAAGTCAAAACTTAAAACTCATATACCACTTTCATTTACGCTTAAGTTTTAGCATAAGATTGATAATATGTCTACTTTTTAGATCTAATTTATTTTATTGAGTAGCAGTAAGTTGCTTTTTACTATTAGATATGGACAAAAAGTACAATTTTTACAAGGCTATTGCTCCATTAGTAGCAACTTCAAGAAACAAAAAAATCAAGGAAGTAGCCACCATGTAATCCTAGCATAATATGGAATGAAAGCTAGCCATAATTTATAAATTTTATCTCCCTTGAGGACTATTGTAGGGTTGCTATAAAATAGACCAAAGTGAACACCTCTCGACCTTGTCATTTGAAAAAAAACAAAGTACACAACATAGGCATACATGATGGAGGGGAGATGTTGTCATTGGCAACAATGGTTCTCCTATCAAAATGGGGCCATTTTGAGCTTTCTCCATAGCGCCCTTAAACTTAGCTTAGTTTCAAAACTTAAGCTAAAAATAAACTTGTGTCTAGTGACAATGCAATCAAAAATTGGAATTCATGAATTGCTTGATGACAATGACAACTCCATTTTGAGCTTTCTCCATAGCACCCTTAGACTTAGCTTAGTTTCAAAACTTAAGCTAAAAATTAATAATAAAAATTTAATCAAGTAATAATTGCATGAGGTTGCCACCCCCTGCTGCAAATAATTTATACAAAGAGCCTATTAGATTTTATTGGAAAGTATAGGCAATTGTAGAAATTTTAACCTTGTAAGAGTTTTGAGGGTAGAGGATTTAAAAGCAATACTTTTACAAATTTGGCAAGGCTCTACTTGATGGATAAAGTAGCGTGGCATGGGTGTAACATGAGTATATTCATTACTAGTGGTTGTCAATTTGAGTATCAATACTTGAATTTCATGTGTATTTTCTACAAAAAGAAAAAAATTATTATTTAAAAACATGGATATAAGGTTGGTAAGCAAATGTAATAAGTGCAAGTAGACCCCTCTTAAAGAAAGTAGAGTGGATTTGTGGAGGTGAATGAACTGGAAAATAAAAACCAAGTGTTGTATGTTGATGATGTTATTTCCAATAGTGTAACGGGAGCGTGATGAATGCTCACGTGACACTACCCCGTGTTGATATCTAGTTGATGACTAGCCTTATGCCCATTAGATAATCGGCAAAACACTACTTTCTAATATTTTTCCTAGTCTACACTATGTGCGGGTAAACTAGCTTAGGAATTTCTCGCATATCCAAAACCAACGATTATGTTTGGCTTATAAGAAACATTTATCAAAAATGGCAGATTACAATATACGCGCCCAACAGTATTAAAGAATCAAATCCACAAATGAGGACATACAAGAAGAAGCCTCCAAAAATGCAAGATATTAGAAAGGAGGATTTCCCAATATTGCTTGGGGTTTGAGGCCAACCTTGGGGGCTAGGCCCACTGAGTCATGACCCCAGGCCCTTGACTCAGACTCCAAGAGTTGAAATCTCTAGACTCTAGACTTCATGAATTGACTAAGGCGTCATGCTTGGAATAACATTATGTGGTGCATGATCCATTCTTCAAGGGGAGAGCATATTTTCAACCATCCAATACAATCTCAAATGGTCCCCATTCCCTATGTTTGTGGGTCCAGGCTCATCCAAGGGTGGTGGATATGGTAGAGCTCTCATCCAAGGTTGGTGAAGATAGTAGACCTTTCATGGCGGGTAGAGCCTCATCCAAGAAGGATGAGGCTTTTAGAGCTCTATCACTCCTCTTCTAGGGTATTTAGAGCTCTCTCAAGCTTTGTAGTCTATACACCTTAAAAGGCTCCAATGGACTCACCACAATGGAGTCACCACCCTTGGATGAGTGTGGGTGGGACCGACCATATGAAAAGCTCTCAAAGAGTCATCACCCTTGGATGAGATTAACATAGTAATGTACACAAGGTTGCAAAATCAATCTCATCCAAATCTCTCTCTCTCTCTCTCTCATTACCATAGTAATGTACACAAGGTTGCAATCTCTCTCTCTCTCTCTCGCTCGCTCCATCTTAATAGCTCATTATGTGATTCTTAGTGAAGATGACTGGCTTGACCTACTGCAGCAGGGGGTGGCCGGCAGCAACCCAAAAAGGAATCGGGGATTGGTTCGTGCGAAGCTGGCTTTTTTGTCTGGTGTTTTTGGTGCTGTCCGGCGCCGGAGACAGATGCCCCTCTCTCCCCACCTCCCCCAATTTGCTCCCCCTCCTCCACGTGGCTCTATCTCTTTCTTTCTCGTGTTTCTTCTTCTCATCATCTTCCTTGGATGCACCCAAAGATTCACCCCATCTTCCTCCTATACATCCTACTACAAAACATGCTGCTACTGTTATGAAGGATATGATGAAGAATTTCGGTATTCCATAGACTACTGCGAGAGAGATTCATTCCATTCTCACTCGACGTCTTGCTTTGCTCCTGCTGCTGCTGCTGCTGCTGCGATGCCCCAGGATTTGGAAAGCTGGAATATATACTTTCAGAAACATTCAATTGTTTTGTTTTCCATGATAATCTAGTGAAAATTCTGAAAATTCTCTAAGTGGGCATGTGGGTGCCCGTAAGTTACCCGGTGCCATCAATTTATAAGCGCCTTCTTCTGTGTTGCGTGCATTGTCGTGATTCTGTTTCCGACTCCCATCTTTGAGGTTCTTCTGTGTGAGCTTGGCAGTCATTTTTTGTGGTATTGTAGCTGTAGTTTTTCCTATGTAAAAGAGGAGGACCTGTACTTTATTGAGATTTCTTATAGTTAGGCATGATGGAGATGTGCTACCAAGATAGGGGTGTGAGAAGTAGAGATGGCGTTCATGCATCCCAGTCGAGCGCAAAGATTGGAGGCCCTGGTCAAAAACATGAGCAGACACATGGCTTTGGTAGCTCAACGAAAGCTACAGTGAAAGGCGAAATAGGAGGGAATGTTGGAGTGGATGAGCTGCTTGCCAATGCCGGCTATAACGTGCGCGCGTCGGAGCTGGCGCAGGTGGCACAGCGCTTGGAGCAACTGGAAACTGCTCTAGTAGCTGCGAGGGAGGCAGGAATCTCTCACCTTTCGACTGAAGCTGTTCACTATAACCCATCCGATCTAGCTGGTTGGGTGGAATGCATGCTCGGAGAACTTAATCCCTCGGAAGCAGCAGGTGATGGCCATCTTCAAATTAACGATGATATCCATGCTTCCGTGGCGGGAAGCAGGCAGAATATAGATCCGTGCTCGGCAACTAAGCAGTGGCCGTTTGAGGCTCAATCTGAAGTAGCTAATGCATTCGAGGAATTCCCTGATCATGACTTTCTACAAGAATACATGGCACTGCAGTATAGTTCATCAGATGAGAGTAACATGAAGGACCTCTATACTGGCTTGGTCTTCTCTCCTGCCGATCAAGCGAAGAATCAAATGGAGAAGCAACAATCAGAACAGTGCATGGTGTGCCCTCCAAGCGCTACGTCTGGGATTTACTCCGAGGACTGTAGCTTTCAATCTAGCGATGATTCTGAACAGTTTTCCCACAGTAACGGCCATTTTGCCCAAGCTCAAAATCGAATCACGCCCCAACAGCTTCCAGTCGTGATGGATGGTGGAGATTTTGCTGATGATTCCGGTGTACGGCTGGTTCATTTGATTCTGGCATGCGCGGAAGCTGTGCAAAGAAACGACTTAGTAGCTGCGGACGAGATGGTGAGAGTGATCAGGGTGCTTTCAGCTCCAGAGTGCGGACCCATGGGAAGAGTGGCCACCCAGTTCGCTGAGGCTTTGGCACGTAGAATCTATGGCTGCCAGTCTCAAGAGTCCCTACTGGATCAAAGCAACGGCGATTCATTCTCTGAGCTGCTCCATCTCCACTTTTACGAGAGTTGTCCTTACCTCAAATTTGCTCATTTCACCTCTAATCAAGCCATCCTGGAAGCATTTGAAGGCTGCAAGCAAGTTCATGTGATCGATTTCAATCTCATGCATGGACTGCAATGGCCTGCTCTCATTCAAGCTCTTGCTCTCCGGCCAGGTGGCCCTCCCTTTTTGCGTATCACCGGCATCGCTCCACCGCAGCCAGGCAACAACGAGATGCTGAAGGAAATAGGCATGAAGCTTGCACAGCTTGCAAGATCCGTGGAGGTTGAGTTCGATTTCCGAGGAGTTGTGGCAGCAAGGCTGAACGACCTCAAGCCATGGATGCTACAGGTGAGGGAGGGGGAAGCCGTTGCAGTAAATGCGGCTTTTCAAATGCATCGATTGCTTTATTCAAACAATCCCACCAAAAATCCAATTGACGAGGTACTGCAATGTGTTAGGAGTTTAAATCCCAGGATCGTGACCATCGTCGAGCAGGAGGCTAACCACAATAGTCCCATCTTCCTCGAGCGCTTCACTGAGGCACTGCACTACTACTCCACCATGTTTGACTCGTTGGAAGCTTGCAATCTACCTCCACAGAGCTTGCAGCAAGTGCTAGCAGAATCCTATCTCGGCAAAGAAATTTGCAACATCGTGGCATGTGAAGGAGAGGAGAGGGTAGAGCGCCATGAAACTCTAGCTCAGTGGAGAGCACGCATGCGCGATGCAGGATTTCAGCCGCTGCACTTGGGTTCCAATGCTTTCAAGCAAGCTAGCATGCTGCTCACCCTATTCTCCTCACGAGAGGGCTACGTAGTGGAAGAGAACGGTGGCTGCTTGACATTGGGCTGGCATAGCCGCCCATTAGTAGCAGCTTCGGCTTGGAAATGCAACGGCTACACGAACTAATTCAACATTATCCACCGTCGGTCAAGGCTACTGCAGTCAATTGCCATATACACATGATAATGGCATGATTCAACTTATTCTGTGACATACTCTGCCGCATGCTTTAACAGGTTGTTTTGCTGTGCACATCTGGAGAACATTAGAGAATCAGGACCATAAGAGCTGGAATTGCAATCTTCTGAGAGCCAGATACTCCCCATATTGATCTGAAAACAACTCTACTGATTGGTCAAATTCTCGGTCCTGAAATGCTAATTTCTGGTGAGTCTAGAAACAGTGCAGTGAATCTGCCGGGTACTCTGCATTGGAGCGTCATGGAGGTTCAAACTATTCTATAGACAAATATTGAGTGCTGGCATCTGGACTTAGAACGCCATGATAGAATGTGAGCAAAGCCGCAAGTCCAAATCTGTAAAACTAGCTTCCAGTTCAAACTGCTAACCTAATATAGTTCTGTCATTGCAAGCTGTGTATAAAGCTATTTCCTGAATTTTCCGAGGAAGTCTGTCAGAACTAGAATAATTCGAAGCAGACTATCTGTATTTGAGTTGTAATGATATCTCGTGTTCTAGTATATTTGAATCAGGCTGTACAGTGATCTTTTCCTTAGAGCTTATCATCACGGGTGAGGTGCCACTTGCATGCCATGTTGCCTGTAAATCCATTTCAAGAGATCCAAGTTTCCTAAAACCACATTCAAATCATGAACTGTTGGAGTTGATATCATATGCAGCATGCTACTTATATTGTTGTTAGCTCATCCATAGTTATGTATATACTATAAGCTTACTTGCTTATCATGAATGAACTTTATGTATGCATAAGTCTCGTTGTGCAAGGGTTCAATCAAGGAATATCAGATGCTTTATTTTTCTTGCAATAAATAGATTAATTGGTAGTACCTATAATTATTGACAAAAGTAACATATGCACATAAGAAACAAAAGAAACAAGGTGATTGACATATTACAAGAAGCTTCGCATGCAGCACATTGAAATTCTTATAAGATAACTACAAAAAGATTGTATCTTGGAAGAATTAACTTGTATTTTTTTTTTTCCTGAACTCATTTTAATACTCAAACTCGTTCAGCAAATCATCACAATAGCTTATCGTTATAGTGGCAAACTAAAAAGCCAAGCACATGACTTGCTTATAGAAACCAAATCTAGCTAATTCAATGCTTAGTAGGAGTTACTGGAATTGGACTAACATATCGCATTCTATATATATATATATATATATATATATATATAGAGAGAGAGAGAGAGAGAGAGAGAGAGAGAGAGAGAGAGAGAGAGAGAGAGAGAGAGAGAGAGAGAGAGATGTGCCAAACCTCTCATTCAAAGCCAAATGCAACTTATTTTTTCATTTAGAATAAGATGGTGGCTGAAGATGAGGTTGATGAAACACCATATTGCTATCTAGCAAGCAAATATACATAAGATGAGCATAAAGTGTCGCCACAATATCCTCTTTTGTTTGCTTCTTTGACATCATGTGATCTTGAATGATTCATTCAATTCTCTTTGAATTCATGTTATTACATCAAATTTGAATCTTCTACTATAAGAAAACCTTTCAAAGAAATAGAAATGGATTCAAAGCATGGATTGCTATCAGCTTGTCAAGGAATTTTACTTGACTGATAGCATGTTTCCAATTATTATTCACATATACATATAATAAATATGCAATACATGAATTAGATAGTCCGGGCTATTGGGCTTTAAAGCCTCCATAAAAAGATAAGATTATCCAAGAATAGCCATGGTGAGCTCTTGTACAATGGACTTCTAAAATCCCTGAAGATAGTTTTGTTGAATTTCCCAATATAGAATATCAGCACAAATAAGATCTCTATAAAATAATGACATTTTTGTATTTATCATCAAATTTTTAAAAAATCTTCAATTATTCTTGTTTAGATGCTCTTCCAAAATTTTGAGTCCTTAAAAAACAAACTTGTTGTCAGGTTACACAGCATTACAGTTGATATTAATGGAAGGTGTGCATTGCAATGATTAGGTTAGACTTATTTTTAGCCTTCGTGGATTACTAGAAACACTAAATGTGCTCAAGTAAATGTAGATCACAACATAGTGAGCAACTTTGTTTTTAACTAGTTTTTTGGCCGTCTAGCAAATACCTTTGACGCTTGAGTTTGAAAAAATAGTTGTCCTATAATCTAGATAAAATTCAACATTGGAAAACCTAAGCTGACAATTATGTACATAGAAATTTCTTAAGCAAAAAATCACATCTAACATAAATTTGCTACCCCATTAGCTAAGCATGATCATATTTGGAACACCTTTACTATTTAGTACAAACAACAGTCCATGGATCAAAAAGATCAATCTAAAAGTGCATGAAATTATATAGAACGTCACATTATTGAGATGTTAAAAGTAATTCATGGGACAAACAAGGACAACCATTATATGATTATCGAGTAGAAGAGTACTTGCTTCTTTTTTAATGCTTTTTAGTTAACATCTAGATTCTAATATGAGCTAGCTACAATAAAAGTAGAATACTATATGTCACAATTCTCCAATTGCTCTTATAGTGAATTATAGTTACAAGATTTTCTTCCATTTTCCATAAATCTAAAACTAACACATCAAATATCATATTTCTCATATGTTCTAACTATTCATAAATCAATGAAGTTTAGTTGCTTGTTCATATGAGTGTCAACAACAAGAATGTAGGTCCATTCTCGTCATTCTAATGGCCTATTGGATTAACAACATGGGAGCTTTCAAAGGGGCCATTTATGGCTGATCGTTGATGATCAGCCCTAAATGATTGAAATATGCCAGCCCATTGGCCACTAGCACCAACCAATGGGCCAGAAAAAAAGAAATTGCCAACCATTTTGGGGCAAATTGTTTTTGCCATATCATTGGCTTGGTAGTGATTAGCACTATTGGGAATAATCATAATATTGAAATCAATTGAAAAATTGTTTGTTATAGAAACATATCAAATTTGATTGATGAAAATACAAGTCTGGCCACCACAATCCTTCTAAGGTGCTAGAATGATGTTGCATGATGATGACTCTCTCTCTCTCTCTCTCTCTCTCTCTCTCTCTCTCTCTCTCTCTCTCTCTCTCTCTCTCTCTCTCTCTCTCTCTCTCTCTCTCTCTCTCTCTCTCTCTCTCTCTCTCTCTCTCTCTCTCTCTCTCTCTCTCTCTCTCTCTCTCTCTCATGAATATCTCAACAACCATCGAGAAAAATTTTCTTCTCTTGAACTTTTAATCCATGATGTGCAATCTCATCTTCAGAAATTAGATTCGGCTATCGATGATATCAAGAAAGAAGTTGTAGCTATCAAAATCGAAGCTTCCTCTCATTCGACTACTTCAGCTAAGATCCAACAGCTTGAAAGTCAAGTGGAACAACATCAGATCTTGGGTAGATTGTGAGAGCAAAAGGCTCTTAATGTCCGGCTCAGAGGTATTAAGAACTCCCATGATGTCGTTGGTGAAGCAAAAAATTTTCCTGAAGAGAGTCTTCAACACCACCACAAAGATATGGATTTTGCATGGTGGCCTAAGAAGGATCCAGGTACTCTTGTCATACGCTTTGCATCTACAACTGGTCATCATGAAGAGATCTACACTCTGGGGTACCACGATATACTTGGATGAAGACCTTACTTTCACTCAGGTTCAAGAACGAAAATAGAAAAAACAGGAGGCTCTAACGAATGGAAAGCGGATGATCTACAAGGATGGTATCATTTGATTTGAGATATTAAACTTGTTGCTATTGATGAAATATCTAAGATTGTTCAGAGTTAGAGCATTGAAGAGATGACAGTTGATCTATAAATGGTCTTCGTACCATATAATAATGGACATTATACTCTTCTTAGTTAGTTTGGTTTTAGTTATGTTGTTTGATGACATTGCTCCGTCTTGGTGCCATCCTATCTGATGTACTTGTTCGTCTTATATGAATTTTGGCATGGAAAAGATGTTAATAAAGTTTTTTTTTTCCTTTCTCTCTCTCTCATGGATTCTACCACATGCATATTTTTTCGGGTTACACTTTCGCAAGCAATACTATATGGGGACCCTAAGTAACCATGATGGCTTTTAACTCGCCTTACTAATTTTAATAAGGGGGGCCTTTTGGAACTTTCTAATAACTTGCTTCACAAGTCTCTATTACATGGTGGAGATTGCCACACTTGTTTAGGGTTCTAATCTAACGGTGTGCAACATTGATGGCTAAGTGCTCTAAGTTTACCTCAAAAAACTATAAGAGAAGAATTGGAAGTCCTTTGTTCCATCCTTCCCATTGTGGCTTCTTGCCTTCTCCTCTATAGGCTCTCTCTTTTTTCTCTCTATTGTGACTAGCTTATAGAAGGATTACACTTTTTTCTTGCTACTTCTACAGGTATGATAACAAATATTAAGCAACGACCTACTGTCGGTTTCTATGGTTTATTGATTTGCCCTTACAAGCATGATTGAATGGCTAACCAATATACTTTTGATATATGCGGAACACATGTGTAGAGCATACATAAGATCAAAGTTTTCAGATTGTTGTTGATCGCTGCATCCATAAAGGAGTGCGCCTACTTCGAAGGTATGTACCTTGCTCATTACTATAACACTAAGAACTTTCAAGGATCGCTGGTGAACCAACGCTGGTTCTGAATTAGTAAAGAAGTTCTTGTAAGAATCGTGAGGATTTGTTGATGATCCAACACACTTATCACCAATGTTACACACGTGTTTTTGGTCTGCTATCCATCGCTGATGGATAGGCTATATATATATATATATATATATATCAATTGAGATACTAGTTTACATGCTAGTGAGTCGCTATTGAATAAGCGCATTGCTTCATCATAATGCACGTTTTGTGGTTTACAGCTCAGCGTTGATAAGTGTGATGGAAATCCGCCTTACTATTGTTGTTCTTGAGTACATTTCATGTAAAAAAAAGTGATATCTTGGCGCACTTCCAATAGGGAAGATTGCTGCCCATTGACTAATGTGGTAATGATAGAAACCAATTAAAGCATGAACAAAGTTTGTACGTTAAATACGTAAACCATGCTCTTTTTGAAACATAGGTAAATATGTGACTGCGGGATAAAGCTAGCCAGTTTAGTGTTTGAGTGTCTTCTATGAGGAATGGAATGTATGTATACAAGTAGTATACTTTTAAAAGGAGGTATGGCTGCTAAATACGGTAATATGAGGATATAGTGAAAATTATGACTCTTCCTTCAAAGAAGACGTTCCAAGCAATATAACAGCTTTTCAACGAAATGATCGTGTATTGAATCAATAGCATATAAAGCGAAGGTGCTGCCTAATCGAAGAATGGGTAGTTCTCAGGATAACACTTCACCACACATACATGTATGAAGTAATATTGCAATAAAGGTTGAATTTTATCACCGTAAACCGTTATATTTCTTTGAAAACATATTTTCAAACCGTGAAATGTGAGATAAAGATTAAGAAATAAGATAGGTATGTGTAGCGCAGGCATCCCAAAGGGAGCCGGGAACCACGACTTAGCTTCCCAGCCTTCAACTCTTGCCGTCCGAATCCACTTGACATACAAGTAGCCAACTCGCCAACAATGATCAGACTTAACCCACTTGAAGTTCCGAAACCAACATTGAGATCCAACCTGGCGCCATGCCAGATCGAGGGTCTCGATGTGGGTGACTTCCCTCCAAGCAAGCTGCCCGACATACATCAAACTTAACTAACTCGAAGCTTCGTTACAAACGAGTAACATCCATTCCAAGCAAGTCGTCCGACTGACATCAGACTTAACCAACTGAAAGCTTCGTCACGAGCGCTAGAAGCCAACTTGCCGCCACGCCAGACTAGACAACCATAAACAGGTAACTTCCACCCAAGCAAGCCATCCAACTCAGCCGACAGGTTAGAGCCCGTTTCCCAGGAGCTTAACCCATTCACGTTCATGCAAGGAACACTCAGAACCACAAGCCGTGACAAATATGGAGACAACCAGTTCCTGGACCAAATGGTCCCAACAGCATACCACTGGTGCCATGGACCGAATGGTCCCGACGGCATACCGCTGGCGTCCCAGGATACGACCCTCAACTATGTGCTAGATCAAAAAGTTTGAAGCGGCCTTACAATTGGCGCTTTTACTGAACACTGAAACCAAGAAGGTAATCAAAGTCAGTTTGAGAAAAATCCACTTTATTAACAAATATGATAAGATTACATTTCAAGTGTGTGACCGACCCTAGTCTCCGGGGCGCTGGCATGCCAAGGCGGGCGCCAGGACAACATTCCAGCAAGGGACGCTGAGACTTGGTTGGAGCTCGCCCTGAGTCGCAACCCGCACTCCCCTATAGTATTGGTGGGATTCGCCACCTCCCCTCATGCCAAGTGCTCTGCCAAAGTTGGTAAAGCATGTTTTCTCTCTCTAGAAAGTCACTTTCTCTCTCTAAAATTTATTGATCCCCAGGCTTCCTTTAATCATGCCTAGATCGTGTGAGGTGATTGCACATCGATCCGAGCTAGGATAAATGAATATTCTGTGAGCCCCATGGTAATTCCTGGAAGATGGAAAGCCATGTGGGAGCTAGTAATTTAGACTCTCTCAACTTGAGTTATGTTTTTAATAAAGAGGCCTTCTATTATCTAGTAAGAGGTGGAACTCAAATCCTTATAGATTGGGGTTCACTCTGTTGCAAGAGGTGGACTCCAAATTATGATACAATTGGATCCTACAGCTCATGGATATAGAGCTCGTGGGTATAGATAAAGGCCTCCACCACAAGTTTCATAGCATGTGTTATGTACTGAAATGTTGTTGCTCCTTGAATTGAAGATTCAATTTTCATTGTTTGTTTCCATCCGACGACCATCCTCATTTGCATCTGATGCCCCTCATTGCATCTGACGACCCTCATTTTTTATTGCATCCGCCACCCTCCATCTGACCCTAAATTCTTTCGATCCAATGTCTTTCATCTGTCGCTTTCTCAGTTCCATCCGACAATGTTTTTTCGATACAATGACATTTCTACTTTAGTAAAAATTTTCGATCTTGTGATTATTTTTCGACCCTCCGTTCACAATGTCTTCCCATTTGCATCCGACCTACATCTCACTTGTACCTAATGACTTTTCGTTTGCATCCGCTGTTTTTTATCATTTTCGAGATTTTAGCGTTTTTGGATTTTTTCAAATCTTGCATCCCACATTTTTTACATCCAACGCCCTTCAGTTCCAATTGCATCTGACATCCATCTCATTTGCATCGGCACCCTTCCTCCTCAGTTGCATCCGACAGCCTTCATCTACATTTACATCCGCCACCCTCATCTGTAGATGGATCAGACGTATTTTCTAATTTTCTCGAGTTTTTTCAAAATTTGGATTTTTCAATACATTATAAATTTTTTGATACTTTCATTTTCGATCCCTTGTAATTTTTTCCACTTTTCAATTTTTCAATACTCCACTCTAATTTTTTTTAAAATTTTGAGTTTTTCACGTCTTTCAATTTTTCGCGTTTTTTTTTGAGGTTTTATAATTTTTTCAGTTTTCTGATTTTTTAAATTTTTTGAGTTCTTTCGAATTTTATAATTTTTCCAGTTTTCTGATTTTTTAAATTTTTTGAGTTCTTTCAAATTTTATAATTTTTCAAGTTTTCAAGGTTTTCGAATTTTTCGGAATTAAAAACTTTCGACTTTTTCGAGATTTTTTTGTGTTTTTTAAATTTTCGCAATTTGTGAGTTATTTTTGAGTTTTTCTTTTTCAGTTTTTCCATTTTTTGAGTTTTTTCAAGTTTTTCGATTTTTTTATTTTTATGATACATTTATAGTTTTTTGTTTCAATACTTGACATTTTCTAGTCTCTTGACAATTTTTCCAAACTTGAGAATTTTTTGATACGTGACTCGATGTTTTTCAGAATTTTCCGATACTGTATTGACTCGAAAAATCTTAGATTTTTTGATATCCAAAACAAATTTTTCGATACTATATCGACTCAATTTTTTCGAGTTTTTTTTTTTCTAAGTCATTGTACATTATTTTGATACTTCATATTTTTTGATCATTTGTACATTTTTTCAATACTTTTGGATTTTTTTATTTTAGATTTTTTCAAGCCATATTTTTTTCAAGTCCTTATTTTTTCGAGCTCATATTTTTTTGAGCTCTTATTTTTTTAACCTTTCATTTTTCGAATTTTCATTTTTCGAGTTTTAATTTTTTTTTCGACAGTTTCTATTTTTTCGTCTTCTATATATCAAGTTTTATTTTTCGATACTAAGTTTTTGAATCCCTCATTTTTCGAACCATTATTTTTCGACCCCTTCTGATTTTTCAATCCTTTATTTTTCAATACCTTATAGTTTTTTTATACCATCTAATTTTTTCGATCCCTTCTAACTTTTCTAGCCATTGTCATTTTTTTTTACCCACTCTATTTTTTCAACTAGTTTTGACTTTTCGACCCACTTTATTTTCTGATCCATTTTATTTTTCCGACTCACTCCACCTAAATCTGCATCCGACACCTTTCATCCGTGAACCTCCATCTGACGCCCTTTTTCATCGCATTCGACTACCTCCATCCGAGGCACTCCACCTTCATTTTCATCCGATATCCATCTGTCTCCGCCAACCATTTGCATCTGCCAGTGCCTTCCAACCATTGCATCCGACACATTTGCATCCGCTAATGCATTCTGTTACATTCGACCCTGTATTCCACAGTTGACATCTGATGAGTTTCAAACTACATCCGATGAGATATTAGAGTTCCTCACCATTGTTCAGATTTATGGTTGATTTGCCATATCAATCATATCCTACGCGTTCAATCCTATATGAGAAACAATCAATACGAAATCCCTTATTGCTAATCTGATTATGGTATATGATTCAATCAACAACAAAACAGTCTAAGACATGTTCAAAAGTACATCTGAGGCTGTAATCAACAGAAGATCCGACAAGCCTCTATAGTGTTATTTAAGTTACATCCGACCAGCACATCTAAGAGTCACCACATTTTATATCCGACTCCTCAATCCTTCGTCACATCCAATTTTATGTCTGATGTTTGACTATTTCATATTGATTGCAAAACCTCCGATGATCATTTTTCTATCTTACATCCGATGCTATATCTGATGGTTCGTATACTACCAAAACACCATGAACGTCACAACCGAGGCTCTTTAGCCGAGGCTTCCATCCGAATGTTTTGAACTGACTCTCTTCCACCGAATCTTCACTAAGGAACTCAAACCGAGTTTCCTCGATTGAGAGGTTCAACCGAAGTTTTCTATCATAGGCACTATCTGGCATCCACTCTCTGATGAATAAAATTTTTGTTTGACAAGCACTCTGCATTTATCGACTCTTTGTATACAACAAGTCATACTTGTAGAATAGCTCACGCATGAATTTTTTTTATCTATCCATCTCCAGATCACATTGTAGAGAGTCTAGTTGCTACAATATGAGCGCATACCTTCTTTTATCATTGTTTTGATAGAACAATGGCGCGAAACTAGTGCGTGTCATTAACACTTGCATGCAATCACCGTTGTCAAGGTAAAAAAAAATTTAGACCCTCCATCGCTGATATCCGAGGCAAATGATCCTTGTTGATGTTGTCAAAGAGAAACATACTCCTGCAATGTTGTAGCAACACTAAATCGAACTTTAAAGTGCAAAGATTCACACCTTGGGAAAGCTAGCCAACGGTTCCTATCGAACACCTAGCTATGAAGGGTTTAAGCAACTATCTTTGAAGGCAGTACAAGAGGAGGCTCTCCATATTCATGACTAAGCAGCTCTCACAACAAATCAGTTACCTCGCTCATCACTAAGGTATGTTCACAACTTATCTCAATATCGCTATGAAATGTTGGATCACGTTATTATGAATGTTTATTTTGATGACACGTTATGCATGGGGAAACACGATCTACAGTTTGGATAGAACGTGATGATATGCATGTTGGAAGCTTAGATTGTATTATCCTTAGCATGCTACCTATATAACTGGTATCATTGTATGTGTTATGATTTGTATAAAGAAACTATTTTTCTGTTGATAAGCAATCAGTTGATGTTACTCAGTTCTCGTGGTGTTATTGATGGTTATTATAATGAAAAGCAAGGTTGAACAAGCATGTCATTACTGTGTTATATGAAGTTGCTAAGTTGACAACTAGACCCAACCTCTTTGAAACACAATAGCGGGCAGTTCACCAAATGTGGCCAAAATACGCCACTTTGGTTAAGTCTCACTAGTCACACCCACTGTCGGAAATGTTTTGCAAAATACCTAAACTTGACAGATGGCGAAATACTACCGCTCATCAAACAGAGCGATATGTATAACTTGCACTCCACAGACACAGAGCATAGAATCAACGAGCGAATCTTATATAGGCCCTAAAGAAAAATATATTCATCAAACGAGGACTATAAATCACACCCTAGTAGTGCAAAACCACTTTAGAGAGCATGACATCAAATACATGGGGTTAGGGACAGTCTCTAAGGGTAATGCTCTGTTAAAAAAAACCACAGAAAACAAAAATGGACAATTACATATGAGTAGAGTTGAGTATCAACTCCTGTCGTCACTCGACGATGTTTGCCAAATGTATAGAAGAGGAATATTACGATACCACTTCTACACCCCAGAATTCCATCATAACCTACTGCCTAGTTAGGGTACATCACTGCGGAGAGCATAGTTATCTAGAGGTATACGAGCTTGTGATTGATGGGTATTGGCATTTGACAGATGCCATCTCCACTCGATATGCAGAAATAACACAATCTCTTACACAAACTCCAATCTTTGACCCACCAGTACACTCATCTATAGCATCTAACAATGACAACGGAAATCTAGTGAATGATCCTAGAAGAGCATGGTTTCAACACCCTGAATTGGTTCTAGGAACTCCCAGTGAAAGTCTTGCTAATGATTATGTTACTAGCCCCCATATGCAAGTAAGGACCAAGTGAAGATAGCAACCTCTCCATGCAATCATACTTTTGAGAGCCTGAAAACTCTCATTGATTGGGGAGTACAGGGTGACTAGGATGACCCCCAGGGTTGGAAGTGGTAATTGACCCTATTTATTTGCGTAAGGGCAGTGTGGGCCCTTCCCTCATTGGGGCTTTCTGGCAGGACCGATCCCCTGTCGAAAAAATCCCTAACAATGATTGCATGATGTCTGATTAGCCAAAAGAATGATTAGATAGTGATTTTGGACCAAAAATTGAGGCTTTTGGACTAGAAATGGTATAGAATCCATATTTGACTAAAATCAAAACTTTTCGTGTAATGGATTTACAAGGATTAGGATTAGATTGCACTTATTTTTGGATTTATCCCACAAATTTTGGTCAAAATTGGTCAAAAAACATGGTTTTTTGATGATTTTTGGACTAATTTTGTGGTAGATCTCAAAATTATTAGCCAATAGTTGGTAAGCACATTTTCAAAGGTGTAATGAAGCTGTCATAGGGCTTTCATGAAGTTTGGTTAGGATTGGACACCATTAGGGGGCTCAAAACATCAAGAAATAATGTATTTTTGGTAATGTTTGGGCATGAAAACCTTTCAAATGGGGGTCTGAACCTGTTGGTTCTCATTACAAGCTTAAACATATGATTGATTGCCTCTAATTTGAGCCATCATGCATCCAATTTGGATAGGTGAGCATTAGACACCATCATCTTGAAGTTTTGCTTGTTGAAGGAGGCCAAAAATGCATTTTTTGCATGATCTGAGCCTATGATTGCTTACTGGACCTGTTAGAAGCTTAGATGCCTCTCTAATGAACCTTGTTGGAGTTCTTGTAACCTTTGATTGGATGCTTATTGGGTTGGAGTACCAGTTTTGATGATACCACCTTCCCAAAGTACACCGTACTACCTTATTTTTGGCCATTTACTGCTCGCATGTGTGAAGCCTAGGTTGCAGGTTGATGTGGCAAGTGTCTTGTAGACCACTCTCCCTCCGTACTGTGCTTTACAGCGACCAATTTGGTGTCTTGTAGAGAAAGTTATGGCTGTCTAAAGTTTGGCAATTTTTGAACTAAAATTTGCAAAATTTTGGAAATGTTCTGATGCATGCATTGCTTGTTATAAGAGAAGATCCTTAGATCCTAATTACAAATCCTAGACACAAAGGGTAACACACTGTGGAGAAACCACCCAACCAAGTAGAAGCATCCAATCAATCTCTAGAAGCCTCACCCCCAAGCCAAGGTAGAGTGAGAGCTTGGCAATGAATCAAGAACCATGATTAGGAGTAGGGCGAGTTTGGACCCATTATATAGAGCCAAAACATCATGGGCACACAGCCATGCATAGCCCTATGTTCTCTATACATAGATTCACCTAGAATAGAGTCCTATGCATGGACCAACTACTCATAGAGTTGCTATTGATAACTCTACACATGCATACACTGTCTCATACCTTGTCTAAACTCCATTTAGTGTGTTCTGGGACTCACAAGGATATTAGTTACTTTCGGGTCACATCCAGTATGATGTGGCATAACTAAGAGCTTGTTACACCGGAGTACCGTGTATCCAAGACTAGGAGTACACTGTATCCTATGTACTGGTCATGGACATAGCATTCTTCCCTCCTTAAACCGTTTCTATCCTAAGAAACTAAAATTCGGAAAATTCTTCTTTATGCTATCAACTCTCTCCCACGAATCATCATCCTCAGTATGACCCTTCCATCGAATTAAGCACTCAGAGATAGAACAATTCCTCAATTGTTTATCCCTAGTTCTGAGCACTTTCTCAGGTTCCAAAGGTACACTAAACGACAAATCTTCCAAAATAAGCATAAAAGGACTGTAACCTATAGCGGAATGTTTTCTTCTATTATATGCAAACTCAACCAGTGGGAGATAATCTTCCCAATGAGATTGCCTGTGAGAAACATACATCCTCAAAATATCTTCCATAGTTTGATTAGTCCTTTCTGTCTGGCCATCTGATTCAGGATGATCAGAAGAACTTAAACTCAAAGAAGTTTCCAGTTTATGGAATACTGCTGACCAAAAGTGACCTATGAACTTAGGATCTCTATCACTAACAATGTCACTTGGCAGACCATACAACCAAAATAATCTTTCAACAAAGATCTGGGCTAAATCAGAAGCCTTTATAGTTGACTTGACTGGTAGAATGCAGCTAACTTAGTTAACTGATCCACTACAACCCAAATAGAATCATTTTGTTGTTGGGTCTTTGGAAGTCCAACTACAAAATCCATAGATATGCTTTCCCATTTCTTATCTAGGATATCTACGGTGCAACAAACCACCAGCCTTATGGCGTTCAACCTTTGCTAGTTGACATGGCTTGCATTTAACAACATATGACTCGACATGTGGCTTGAGCTTTGGCCAATAAAATTTTCTCTTAACCAAGTCCAGAGTCTTGTGTATACCGAGATGTCCAGCACAAGGTATGTCATGAAATTCAAACAAAATCTTCCGTTTGAGCTCATCATCCCCAAATACGCAAACTTTTCCATTCTGAAATAATAATCCATCTCGAATGGTGAGCTGTTTCACAATCTTCTTATCTTTCTTAGTTAGTTGAGTCCCCTGTGTTTCTGACTCAACACTGTCCAACATTTCTTCCAGTCTGAACAATGTTCCAAATATGACCAAAATGGGAATCTGATTCATATTTTCCTCTCAGCGAAAGACATAGATCCATAGAAATCTGGATGAATGACAACTCGTTCAGTTCACCGATCCAACTAAGAGCATCTGCAATTTGATTAGAGCTACCTCTTATGTAATGGATTTCATGATCGAATTCTTGCATCAATTCAGCCCATCGAGCTTTTCTCCCCCGAAGATCATGTTGATTACAAAAATACTTAAGAGGCTGGTGATCCGTATACACTACAAACTTACTACCATACAAGTAATGTCTCCAAGTTTTAAGTGCATGGACTACAACAAACAATTCCTTTTCCTGCGTAGTATAACAGAACTGAAGACCAGTGAATTTTTTGCTTTCAAACGCTAGTGGCCTATCCATTTGTAATAAAACAACTCCAACTACAACATCACTTGTGTCCGTTTTCACGACGTAAGGTAAATTTGGATTTGCAATTTGTAACACGAGAGCTGAAACAATCATTGTTTTAAGTTTCTCAAAACATTGATTCAATCCCTCATTCCAAACAACAGGCGGACTAGGTTGATTCCTCTTTTTCTTAATAATTCCTTTTGTCAGATTTTTAAGCGGTGCTGCTAACTTAACATAATCCTCAATAAATCTCTTGAAGAAAGTGTAAAACCTAAAAAAGACTTTACTTGCCTCACAATTCCCAAAATTGGCCACTCAATCACAATCTTGATTTTATCCTTGTCAATCTTGATCCCATTTACTGTGATCTTATGACCGAGATAAAGCAACTCTTGCTTAAAGAATTCACACTTGGACTCTTTAGCATAGAGTAACTCTCGACGGAGTTTCATCAAGATGATCTTTAAGTGTTCTATGTGTTCCACCAAGGATTTACTGTAAACAAGAATTTCGTCTAAGAATACCACCACAAACTTTCCCAAATATGACTTAGAATTTGCTTTGCACAAGAACACAGATCATGCTACATAGTAACACAGACAAAAAACACTCTCCACAGTAAGCTCACATAGCAACTGTATTTCTCAAAATGAAATTACACTGTACATATAGTTGTTCACTCAGGCAACCCAAGCATGACCCAGGTTGCCATTGGCGGGATGCATGTCCCGTCGACTTTCCTCGTGGCGAGGCCAAGTGATCCTTATCAGCTGATAGGACCCACAATATAGTAGCACAGTGATTCTACTTTAATTCTAACTCTCTCCCTTAAAGTAGAGTCTACTTTTTATATAGTCATATACATAGCTTTAAAGTCAACAAACTTTAAGTACAGAAAGCTTTGATATAAACTTATCAAACTTTTCTCCAACAAGTGGCTTAGTGAAAATAGCAGCTAGTTGTTCTTCTGTGCTACAATAAACAACATGAATTTCACGACTCAGCAGCCTCTCACGTATAAAGTGATATTGAATCTCAATGTGTTTAGTTCTCGCATGGAACACTGGATTCTTTGCTAGTTGAATGCCACTCTAACTGTCGCTATGTAATGTCGTGGGATTTTTCTGCTTCATGCCAACTTCTTCCAAGATTTGTCTCAACCATATAACTTCTTGTGCTGCACTACACATTGTCTTATACTCTACTTCTGTGGTGGATAGAGCAATTATACTTTGCTTCTTACTAGACCAGGAAAAGCAACTACCACAAAACTGGAATACATACCCTGTGGTGGATCTACGATCATCATAATCACCTCCCCAATCCGCATCCACATAGCCACACAACTCAGGTAAACCATCATGCTTCTTGTAAATCAAGCAGCTACTCTGAAGTGCCTTTCACATAACGCAAAATGTGTTTAACTGCCTTCCAATGCATTTTCGTAGGTGCTGCCATAAATTGACTTACAATGCCAATAGCATAGCATATATCTGGTCTAGTCATGGTAAGGTAAATCAAGCTCCCTACTAACTGCCTGTATAGCGTAGCATCAAATGACTGTGACTCATCAAGCTTAGAAAGCTTTTTACCTGGTTCGATAGGAGTATTCACTGGTTTGCAATCCTACAACCTAAACTTGTGCAGCAACTCTTTGACATATTTCACCTGTGTTAAACCCACTTCGTGTCCTTTTTGCCACACCTCTACTCCAAGGCAATAATGAATCAGGTTGAGATCTGTCATCTCAAATTGTTTCATGAGATCTTTTTTAATCATATCTATCATCTCTTGATTATTTCCCGTAATAGTCAAGTCATCAACATAAAGAGCAATCAAAGCAACCATACCATCAAAGCATAAGACATATAGATTTGGATCAGAATGTGTTCTCACCATTCCCTTTGAACGAAAGTAGGCATCAATCCTGCTATACTACGCACGTGGTGCCTGTTTAAGACCATAAAGCGCTTTCTTCAAGCGACATACTTTATTTTCCTGTCCCTTTGCTACAAAGCCTTCAGGTTGATCCATGAACACCTATTTTTCTAACTCACCATTTAGAAAAACAGATTTCACATCCATTTGATGCAAAGGCCCACCAAAATGTGAAGCTAAAGCAACAAGTAGACGTAGAGAATTCCACTTACATACTGGCGCAAAGGTCTCCTCATAGTCAATGCCTTTACTTTGTGCATACCCTTTGATCACCAATCTTGCCTTGTTCTTTGCTATACTTCCATCTGCATGGTACTTAGTCCTGTATACCCATTTGCAACCAATGGATTTTCTGCTAACTGGTGGTTTTACTAAGTCCCATGTGCTATGCTTAGCGATTGACTCCATCTCCTCTCCCATGGCCTTGACCCAAATATCATCATCCTTCGCTTCACCATAAGTCGAAGGTTCTTTGCTTTGAATAGTGCTAGATAAGAGAGCATAATTTGCTTCATACCTTTCAGGTTGTGTCTTCTCTCTTGTTGATCTTCGTAGCTCTCCATGACTAGATGATCCTGGAAAGTCATCCATGTCACGGCTCTCCAACAATCTTTTAAACCACTTAGGGAGCTTCCTATCAAGTGATCGGCTTCCTAGTGAAAATGTATCCCACGGTACATCCTTCTCCTTGCGTTTGTCACCTGCAATCTCAATCCTTCTTCCACCAAAAGGTTTGTCCCTACCTCTCCAACCTGTCTCTTGAGGTTAAGTAGTAGTATCTTGAGATATATTCTCTTTTTCATCACTTGGGAGGTCAATGAATGGATCATCATTAGCTGGTATCCTCACTATACCATCTTTCCCATTGGATGTATCTATCTTCTCAGCATCCTCGTCTTCATACATCTTGGATTCATCAAAGATAACATCACGGCCTATATGGATTTTGTTTTTCACTGGATCAAAACATCAATAGCCTTTCACATGATCATCATATCCTAGGAATATAAACTTGATAGCTTTTACATCACGTTTATGTCTCTCTTCCTTAGGAATGTGTACAAAGGCCTTACATCCAAAGATTTACAAATGGTTCACCTTTGGCTTCTTCTTCGTGAATGCTTCCTCAGGTCTTATCTTTGGTATGACAATGGTAGGACTTCCATTTTGAAGATAGACTACCGTACTGCATGCTTCTGACCAAAAATCTTTTGGTAGTTTCATCTCAGCTAGCATAGATCTGGCACTTTCCACAATCGTATGATTCTTGCGCTCAACTACACCATTGAGAGCAGGAGTATGAGCTTGCATAAATTGTCTTTTAATCCCACATTGATCCGAAAGATCATTGAAATCATTAGACTTGTACTCACCTCCACTATCTGATCTTAGAACTTTGATCTTCCTACCTGTCTAATTTTTTACCAATGCTTTGAAGCTCTTGAAGTTGTCAAATGCATCTGATTTCTTCTTCAAGAAGTAGATCCACGTCTTACGTGACATACCAACAATAAAGGTCATGAAATAGAAGGACATGGTCCTCATAGGCCCGCATAAATCTATGTGGATTAAATCCAGGATGTTCTTTGCTCTGACAACACCCCTTTATTGAACTTCTCTTGATGCTGCTTCCCATATACACAAGATTCGCACATCGATTTCAAGTGATCTTCTATGGTAGGCAATCTTGTTACCATCTCCAATTTACTCATCAAACTGAGGCTTCCCAAGTTCAAGTGATCAAGCCTCTTATGCCACAACTTAGTTTGCGATGGAATGGATGATACAAGTCCATGTTCCCCCTTGATTGTAGCATTCAACCTGTACAATTTTGTATTGGGCTCCCTTAATCCATCCACAATAACTTTGAACTTTTGGGTCACATCCTTCACAAAGCAACGATCATGGGCAAATTCTACTTTCAACTTTTGATCAGTAATGACTCCAACAAAAAAAAAAAAAATTTCAAACCTGGTACATAAAGTACCTCCCTGATCATCCTGCTTTTGCCATCAGGTAGTTGGATTGAAACGATGCCTATCCCCTTGATCTTGCACACCTCACCCTTTGCTTGTGAATCGGACGTTCCATTATTCAACAATTTCAAGCTACTGAACCAATTCTTGCTACTTGTCATGTGTCTTCTGGCTCCCGAGTCAATCTACCACGCTTGATCATCTTGATTAGATGACAATGTAGATATGAAAATGTTATAGTCTTCAATCTCACCCTCATCGACAAGGTTACCTGCTTGCTTTGGTTTTCCCTTGCTTTGTTTCGCTAGGAATTTGTGACATTCACTCTTCCAATGGCCCTTTTTACCACAATGGAAGCACTTGCCTTTCTTCTTGGTCTTACTAAAAGATCCCTCATCCTCCTGAGTCTTGGCAAATTGATGTTTAGACTTCTTCTTGCCCTTGCCCTTGTCTTGTTTCTGGCATGTCGCAAGTGCTTGATCATCAGTATTTTTACATCTAGCTTTCACCATTTCTCGCCGTGCTCTTCCCGCATCAAGATTCTTGTGAGCTCGTCAAAGGTTGGCAATCTTTCTCTGGATGCTATTCTACTCACAAACATCTTATAGGGTTCTGCAATGTTGCACAATGCATTGTGCACCAGCTGCACATCACGTATGCGCTCACCAATAGAATGCAGTTCATCACTCATTGTCTTGATTCTGGTCATGTACGTTTGAATGTGCTCTCCTTGCTCCATTCAGACACTATTCAGCTTTGACTTCAGAAACATGATTCTTGATGGATTTGACGTCTCAAACTGCTCCTTTAGCACATCCCATGCCTGTCTGGGTGTAACAACATCACAAATGTGGATAATGATGTGATCTTTCACTGACAAGTTAATGAAGGTCAAAGCTTTCCTCATCTTTTTGTCGAACACTTTGATATCTGCTTCATTTGGCGGCCTTCTCTCATCACTTGTGATGACTTCCCACACGTCTTTCTCCATCAGTATGTTTTTCATTTTGAATTTCCACACTGCATAGTTGGAAATCCCATCCAATTTGCTATTTTCACTCTAAATGGACTCTCCCATGTTTGCTATCGCAGAACTGCTTGAAGCTTTTACCGTAGGCTAAAAACAGTATGCTGAGGCCAATAGTGATGTCAAAAGTTGAAAATAATGACCTGCACTTCTTTCCTTACCAGGCTACTCACCACTTTTCCACCAATTTGAAAGCCAAATCGGCGTCGCCTTCCAAAATACACTCAGTCATCAACTCCCAACTACTTGTCCAGTGGAATGGTGAAATCACTTTTGGCACACTCCGAACACTTTCTCCGCTGCACTCACTCTGTTCTGCTGTACCGTACTTGCAGGTACAGTCCGGGTGCCCTTCGTTTGGAGGTTATAGCCTTTTGTTTGGGTCAAAACGGACAAAGGACCCAAAAATAGGGATTTTCTTTGTTTTTGAACTGTTTCTTCACCTTGAAGAAACTTCACTCTTCACTTGTGAAGGGACCCAACTCCAATTTCAGTATGAAATTTTTTTAATGAAGTTGAAGGCCAAAATGCACTTCAATTTTTCAAGGCCCTCTTCAACATCCCTTCAGACTCCATCCAATGGTCAATTCTGATCCAACTGTGGATATCCCTCCTGGGTAGCGCAATCTGAGCCGTAGATCTTGTAAGTTCTCTATCCAATGGTTCTGAGCACTTCTGTGCACTAATGGAGACTCTTGCAACCATTGTCCACTTCGAGGCACTACGGTTTTGCCTTGGTTCCACGCGCGAACATATCCGCGACCTCCCTGTCTACGGCTGCGCCTCCCCAAGCTACTTGTTGCTTGATCAAACTCGTTTTTAGATCAATTTGAGCATGATCTGAGGCCTGGAGCAGGGTCGCCCTACTGATACCAAATCTGTAGAGTGTTCAATCATGAAATTTCATGGAGAAACGGTGATTTTAGCTCAACTTGACAAAGTGGCTTTTTTCACCTTTTATCGCAAATCTGCTAGGTTAATTGTCTGTAGACGAATCTCTGACATAAACCTCAGAATATCTCCATGGCTGGTTGACAATATAATTAGCTTCCTGTCCTTACGACATCCAAAACTGTGCACAAACAGCAAAGAAATCACCAGTTATATGTAGAAAATTGTAACTCCAAACCCGGTTTCAATTTTTAATTGGCTTTGAAATTGTCAATTTTTCACCAAGTTTTACCCCGTCTGATGCTATGCACAGGTTACTAATCTCTTTGCTGAGTTTGGCAAGCCTCTATAAATTAGAAACCGTGCACCAGTGCTTCTCTTTCCGTCTTCAACCCGCCATACTCAGGCAACCCATGCATGACCCAGGTTGCCATTGGCGGGATGCGTGTCCCATTGCTGGAACGTTGCTAGAGCATTCGTAAATCCAATTGGCAACACCAAAAACTCATAATGACCAAATCTAGAACGAATTCATGTCTTTTAGACATCTTCCGACTTAATTCTTATTTGATAGTACCCTGTCTTGAGATCTATTTTGGTGAAATACTATGCTCCACCCAAGCGATCTATAAGGTCATCCATCCTGGGTAATGGATATTTATTCTTAATAGTCATTTTATTAAGCCCTTGTAATCCACACACATCTGAAAACCTCCATCTTTCTTCGCTTTAAGAAGAACATGAGCGCCTCATGAGCGTCCCATGGTGATTTACTAGATTTTATATGTCCCATTCTCAAATAGTTTTCTATTTGATTTGAAATCTCTGTCACCTCTTTCTGAGAGAACCTATAAGATTGTCTAGAGACAGGTTGACTTCTTGGAATTAAGTCAATCATGCGGTCTACTGACCTAGACGGTGGTAAACCATGAGGTGATTCAGATGGAAAAACATCCCTAAATTCATTAATGATCTGTTTTTTCACTGCTTGTTCATCATCTAAATTTACTGAGTTAAGAATTGCTGAGAATTCACAACCATTTAGAATCATTTCAGGAACATCCACAACTAGAATAGCACAAATTGAAAAAACTTCATACTCAGAATAATCCAATGTTTCCATTTCCTTAACTGTAGAAATCTGATCCAACGGACATACAAAATTACTGCCAAATAATGTAACTACCTTATCACCCTCCTTGAAAGTGAGAACATGCTTCTCAAAATCAATTAACAAAGAAGGCGATTTACTAAATAACCATTCATAACCTAAGATTAAATCAGTACGAGCTAGGTCTCAAACATGAAAACTAACTAATTTCGTGTGTCCTTGTATCAAAACTGGGAGCTTCGGGACTTTTACGTTCCAGGTCTCCAACTCTGCTCCTGAAGCTAGAGAAACTTTATATCTATAATTGTTGGCTTCGGTTTTCAAGCTGAGTTTCTACACAAGATGAGAATTAATACAATTATGAGTTGAACCACTGTCCAATAAAATACTCACTTCTTGATCTTTAATTGTGTCAGTTAAACGGAAAAGTTCATTAGGCAAGAAAGAAGTAGTACTAAAAGAACATTCATACTCACAATCAGTCCGGTTAATTTCCAGAGTCTTACCATTGCCTCCTGGAATTTCAATCATGTGAGCAGACAATTTCTTCCCTTGACAAATTTCATCATATGTTCAGGCTTCTTACAAACAAAACATAAGTTCTCTTAGCCTTTTCCCGAGACATAGATTTCTTGAATCTTTTTCTCTTTGGCTTCTTCGGTTCCGACGCTGCTTGATCTAATTCGTCAAAGTATTTTGCTTGGTTTGGACTGCGCTTCTTACCCTTCTTGGTTTTCAAAGTGGTTGGAATTTGCGCAAACTGCTTCTTGGATGCCACCATTGTGGAATCATATGCTTTCGCAATCTGAAACGCATCCTCGAGGTTTTGAAGCACATTTCGTCTGCATTCATTCTGATAGTCGGCTGGCAAACCTAGGACAAACTGCCAAAGTGCCAACTTCGCATCGAATGATGGAACCCTATTCCATAGGTCCATGGATTCTTGGATATAAGAGTCTAAACTCTTTGTACCCATCCTGCAGTTCACGAACTTCAGGTAGTAGTCCATGTCAATAGCAATCACGAAAGTTTGTTTGAAAACTTCCGCAAACGCCTCCCAAGTAGTTGGCTTCACCGGTAAATATCGCCACCACGATGACGCTTTGTCGCGTAAGAACAGCATGACACTTTCAATTTTCTTCTCATCAAGAACACCGTGCAGATTGAAGTAACTACTCCACTTGGACAACCAGTCCTCGACGACCTCCGGTTTCTTCTCTTTCTCGTCCGCATAAACCTCTGGTTGAAAACCGAGATTGGGTGAAGACATCAATTTGACTTGATTCAACAGAACCTCCATTTGCTGATCTCTCATCTGATTATGATTATTCATATCATTGAGTGTTGTACTCAACTGCTAACAAATCATCATACAAGATGGCGCACCTGGATTTGCAGCTTGATTTGAAGTTTCTTCGGGCATCTCGATATATCTATCTTAGAAATTACTAAATTTAGTTAACATCAGATTAACTCATAGTGAAGTACTGTTGAACAAAAACTGACTGAAATTGACTCCAGTATGGTCAAATCACTATTTTTAGTCAATTTCATAGATATTACAATAAATTGGAAAAAACTAAAAAATTCGCGTTTTTGCACTTAATTTTTAAATTTTTTTTTACGTTTTCTCAAAATTCATAAAAAAATCACTTTCAGTTACTAAGCAATCGAAATCAAAAATTCGATTCACTATTTGATTCTTAATTTTACTTTATTAATGTCCATTAGGCATGCAAGACATGCGACATTAAAGTGATTTTTTACTTTCACAGAATTTTACGTAAAATCGAGTTCTAAGAAAATTGTCAGCTATAAAATCCAGTTTTGTATCTAATAGTCAGAGTATATGCGTATGACCACTCAAAATAGATCTAAACTACTCATGCATGTCAAAATCACTCTAAGAATCCACATGCAGACATTTCATGCAAGCACAGTACCTCAAAATAGGAAATTGTCATGCATGCAATCAGAACAATTGAAAATTTTACCAATTTTGCTCACAAAATTGCAAAACTTCAAATGATCATATCTTTGGCTATAGGAGACCAAATTGGGTGCTGTAAAGCTCAGTACAGAGGGAGACCTAGTGAACAAAATACTTGCCGCCTGCCACCTAGGATTCACACGTGCAAGTTCAGAACAACCAATTAACCAATAGGAGGGCACAATTTTCCTAGGCCAATATGTCTAAAAACTTGCAAACACTCAACCAAGCCTAAAAGTGATAATCCAAACAGTCTTAAATGGTCTCAAAGAGTTCCATGAAGCCTTCATACAGATCCTACGAAGCAGTAGGGGCTGAGAACCATGAATTCTTGATTTCTAGAAGTCAAAATTGCTACAAACTTGATGGAATGGAAACATAAGCCTCTACCCATCAATTTACAGGTATGATAGCTTTTTGAGAGTGTAAAAAGGAACACAAATCATGCTGAAAAAAATCCATAATGATCCCCTTATGGATTTAGAGAAATCCATCCCCCAAAATTCACCAAAATTGGTCAATTTTTGACAGTTTTTGACTTCCTACAAACCCAATTGCTGGAATTCTTGGCTCTAGCTTCTAGGACAGCTTCAAAAGACTATGATTCACCTTTTTCCAGCTTGAATTGATGTTCAACAACTTTCTACCATCCAATTCCACGAAAAAACAAGCAAAAATCATGAATTTTAGCCCTTTCTAAGTTTTTTCACCATGCCCAATTGGAAATTAATGGCAAGAACATTTTCCAAATCCACATGCAATCCAATATACAGAGTTACAACCAATCAATTGATCTGAACTTGCTGGATTTTGAATTCTACCCTCCATTTTGTGCCAAAATCATGGAAAACAAGCCAAATTTGGCCACAAAAGAGCCTAGAATCCAAATACATGGGAAGATCCAACATGCAAACTAAATTTCAACTACTTCAAAGTGTATTAACTTGCTGGAAATTTCAGATCCTTAGCTAGTTTTGAGCTACACATGCTACAACTCCAAAAAAAAAGACACCAAAATTGATTTCCTAGCACGATTCATACTATGGAGAAACCACCCAACCAAGTAGAAGCATCCAACCAATCTCTAGAGGCATCACCCCCAAGCCAAGGAACAAGAAGTATGAATGTAGAGTGAGAGCCTGGCAATGAATCAAGAACCATGATTAGGAGTAGGGCGAGTTTGGACCCATTATATAGAGCCAAAAGCATCCTGGGCACACAGCCATGCATAGCCCTATGTTCCCTATACATCGATTCACCTAGAATAGAGTCCTATGCATGGACCAACTATTCATAGAATTGCTATTGATAACTCTACACATGCATACACTGTCTCATACCTTGTCTAAACTCCATTTAGTGCGTTCTGGGCCTCACAAGGATATTAGTTACTTTTGGGTCACGTCTAGTATGACGTGGCATAACTAAGAGCTTGTTTCACTGGAGTATCGTGTATCCAAGATTAGGAGTATACTATATCCTATGTACTGGTCATGGACATAACACTTGTAATTCAGTGTAGTGCTTGTATGTTGATGAAAATGTATGGATAGACCTGTATGCATGCTTGAATGCATGTTGCATGCGTAATTAGTAGATTTCTTGCATGAAGCTATTTTTGGTAATTCTAGATCAAAAAGCTGATTTTCTAGTAACTAAGCTATTTACGAATTTTTTTTTGCTTTTTTTCAAAAAATTCAATGCATGTCAAGTTAGATGCATGCAAAATGTTTCGAAATGTGACAGTGTTTGTGAATCTGTTAAATCGATCTTCTTGATCAATTTTCACAGTTGGTCCATTTTGAACAAATTTAAAAAATTCTAGGTTTCCGTAAATTTTTAGACTTGGTCCTAAAAGTTATTGTTGTTTAAATCAGTCTTTAATTTTGCAAAATTTTGCTTAAATGAGCGAAGACCTTGCTGAGTAATATCGGCCAGTTATGAGGTTCTGGACTTTTTACTTATTAGTTGATGATTGGATCTCAACTAATTAAGCTAATTTTGCGTGTCAGGAAATCAATATGGCAGATGATAATGCAAATGCAGCTCTTGATGGTCAGGTGCCAATGCCTACCTATATGCAAATTTGCCAGTCGTTAAGCCAAGCACTTAATGAAATAAACAACATGAACATTTTAAGGGATCAACAAATGGAAGTATTGTTGAACCAAGTGAAAACTTTATCTGCATCGAATTTGGGCTTTCAAACTGAACCTTTTTCGGGGGAGAAGAAAGAGAAAAAACCCGAATTTGTAGATGATTGGTTAACCAAGTGGACCAGTTATTTTAATTAATATGAAATTCTTGAAGAAGAAAAAATTTGAGAGTGTTATTTTGTTCTTTCTGGGAATGCTTCGTCGTGGTGGCGTGATCTGCAACCAAAACCTACCACATGGAATGAGTTTATGGAAGTGTTTAGAAAGTCGTTTGTAGTTGTAGACAAATCAGATTTCTACGAAAGATTTGTTAACTGCAAGATGGGTACTCGGAGTTTGGACTCGTACCTGCAAGATTTTATGGATTTATGGAATACAGTTCTCCCATTCAATGCAAAACTGGCACTATGGCAGTTTATCCTAGGTTTGCCTGCAGATTATTAGAATGAGTGCAAGCGTAATGTGCTCCAAACTTTCAATGACATCGTACGAGTCGCAAAAGCGTACGATTTCATAGTGGTGGCATCTAGGAAACAATCACAGGCTAATCCATCTGGATCATCTGGACCCAGCTAGAAGAAAGGAAAGAAAAGAGTTCGTGGGAATAAAAAATCCAAGTATCTCGACAAACTGGATCAAGCTGCATCTAAGTTTAGACAAAAAAAACATTTGTCCCAGAAAAATACTAGAAGGTCCAATGTGTACTACCATTGTAGTAAACCTAGACATGCTATAAAATTTTGCCTAGAACAAAAGAAAGACGCAGCTCAAGTGATTGAGATGCCAGGTAAAGAAAATCGTAAGTTGGAAATTAATAAGATTATTCGTGAGTGTGATTGTTTTTTTAGTACTACTTCATTTTTGCTGAATGATTTATTTCGTTTGAAAGGCACTATTAATGGACATGAAGTTAATATTTTAGTGGACAAAGCATCTACTCATACTTTCATTAGCTCTAGTCTTGTGCAGAAACTCGGCCTAAAAATTGAAGCCAGTAACCACAGATATCGAGTATATGTAGCTTCAGGTGCGGAGTTGGAGACGTGGGATGTTAAAGTTCCAAGACTTTCAGTTTGAATCCAAGATCATAGAGATTTAATAGATTTTCATGTTTTAGATTTAGTACATACGGACATAATTCTAGGATATGAGTGGTTATTTAATAACCATTCTGAGATAGATTTTGAGAAGCATGTTCTCTCTTTTCAGGAGGGTAAAGAAATAGTTACGTTATTTGGAGACAAATATGTACATCCATCTGGGATGAGTTCATTTGCTAATGTAATGAAAAATTTTGATTTGTAGTATGAGCTTATTCTTTATTTGCTAAGCCAATTCTGGATTTATCTCAAATGCATCTAAGTAGTTGTGAATTGTCAAAGATTCTTAACTCTGTAGACTTAGATCAGGAGCAAATTGAGAAGAATAAGATACTGTATGAGTTTAAGGATGTATTTCCAGAAGAATTACCTCATGGAATACTGCCATCCAGATCGGTAGACCATAAGATAGAGTTAATTCCAAGTAGTCACCCTATCTCTAGACAACCTTATAGGTTCTCTCAAAAGGAAGAGATAGAGATTACTAAGCAAATTGAAAATTTCTTTAAGATGGGTCATATTCAGCCAAGTAAATCACCTTGGGGTGCTCATGTTCTTCTTAAATCGAAGAAAGATGGAGGCTTCAGGTTGTGTGTGGACTACAAGGGGTTGAATAAGGTAACTCTTAAAAATAAATATCCTTTGCCTCATATGGATGATATGGTAGATCGATTAGGTGGAGCTAAATAATTTGCAAAGATAGACCTTAGAACCAGATATCATCATATTAGAATTCATCCGATGATGTGCAAAAGACAGGTTTTCGGACGAGATTTGATCATTATGAATTTCTCGTGCTTCCTTTTGGTTTGACGAATGCACCAGCTACATTCCAATAGATGATGAACAATCTTTTGCGTCCATAAAAAAGTGATAACACCTTTAAATAATTTGACTAGTACTAAAGGCATAGTTAATAAAAAGAAAAAAAGAGGTCAACCTAGTGAGCCTATTGAGTGGAATGATGAATTGAAACAATGCTTTGAGAAACTCAAGCAAATGGTTGCTTCAGGTCCTGTTTTACAGATCGCGAATCCTGATATACCTTACGTCGTGCGAACTGGCGTGAGTGATTCGACGATACGGGCAATTTATCTATAGGAGGATAGGCCGATAGCGTTTGAAAGCAAGAAACTCACAGGGCTTCAGTTGTGTTACACAACTCAGGACAAGGAGTTATTTGCTATGATACATGCACTTAAAACTTGGAGGCATTACCTTTATGGTAGTCAGTTTATAGTGTATACAGATCACCAGCCTCTAAAATACTTTGAAGAAACATTACGTTTCTACTTTAAAGCCTTAATATTTTTTCTTGTCTTTTAGACTACTGCATATTTTAACTAGTTTCCGCACAGTCTACATATTTGAACTATTTGTCGCACAGTTTGCAGTATTTGCGTTTTTGCATTTTGATAAAATGTGACAATAGGTCTAAAATGACCTAGGACTTTATTTCAGCCAACCTTCAACTTTCTTTTTGCCACATACTCAGAAGGCCGACACTTCGGGTTAAGCTGACACTCCAGAGTATCCATATGTAAGCCAGAGTAGGGAGGAACTATCGGCTTGGGCGTGAGGTGTTCAAACTACCATGATCCACCGCCACCATGCAACGTTAACAGAAACGTACTTAAATGGATGCTTAGCTTAAACTTAGCTAATCGATCCTATAATCTAATCTAGCATAACATATGTATTGGATCAGAGACATATACATATATACACAGAGAGAATCCTGAACGCAATACCAAGTGAGATGCATATCAAAGAAGAAAGATAGACCTAGCAGTGGCTAGTCTCATTCGTGAGAAGAGAACACCTCTCTCATGCCGACGCGTTGATTTGAGAAACAGACAACGCTCAAGAAAGAACTTTTGTTGTATACTCGATTCGGATAATATAGATGAGTATATCTTTTTCTGCTCAATGCACAATCTGTGAATGTTGTGATGCTTGTTCAATTCTTGTCAGTAGATTTATATTTTCGTTGTCATTAGACATTATCTGCTGTTCATAAATTCATTGTCAGATTAGCAGTAGCTATCTACTGCTTGAAGTATGATTGATCGCGACTTGAGACAATAGCCTTATCTGATAGATTGGCTCCATCTAAGCTTAACCAGAATCATTGTTGCTAGAGGGAGACCTCGCCGACAAAGGGACTTCCAATAGTGGTATCAGACATCATCACTGAGACAATGGCTTTCATTCACAACATCCAATCAAAGACATGCACAATACTTGAAGCAGACAGATCAAACTTTCTTGCTTGGAAAGTGAAGACATTGCTTATCCTAAAAGGACACTTGCTACGCTCCTTACCACGATCGTTCTAGACAACCCGGACATTGCTGGCTAAAGACCCTACTATGATCTTCGACAAGGCAGTCATTGACATCAAGGAAGAAGTTGAAGCTAGAGAGCACTATGAGGACAAGAACAAGTCTGATCAAGCTCTCTACAACAACAAGGACCAGTCAAAGAAGAAGATTCAACCTAGGAGGGTTTCGACAAGGATATCATATCAGAACCATCAAAAGCAGGGAGCTCAAGAAGGCAGATTGAAAGGAAGGAACAAACAGCAAGACAACGACAAGAAGATGTACGACAGATGCAGACGAGACGTGCACACACTAGATAAATGTTGGTTGAATCCAAAGATTGAGTGCATACATTGTCACAAGAAAGGTATGCAGCCATGGATTGCTACGACAATCCAAAAAACAAGAAGACGCAAAGCATGAAGGAAAGCACAAACAACACATCATACGTGGAGGAGCCCGAGTCCTCAAAGATGGCTGAGGACTGAGCTAGTAGAAGTCCTACTGCTTATCTATGCACTGATGTCCGCACTACATCACAATCCGATGTTCAAGATATAATTCTTGACTCAGGAGCTACGTCACAGTTTGTGACAAAACAGATGATCGTCGACTTTTGACAAATCAACAACTCCGGATACATGGTTCTAGGAGATGGATCACGACACGAGGTGAGCGGCACTGGCACACTTTGGATTAGCACCAGTGGCAAAGATAGAAGACTAGATGACATCATGTATGTGCCGACACTAAAGCAACATCTGCTATCAGTTGCTAGGATAGCAGATGCAGACATGTGTGTGACATTCACAGATCAGACATGCAATGTGGTTGATGTCAGCTCCAGTACGCTCATCACACAAGGCAAATGAAGAGAAAACTTGTATCACTTGAAGGTACGCCTACCGACAGAGCAGGCTCATCAAGTTCATGAGTCTACAGACGTTCTGTGGCACAGGAGACTATGTCACATGAACCCACTGGCATTGTACAAGGCAAGCCAGAGTATTGCATTCACAAGAGTGAGCATCAAAGATGCAAACCTGACATTTTGTGATGCATGCAACAAAGGGAAGATGTCACGTACTCCTTTCACGAAGGATTCCTTTAGAGCGACAAAACTTTTGGAGATAATACATTCAGACATCTGCGAACCCTTTGACGTACAGTCTGTCAGAGGATCAAGATACTACATCACCTTTATCGATGATTACAGTAAGTTTGATGTTGTCTACTTTATCCACAACAAATTTGAAGCTCTTGATAAGTTTATAGAATATGTGAACTATGCTGAGAAATGGACTCAAAGGAAATTCAAACAGATAAGGACTGACAGAGGAGGAAAGTACATCTCCAACCGATTTACCGACTTCTGTAAAAGTTGAGGCATTCTTCATAGGAAGACATCAACCTATACACCACAACATAATGGTGTAGCAGAGAGGAAGAACATAATTCTCATGGAAGCTGCAAGATCCATGATGGCCTACTCAAAGGTATCAAGATCGTTATGGGCTGAGGCAGTAGCTATATTGTAGAACAGGACAGACAAGTCAAACATTACTCACACTACCCCACATGAGGTATGGTGGAGAAGCAAGCCAAATCTGGCTCACGTTCGAATCTTTGGATGTGTAGCATATGCACACATACCAGATAAGAAGAGGAAGAAGCTGGATGAAAAGGTGGAGCAAGGATTCTTGGTGGACTATGATATACATTCTGCATATTACAGAGTATACATGCCTCAAACTTGTTGAATTATTCTCCTTCCTACTAATTGACTAATCGGTTTTTAATCTTCATGCATTGTTTATCCAATTCTATGTATTCTCCCATGTTTTACATAGTCTACAAAATTACAAGTGTTTTTACACAGTCTGTAGAAATACATGAAGTTTGACAACAATGTCGGGAATTTTCTCTCACTACAAAAAAAACTCGACACTATCGTCTTTTTGCTACAGTCAATTTTCTCTTAAATCGACACTGTCAAAAATTGCAAGTAAAAATACATTGTCATGTTTTTTGCATTTTTTGTTTGTCAGGAATAGCGAGTAAAAATGCAGTGTCACATTTTTTCAAAGTGCCTCAAATGTTAAAGAAAGGACTTTGGCAAAGTGTGGGTCTACCCCAATATTCAGAAAATGAGATTTTGTGACACTGACACATTTCTCACAAAACTCGTATTTTTCGCTTTCTCCCTGATGACAGTTACGTTCATTTCTGCATAGTGATAGTCACATTCATTTATGCAGACAGACTATTTACGGCCAAATGTCACCTCTTATTAGCAAGCAACTTCTGAGAAGAACTGGATGAATGCCAGCAGACTCCAGCCAACTGGCAGCCACATTTGACGACCTAATTGTTCAGTTTGCGAAAGAGGGGTGTGAGAACAAAGATAACTCGAAAAGAAAAAAGATCACAAAAAAAAACGAACTCAAAACTCAAAGAGAAACAAAATCGAATGGAAAAAAAAACGTTCGTGCGTAGCAGAATAAGCTATCTCACTCTTTCCTTAAGCATGACTATGTCTATCAGACTCGACCAGAACATTAGTCATAGAAATCACGTTCGATTTGATTACGTAGCCAAACATCAAGCATCAAAACGTTAGAAAGATAATCAGTCTCGAATTAGTAACGACAAGCAAGACTAAATATTAGTCATGAACAACTAGACTAATACTAATTCTCAAAGAGCAGACTACCAGATTAAGCAATTAGAAAGCCAGACAAAATGTGTAAAAAGCATTGCAATATTGACACAAATCTGAACACAAAACAAACAGAACTGTAATTAGATTATGTATAGCGAAATATATAGGTCAATAATGCAGGTGAGCACAAGACAATAGCGGACATAACCGCGTGCTTCACAAAGCTAATCACTCAATCTGTAAAGGTGATGAAGCTGTATCAGAGCAGTTTTCTGTAGCCTGATAAGCTTCCACAGTAGCAAGACTCTACTAGCCGATATTGTCTTCTTGTTCTGTAATTAAGAACCAGATTTTCATGCTTAAGTCACTGATAGTTTTTTCTATCACCTAGACTAATCTTCCACATGGATTCCCAAGGGAAACCCAGTCCTGTCATGGACAAGCTTGATGGAGCCAATTACCATCTATGGAAATTTAAGATGAAAACAGTGCTAATGGCTAAAAAATTGTATGACGTTGTTATAGGTGTCGAGGAAAAACTCAAAGTTGACGACGCAGCAATCGCCAGATGGAAGCTGAAGGATGGCAAAGTGTTTGCGCCGATCATCCTCAACATTTTGGATACTCATATCGGCCATGTATCCGAAGCCTAGACATCCAAAGAAGTCAAGGACATCTTGAGCACATTATACGAAGTGCGAGATATAGCTACATCTCAGAAAAAAATTTTACTCCCTCAAGATGACGAATGGTGATTCCCTGTAGAATCACATCAACTAGTTCAAGAACCTGCTGAAGCAAATGGCCGTCGTCGGATCTGTCATAGACGATCAAAACGCAGTGATGCAACTGCTTACAAGCTTGTGAAGCTCATATGACAGCTGGGTGAAGATCGTCATGACAAATCCAGAATTGACTCTTTTGAGAGTCATTACAATGTTGTTGCAGGAAGACACGCGAAGGAACAAATCCTCCAATTTCTCAACTAATTCTCAAGCCTTGTACACCAATAAGAGCACGACTAAGGAGAAGAAGAAGAAAGGCTTGAAGCAATCAAAGCAAGACCAGAAACTAGCACAACACAAAGAACAGTCGAATCTGTAGACGAAGAAGAAGCTGTTTTGCAGACATTGCAAATGAATTAACCATGAGATTCAAGACTGTCGGATACTACAAGCAAAGAAAAACAACAAGGGACAGTCGAATCAAGTGGCCAATGCAACTACAGAAGCTCCACAGCCCATTCAAGAAGTGGATCATGATGCCTTCATGACCAGCCATCATGGAGCAACCAACGACAGTTCTTGGTTCCTAGATTCTGGTGCCACTCAGCATATGACCAGCCTCATTGGCTGTTTTGAGTTCTAGACCCCTACAATACCAACAAATACATTCACCTTGGTGATAATAGCACACAAGCTATTAAAGTTGAAGGTATTGTCAGATTAAGCTTTGCAAATGGTCAGTCTAAGCTACTTTCTAAAGTCCTATATGTACCCAACTTATCTACGAATCTGCTCTCTGTAAGCATAATCACAAATCTAGGACATAAAGTAGAATTCAAATGTGATCAGTGCAAAGTAGTTGATTAGACAAGCAAGATCCTAGCACTCGGAAAGAGGCATGGATACTTTTATAGATTAAGTCATTTCTTTTCTGCCTCTAGTCAGACGCTCAGTATTTCTATTCATGCAAATAAAAGTTTAATCTGGCATTTATAGACTTGCTCACTCGAATCATGTTGCTGTACAACAAATGTCTAGACATTCTATTGTTCTTGATCTAGACTATCCTAGCAATAAAGTCGAGTTACCTGTCTGTCAAGACTGTCTACTTAGTAAACAGACTAGGAAACCATTTAGATCAAGCCATCAGCATACTGCTAGAGGATTTTTAGACATTGTACATTCAGATATTTGTGGCCCGATGAAAAATCCTTCGCTGAAGGATGCAAAGTATTTTATAACTTTCATTGATGAGTTTTCCAGAAGTACTATGGTGTACTTTATCAAGAAGAAATCAGAAGCTTTCAATTGCTTCAGAATCTTCAAGGAGCATGCAGAAAAGGAGACTGGAAGGACGATCAAGGCCTTAAGGTTAGACAATGGTGGAGAGTACATCTCTACTGAATTTAAGGAGTATTGCCAGAGCCAATGCATTGAGCAGCAATTCATCACTTCTTATAGTCCTCAAGCTAATGGCTTAGCCGAGAGGAAGAACCATACTCTAATTGAATCAGCCAAATCTATGCTAGCGCATGCATCGCTGCCCAAGAGCTTCTGGGCCAAAGCTGTCTCCACTACAGCCTACGTCTAGAACAGATGTTCGACCAAGGCCCTCTAAGGCAAAACACCCCATGAGGTGTGGACAGGCTCTAAGCCTTCCATGAAGAACCTAAGAGTGTTCGGATGTATTTCCTACGCGCATATCCCGAAAGACACAAGGAAGAAATTCGACTTCCAAGGTCTCAATACCATCCTGATTGGATATACTTTATCTGATAATACATACAAGCTGTATGATCCCGATACCCAGCCAATCTTGTACAACCGGGATAAAGTCTTTATCAAGGATCAGTTTGTCGACATCAAAGGCAAAGATATTGTTCTAGGAGAACCTTCATCACCTGTCATTAACATGACAATTAGAGTTTCGGGCTCAAGCGTGTCCATTGTCGACCCACTATATGACACTGAATCAGGCGAAGACGTTGCTGCTACCCAGCAACAAGTCCCGAGAGTGGTTCATCAATTGATTCCTCCCAGAAGATCAAGCCGAGTGTGCACACAGCCCACAAGGTATACTCTTGAGTCTCTGTGTCTCTTGATATAGAAATCGACAACAATCGAAGAGGCACTCAGCCAACCAGACTCTAATCTCTGGAGAGAAGCCATGGATAGAACTTGACATGGTCATTAGTCGAAGCTCCTATTTTATCATTGATTGCAAATGGATCTTCAAGATCAAGTACAATGCCAATGGAGTAATTGATCGAAGGAAGACAAGACTGGTAGCATGAGGATTCACTCAGATCCCCAATGTAGACTACAGTGAGACTTTCAGTCCTGTAGTCAAGCATTCATCAATCTGAGCTCTCCTATCATATGATGCAGCTGCCGACCTCGAAGTGCATCAACTTGATGTGCAAACAACTTCTCTGAATGGAGTTATACAAGAAGACATCTACATGATCTAGCCCGAATGATAAGTTCTAGAAGGTATGAAAAAGCATATTTGTAAACTCCATAAAGCACTCTACGGTTTGAAACAGTCTGCCAAAGCTTGGTTTTAGAGGATCAACACATTCCTCATCGGACAACGTTTCCAACCAAGCACTGCTGATTGCAACGTCTATTCCAAGTCGGTGCAGCAATCCTTCATTATCATCACCTTATATGTGGATGATACGTTGCTTTTCAGCAACAATACCAATTTGGTCAAGGATTCTAAATAGTTGCTATTTTCGGAGTTCGACATCACTGATCTGGGCGAAGCTCACTTCTGTCTGGGCATTCAGATCCACAAAAACAAAGCAAGATGACTGATCTATATGACTCAACAAAGGTATCTTCACAATGTTCTTGATAAATACAATCTAATGAATTGTAAGTTAGCTCACTCACCGATGGATCCAAGCTTGCATTTGTCAAAGGACCAATGTCCCAAGACCAAGCAGGAAGAGGAACAGATGAGAGAGTATCCTTATCGATCGATACTTGGATCTCTCATGTATGCAATAGTCTGTACAAGACCTGATATCTCTTTTGCAATAAGCTCACTCAACCAATATATGGCTAATCCTGACATTACTCATTGGAAGGCTCTCATAAGAGTCATGAGGTATATTTGAGCTACCATGGACCAGTGCATATGTTATGGAGAAGTCAGCAACGACAATCTTCATCAGCTTAGTGGATATTTCGATGCAAGCTGGGGAGGAGATGTAGACAATCGTAAGTCCACATCTGGATTTACATTCTTCTTCAATGATGGTCCTATCTCATGGAACAATCGTAAGCCAACCTCTATCACTCTTTCTTCTACAGAAGCAGAATACATTGCTGCTTCTCAATCTAATAAAGAAGCATTTTGGTTGAGAAATTTACTGTCAGACATTAGTTTGTATCAGTACAACCTCACAATTATATTCTATGATAAACAGAGTGCTATTGCCTTATTGGCCAACCCTAGATTTTAGTCTAGGAGTAAGCACATTGAAATAAGATATCACTACATCAGGGGCAAAGTTCTCAACAAAGAGGTAAGCTTAACGTACTGTAGAATGCAGGACATGGTTGCAGATATATTCACGAAGGCATTAAGTGTTAATGCACACAACAAGTTTTGTGCATTGCTTAGTCTGAACATCAAGGCATTCACAGATCCAGATTAAGGGGGCGTGTTGGATTTATCTCTTTTACTCTCTTAAATCCTATGTTAATCTGCCTCCATTCATGCCGCTTTATTTTACTTGTGTTGTCGCACAGTCTGCATATTTACATGTAAAATAAGACAGGCGAATAAAACATGACTATCTGCATAAATACAAGTAAATTTCCACAGGCGAAAAAGGTGAAAAACGTGACATTGTATTTTTACACGTGATTTGTGACAGACGAAAAAGACGACACTGCCCTACAAATGCCAAAGGTGCCCTAATGGAAAAGCGAAAGTATCTAGTAAATCAAATTTTAAGGCATTTGTCAAAGTGTCGCATTTTCTCTTACCCGACACTATCCCCTTTTTGCTGCAGTCAATTTTCTCTTAAAGCGACATTGTCAAAAACTGCAAGTAAAAATATAGTTTTGTGCTTTTCGCATTTTCCAACGCTCATGACGAAGCTTTGAGTTGGTTAATTCTGATGTAAGTCAAACGACTTGCTTGGAATGGATGTTACTCATTTGTAATGAAGCTTTGAGTTAGTTAAGTTTGATGAATGTCGGGCGGCTTGCTTGGAGGGGAGTCACACACATCGGGACCCCCAGTCTGGCATGGCACTAGGGTGGATCTCAATGCTGGTTTTTGACTTCAAATTGGTTAAGTCTGATCATTGTTGGCGAGTTGGCTGCTTGTATGTCAAGTGGGTTTGGACGACAAGAGTTGAAAGTTGGGAAGCTAAGTCGTGGATCCCAGCTCTCTTTGGGATGCCTGCACAACATGTGGTATCAGAGCTGACTGGCTGGTGGTCAACTGTGCGGATCTCACGAAAATGGCCATTGTTTGGGTCAAGAAAAATGTTGTGCAAGGTGCTACCCACAGTGTAAGCACGGGTGAGTCCACGGTCGGGGTGGTCGACAAAACAGGGGACTTGATGAGTCAAGGTGCTGCCCTTGAGGTATAAGCATGGTCAGTTCTCGCGGTTTGGCGGGCCTGGCACCGTCTACACGTAGGAAGGACGAGACAAAGTGCTGCCTAGGTAGGTGAAAGCACGGTCTATGCCTTGTGGGGTGTGGGGTGACACATTTGAACTATATGGGTTAACCATTGATACAAAGATGCTGCTCAAATTCGGATGTAGGACGCAATTAGGAAGTCAAAACTTGGAATGGGCAATTTCAGGGGAGATCTTCTATGGAACAGTTGGTCTTCATTTGGGATGGCTGCCTTCGGAACTGAAACTCACTAAGCATGGATTTGTAGTTTAAGTACTCTCACATGAACAACAACAAAACAACTCGATGTTTGCAAATGATGGATGGCTAACCTATCACTTGGGTTAGTTTCATTTGCGACAATGCCCACTAGACGCAAGCAGGAAGTCAAAAGTTAGAAAGGGCAATTTCAGGGGAGATCTTCTATAGAACAGTTGGTTTTCATTTTGATATGGCCACCTTCGGAACTGAAACTCATCAAGCATGGGTGATATCCAGTGTTAGTTGAGTTTTTCCTCAAAGGAGAAAAACTAGGATCCTCTTCAGAGATTGGCAACAAGTTAGATCAAGCCGTAATCCTAGCAAATGGAAAACAAAGTGTTGGGAGGGTTTTTGTCTGAGAACTCTACTCTAAGTCCGATCAGCTGAGTTTATAAGTGGAGGGGATCTATCAAACTCATCAAGCATGGGTGATATCCAGTGTTAATTGAGTTTTTCCTCAAAGGAGAAAGACTAGGATCATCTTTAGAGATTGGCAACAAGTTAGATCAAGCCATAATCCTAGCAGATGGAAAACAAAGTGTTGGGAGGGCTTTTGTCTGAGAACTCTACTCTAAGTCCGGTCAATTGAGTTTATAAGTGGAGGGGATCTATCACACACACCTCTCTCTTGGTGTAAAATTTGAATGAAAGTTGGTCATAATGGGAGAAAATTCAACGTGACCTAGCCATACTCACACGAGGAGACTAGTGGACACATAACGAGAATGTTGGCTTGTGTTATGTGTAAAGCAGCTGATCAACGAAGGAACTGTGAAAGTTGAGTCTTGCACGAGAGGCTTGGTACTTCGAACGGACACTAAGGGACAGTTCTTATTGAAATTAGACTAGTGCAAACTCTGGGTGCATGTGTTTGATTCAGAGAGAGCTCCTTGAAGCCAAGCTAGATGTACATTTCTTGTTTTGATTGTGAGGCAACTGACCAGTAATGGAATTGTGAAAGTCAAGTTTTGCGCGACGGACATGGTGCTTTAAACAAACGCGAAGAGATAGTTCGTATGCGGATCAAATTGGTGCGACCCCTTGGCTCTACACAAGGTCAAAGGTTACATTTGGGTTGATTCAAAGACAACTACTTCAAGCTAAGTGAGAGGTGCATTGCGGAATATTCAATCTTTGCCTACCTTAAAGAGCCAAAAGGAAAAGTATCAAGATCAGGATAGGACAAGGAGAGAAATCAAGGTGCAAAAGCAATAAGGCACAGAGTGGACCACAAAGTGGGCAATCAACGATAAATCATTTGGCTCAGGGAGCCCTTATACCTGTGCGGAACTGATCAAATTTGGAGCGCAGGAAGCTCAACACAAAGCTCATCAAGGACAAATCAGGAGCTCAAAGGAGTTCCAAAGTCGGAAGTCAGAAGCGACAGGGGCAAATATTTCAACGAAAAGCCTCTATCACTAGTTAATAAGGTCCTTGTAAGCGATATAAAATCTATGCTTTTCCCAGACAAAGTGATGTTTTTAAGTTATGTAATTTTTCTATATAAAGAGCTGAGCCTCCGACTTGTGGTGTGCCAGCTACAATGTTAATAAAAAGTGGCCATTAAATTGAGTACTGTGCCAAGTAGCTTAAATGTATAAATATTTTTATGATTGGGAGACACCTTTACTTTAATCTGACATCTGATGAGGACATCAGATTTTATAAAGGTGGGATGGATGTTGTAAAGCTACCTTTACAAGCTTTACTTCCGATGCCACTAGTGCCACCATTGTCCCCAGCGCCATTGTGACCAGAATCCAGCTAGCGCCAAGTTCATTTCTATGGCTGAAAAACTTTGATCGGTTCTAGCAAAGTCCAGAGAGCTCGGATCGATGTGAAATCACTTCACACGATCTAGGCATGACTATAGGAAGCTTGGGGATCAATAAATTTCAGGAGAGAAAACAACTTTCTAGAGAGATAAAATCCTAGAGAGAGAAAACATGCTTTACCAGTTTGGACAGAGCGCTTGGTATGAGGGGAGGTGGCGAATCCCACCAAAACTATAGGGGGATGCAGGTTGTGACTCAGGACGAGATCCAACCAAGTCTCAGCTCCCTTTGCTAGAATGTTGTCCTGGCGTCCGCCTTGGCATGCCAACGCCCCGGAGACTAGGGTCGGTCACACACTTGAAATGTAACCTTCTCAAATTTATTAATAAAGTGAGAATTTTTTCAAACTCACTCTGATTACCTTCTGGGTTTCAGTGTTCAGTAAAAGCGCCAACTGTAAGGCCGCTTCAAACTTTTCGATTTGGCACTTAGTTGAGGGTCGTATTACGGGACGCCAACAATATGTCGTCGGAACCATTCGGTCTAGGATGCCAGCAGTATGCTATCGGGACCATTCGGTCCAGGAATTGGTTGTCTTCATATCTGTTGTGGCTTGTGGTTCTGAGTGTTCCTTGCATGAACGTGAATGAGTTAAGCTCTTGGGGAACGGGCTTAACCTGTCGGCTGAGTTGGATGGCTTGCTTGGGTGGAAGTTACCTGTTTATGGCTGTCCAGTCTGGTGTGACGCCAGGTTGGCTTCTAACGCTCGTGACGAAGCTTTGAGTTGGTTAAGTTTGATGTAAGTCAGACGACTTGCTTGAAATGGATGTTACTCGTTTGTAACAAAGCTTCGAGTAAGTTAAATTTGATGTATGTCGCACGGCTTGCTTGGAGGGAAGTCACCCACATCGGGACCCCCGGTCTGGCATGGCACCAGGTTGGATCTCAATGTTGGTTTTTGAACTTCAAGTTGGTTAAGTCTGATCGTTGTTGGCGAGTTGGCTACTTGTATGTCAAGTGGTTCTGGACGACAAGAGTTGAAAGCTGGAAAGCTAAGTCGTGGATCCCGGTGCCTACGCAACAGGTTGTAAAGGCTCGCTGGGCTGAGCTTATGCAAGAATTTGATCATAAGATCCGATATGTCAAGGGAAGCTCTAACCAAGTTGCGAATGCGCTTAGATTAGTGAACTAAATGAACTTTCATTCACCCAGATTTCCACTGATCTATATCTTTCACTGAGAGGGAGGTGTGAATCGAATTCTCATTTTGGTTCCATCTGGCATATGGTGGAGACAAGAAAAAATGAGAGTGGAATAGAGATTTACTCATAGGGATCTCAAGTTCCTAGGAAAGATATAAATATAGCGGAACAGTTCTCTATCCGAGATGGTTTACTATTTTGGAATGGAAAAATTTGTGTACCAACGGATGATGAATTAAAGAAGAAGATTCTTTATGAGTGTCATGACGTTTCTTGTGCAGGTCATTCGGGGATACACATCAGATGGCTTGACTGAGAGAACTAATCAGACTATGGAGGATATGTTGAGAACATATGTGTCTCACAGGTAAATCTCAGTGGGAAGATTATGTCCCTTTGATTGAGTTTGATTATAACAGTAAGAAACATTCTGTTAATGTATTGTTTTCAATCTACATCTCTGGTAAATGTAGAGACAAAATCTGTTAAGATCCAGAATTTGTGGATTTCCTGCATGATATGCATGAAATGCTGCAAGTGGCCCATGATTGTATCCGAAGTGCTCAGGATAGAGCTAAGCACTATGCCAATATTAAGAGGTCTCCCAAAGATTTTTAAGTTGATGATTGGGTATATCTTAGATTACCTAAGGATTCTAAGACTATGTGTACAGGGAAGCATTATAAATTGTCTACAAGATATTGTGGACTATTTCGGATTATAAAGAAACTTGGTTCTTTAGCTTACAAACTAGATCTTCAAAACAAGTCTACAGCTCACCCTGTGTTTCATGTAAGCCGTTTAAAATAAAGTTTACATGAAGGTGACGTAGTTGCTTCAGAGGAAGATCTTACCCATTTGGAGAACTTATCGCTTAGTGTTCCTTTAGAACCTGAAAAGGTACTTAGAACTAGAGATAAATCATTCTATCTATGAGAGGGACTGAGGATGATGATTCATGGGAACGGGTCAAAAGCATAAAAAAGAACTTCTTTGGTTTTCACTTCTAGAGATAGAAGTGGTTCAAGGGGAGAAGAATGTTATGTCCATGTCTTGTATAAGGGAATTGGAATGATTTCTAACGTGGATAGCCGGTCATTGCAGTTGTATGTGGTTATTAGTTATGCTACATCATTTTGGACATGTCGGTAACCTTGTGGTTGCACTGTTTTCATAGTTTTTGCAATGGCTATTTGTAAATCGACACTTGAGAATGGCCCAGACCTATAATTGGACATAGGAGCACTTGCATGGTGAATGACTGCTTTAATGCAAGAATAGGAGGTCAATAGCTTAATATAGGTTGCAATGGGATCCTGGGAGAATATTCTCACCTCTTGGAGAGAATACATTCCATGGAAACTTGCCCATCTCCCTATTGGAATTTCAGATTCTTGAGCCAGATTTTTCTCTCCTCTCTTGTATTCATTCATTGTGGCTTGGGGGTGAAGTGTTAGGGTATTGACTAGCCTCTTCATGTTAAGTCGGTGGTTTACGCTCCACAGGTGTCTTTTTGGTTTGCATGCGATAGGATTATTGAAGATCTTCACTTGGCGATCATTACAGATTGCTTGTGATATTCCACTCAATCCAAAAAAATTTGTACTCTAGGTGTTTTTTCAATCAACATATATACTATAAATGCTAAAATACAAGGAGAGAAGTTCTTCTCATGATTAGTTGACATATCTAGCACTTATCCCAATGAAGAGAGAAAATTTTGAAAAAAAACATTCGAACCTAGCTGGGAAAAAGGGGGCATGATTTTGTTGGAGGATGCAAGCTACGCACAAAGCGGTTGCATCTGAAAAGGCACCAAAAAGAGTGCATTCGTCCCATAAGCAAATGGAGACTATAACAGAACCCACATATAAGCCCATTGTAGACAATGTACCCTTGTCCCCTGGTACCAGCCCTTTTGGGGTCAAAGGGAATGATGGTGGGTGGCTAGGCGGTGGGGATGGGATCCCGCACGTGGCCCGCAGGCGTGCACGACGTGCCACATCGTCTACTAGACCGCTCTCCATTGCCAACAAACTTTGAGTTGGTATCAAATTAGGTGTTCTAGTCCTGAACGAGCAAGTGGGAGTTTCCTTTGCCTTGTGCTCACTTGAGTCGGGGTGTTGGAGGATGCAAGCTATGCACAAAGTGGTTGCGTCTAAAAAGGCACCAAAAAGAGTGCATTTGTCCCATAAGCAAATGGAGACTATAACAGAACCCACATATAAGCTCATTGTAGACAATGTACCCTTGTCCCCTGGTACCAGCCCTTTTGGGGTCAAAGGAGAATGATGGGGATGGGATCCCGCATCTGGCCTGCAGGCGCGCATGACGTGCCACATCGTCTACTGGACCGCTCTCCGCTGTCGACAATCTCTGAGTTGGTATCAGAGCATCTCGCAAACCGTTCGTCTTTGTCTCCGTTGACTTTCGTGTTTTTGAAACTCTTCGTGTTTCGTGTCTCCAGATGTTCGAGTTCACGAACATCTTCGTCAAGTGAAGGGCTGAAAGCCAGCAAGGCTTTGTAATCAGAAAAACTTTGTTTCTTCAGCTCCCTCTCAAAGCATGGTAGCTTTATGATCCCGAGACTGCTCCTTTGTCCAGAGCTTTAGTGAAGATGTCAGCAACCATATCTTTCGTTCCTATGAAGGTGGTCGGCATCATCTTCCTTTCAATCAGATCCCTGATCAAGTGATACTTGATCGCAATGTGTTTCGTTCTTGAGTGGAAGACATGATCTTTCGTCAGGTGTATCCCAGAGGTGTTGTCCATCTGCAAGACCAATGGTTGGTTCCTTGTTTCGTCCAGGAACTGTCTTTGCCAAATTATTTCGTTGGCCATCTTCACTACTGCTATGTACTCTGCTTCGCAAGATGACTAGGCTACAATGGTCTACTTCTTGCTGACCTAGAGAACTACTGCTCCTGATGCGATGATGCATCCTCCTGAGACGCTTTTACAGTCATCCCTGAGAGATGTCCAGCTAGCATCGCTATAGGAAAGTATCTTGAGACCTGCACCATGACAATAACACAAGCCATAATCCCTTGTTAATTGAAGATATTGCAAAATTTGTTTTGCAATCTTCCAATGTGTCGAGCCTGGATTCGTGCAGAATTGGCTCATCCTAAATACTGCATAAGCAATATCAGGACGTGTCTTGTCTGCAAGGTACATCAGTGAACCTATCAGCCTCCTGTAGGGTGTGAGCTGCATCTGTTCTCTTTCTTCCTCAGTCTTTGGACAGTCGGCATTTGTTAGCACCGTCCTTGCGAGCATTGGAGTGTTCGCTCCTTTGCAGTTCAGCATCCCAAAGTCCTCTAGGATCTTCTGGGTGTATCTGGACTGGTGAAGGTATAACTTGCCTCCTGTCAAAGTACAGCAAAATGGACCAGGAATAGATCTGAATCAGATCCACAAGTGTGAATGGATGTTAGATTAGGTCAACCTATCAATCTACACAAGATTAGATAGCATTTAGATCAAATCTAGATGAATAAATCTAACAAAAATAATCATTATTGATCAAAACTTGTACTTGCTGGTTTCACACGTGTGAAAACTTTTCAGAGTACGGACATTAGGCTGAGAATAAAGTATACTAATCCAATCAATGCATAAAAACACAAGACAAATAGAGAGAAATCACTAGAATTGCTCCAAAACCAAGATTTAGCTTCCATGTCAATTATGGCCAAATGAGCCACCATATATACACAAGAGCTGATGCTTACTCAGCTTATTTGGCACGTGTGAGAGTGCCTACTCATCAAAGGATCCACCAATAATCATCAATATGGCACATGGACCAAGTTTCCTAGCTTATCGCCACCTCCCTTGATTTTAGGCAATTTTTCTAATTTATAGGGACTTGCACAAATATCTACTACAAGTTGGATCTCACCTACTACTGATGTTTTCACACATGTGAGCAGTCCTTGGCACATGTGAGATCACTCCTATCCATGTTAAATAGCTTTTCCTACCAATAAAATGATGCCAAGTGGCATATAGCTAGAAAACTAGATTTTGGCCATTTTAGCCACTAGATCTCAAATGAAATGGTATGTACAACCTATATGACTCATCTAAATGATAAATGCATTTATTACACATGTGGAAACATGCTCCACACATGTCTAATGATGATATGTACTACTCATAATGGTATTTACAAGATTTGATCAAGTTAGCTTTTGCAGATTTTAACACCTCCCTCGTAGTCCCTTTCAATTTGTAAGCCTAGGTAATGCCTAGCTTCTCCCAGATCCACTATCTTGAAATGCTTCAAGTTGTCTATCTTTACTTCAACAATTAGCTGTTCACTCCTGCACAATATCAGAGTGTCGTCCATGTATACAGCCACTATGATGATCTGCCCATCTGTAACTCTGACATACACATTGGAGTCAGCCAACAGAGGCTTGAATCCCAATGATTTCAGGGCCTGATCCACTCTTCTTGTACCATTGTCAGACTGATTGCTTCAAACCGTAGATGCTTCTATGCATTCTGCATACATAGTCAGGAAGTGAATTTGAGACAAATCCTGGGGGTTGATCCATGTAGACCTCTTCATCTAATTTGCCATGCAAGAAGGTTCTCTTCTTGTCCACAATGTGGATCCTGAGGTAATAAGCTACTGCATATGCAAACAACAGATGTAGGGATGAATGTTTCACGACAGGAGAGAAGGTTTCAGAGTAGTTATCTCTGAGACAAAACCCTTCGCTACCAATCTTGCCTTGTATTTCGTCACACTCCTGTCTTGTCCATATTTGAGTTTGAAAACCCATTTGCATTTGACAGTCTTGCGCTTATGAGGTAATGGCTCTAACGTCCATACTAGGTTCTTCCTCATGGACTCCATCTCTTCGTTCATGGCTTGGATCCATTTGTCCTTTTTTGGACCTTCAATCGCCTCCTCAAATGTCTGTGGTTCGTCATTGAACCCACAAAATTCTTCTAATGTGGAAGCTGAGCTGCCTGGCACAAATCTTGTTGGTGCTCTTTGTGGTCTTGTCGACCTTCTGGGAGATCCAGCTATGCCTTTGCCCTTGTCTGCTCTGCTCGTTCCGGAACCATCTTGGTTTACAAGAACTGTGGCGGCAGGTTGCCTCTCGAATCTTTCTTCGTCTGATTCGTCGTTCAAATGGGAGACAACTCAAAAATCTTCGTTTTTGTGTTCATCCTCTGCTCCCTCTGACGTTGGCTGCAGGTCATAGTACTATCATTCCAGAACTTTATAACTAACAGGGTCTTCGTTGGCCATTGTCCTGCTCTCGTCAAATTTGACATCCCTCACTGTCTTCACAATGTTCATGTCTGGCATGTAGATTCTGTAGTATGACGAATTATTGTCATAACCTACCAGAAATCCTTTCTCGGCTTTCTCATAAAGCTTCATTCGAAGCTTATCAAAAATATGCGCATATGCTGCACAGCCAAAGATTTTGACGTGAGACAGGTTGGGTTTTCTACCCCACCATAGTTCATGTGGTGTCGTGTGAGGAACACTAGATTTGCCTGTCCTGTTCTGGATGTATGCGACTGTAGCTACTGCTTTAGCCCACAATGCCCTTGGAGCCTTCGAGTATGCCATCATGCATCTGGCTACTTCCATCAAGGTCCTGTTCTTTCGTTCAGCAACACCATTGTGCTACGATGTTTAGGCTGCAGTTCTTCTGTGAATGATGCCACGATCATTGCAGAAGTCAGTGAAGCGACCCGAGATATATTCGTCACCTCGATCTGTTCTGATTTGCTTCACCTTGCTGCCTGTGCATCTCTCAGTCCAATTCACATCTTCTATGAATTTATCGAGTGCTTCAGATTTATTCTGAATAAAATACACTTTGGTAAACTTGCTATAATCATCAATGAAGGTTATATAATATCTTGAACCCCCTACTGAGATCACGTTGAATGGACCGCAGATGTCAGAGTGCACCAGCTCTAGAGTCTTTGTCGTTTTGTAGGTAGAGTGCCATTGAGTTCATGTGGCAGAGTCTTTTGTGCCACAGAGTGTCTGGCGAGTCGTCATGGGTCTGATGCATCTGATCTTCAGGTAGGTGCATCTTTAAATGATATAGGTTGCCCTTCCTTCTGTCTTGAGCAATGAGAGTGTTGATGCCGACATCAATCACGTTGCATGCTTCGTTAGAAAATGTCACACGCATCCCTGCATCTACTATTCTTGCTGCAAAGACAAGTCTTTTTGTAGAGTTGGCATGAATAGAACGTCTTCGAGTCATCTGTCTCTGTCGTTGGTGTTGAGCTAGAGTGAACCAACACCGTTCACTTGATGTCTAGATCCATCTCCAAGAACTATGAATCTTGAGGGATCTGCACTTCTGAAATCAGACATAATTCATCTTGATGTCACGAAGTGCGAGGTGGCTCCTGAATCCAGGATCACCTCGTGTGTGTCAGACATTGATGCTACACACAAATCTTCACAGATGTAGGCGGTCGAACAATTTTTGTTTGTTCTTTCTTCGCCCATCTTCGAGCTCTCGGGCTCCTCAACATAGGAGGAACTATTATTGTTCTCCTGTCTGTTTTGTGTTGATCTGTTTCTTGGGTTCTGGCAGCAATCCATGGCTGCATGACCCTTCTTATGACAATGGATACACTCAATCTTGGGATTGAGCCAGCAGGTATCTACTGTATGCCCGTCTCTTCTGCATCTCGCACAAGTCTTCTTGTTTGCATCTTGTCGTTTCGACCTCCCTTTGGTCTTCCAGTTGCTTTTTCTGGTCCCCTCTGCTTGCTGGTCACGATCCTGCCTCTGATTCGACTCCCTCTTAGGCTTGAACTATTTCTTTGATTTTTCTATGTTGTCGTAGAGTGCCTGGTCAGAACCATCTTTGTGATCAAGATGCTCTTTGGCCTTGACTTCCTCTCAAATCTCGACAATCACCTTTTCGAGGTTCATGGTAGGATCTTTCACAAGCAAGGTTCGTGGCGTCTGAAAAGATCTAGGTAAGGATCTCAACAGATATGTGAGCTGCTTCTCAACTGATACTGCATTCTTTGCTCCTAAGTTGTGTAGTGATAGAAACAGATCCTTCACCTTTCTCACGAAAGATGTGAGGTCCTTTCCATCCCACTGCAGATTCGTCGGCTGATCTTCCAACATCATAATCTGACTTTTTGATTTAGTCTAAAGTCTTGTGAGCAGTGCATCCCACATCTCCTTAGCTTTGGAGAGTGTAGCCAGGTCAAGTGTAAGGCTATCTTCGATGGAAGATGATAGCAAGGCTACTGCCTTGTCATTTTTCTCCCTCCATTCGCGTAGTTCCTTGCCTGTTGTCGTAGGAATTTCTTCTGTGCCATCCACCCAAGGGAAGAGTCCTTCACCCTTGAGTATCAAAGATGTCTTAACTTTCTGAACTAGAAAGCTAGATCCTGAAGAATTAAGTATAGTGCAGATCTTGTTCTGCATGCTGCTGATTGAAGCCATTGTTTCTTGAAGTCTGTTTTCTTGTTGATAGTTGATTGTCTGAATGACTGGCCTCCTGGATCTACTAGCTTCTTGGCTATGTCAAAATATGGCAGGGTGGCTCTGATACCACTGATGAGAATCGTGAGATGCTCTGATATGACTGATGAGATTCGTGAGGAGAAAAATTCACGAAACAGTTGCGACTCTCTTTCAAGATTCAGATGGAGTTCAGATGCATTCGCTGGGCACTGCCAGCTAAAACACTCCTACAATCCTCCAGAGAGTAGTCAGTTACTACTGATCTACGTTCATAAAATTAATACAGCATTCGACTTAATTTCAACCAAGGTGCGAAATTCAAAGGGAACAAGAAAACTCAATCATATGAAATAAAACAGCATAAGCATTCAACATCCAAGATCAGACACAACTAGAAAATAATCTATATTGATTTCTTTGATTTCTTCAGGGCAATGCATGTGAATCCGTGCAGTGCGTTGGCGTGAGAGAAGCACGGTTCTCTCATGAGTAGCAGTCTCGCTTCACTAGCGGACAATTGGATCTTCTGATCCTAGACAGAATTATCTTTTCGCACGCAGGCAGAATTTCTGTCTGTGTTCGTCTTGATTGCTTACTAGCATTAGACTTCTTCAGTGTCTCTTCTCTCTTAGTTACACTCTGTGTATCTTGTTCTGATATATGTCAGGTATTATCCAGTAAGTACAATTTCACTATGTAAACCTAAGATTAGAGTGATTATACATCTACAACTAATCAGAGAATTACAAGAGTGGCAGATTAGCCACGACATAGGAAGTATCTGCTGACGTCATGCCATCAGGTCAGATCTCTGTACTTCTGGGTACTTGTGTGATCTATGGTGGTACTCCTTGGAGCGTGAGGACAGAACGAGTTTCGTTTCCACCGTTGGTTTCGTTTACCTCGTCTATCTTTCTCTCTTGCTGGACCACAAAGGAATCTCGTTCGTGGATCCTTCGTGTTTGCGAACTGTTCGTCTTTGTCTCCATTGAATTTCGTGTTCGCGAAACTCTTCGTGTTTCATGTCTCCAAATGTTCGAGTTCGCGAACATCTTCGTCAGGTGAAGGCCTGAAACTAGCAGCTTTGTAATTAGAAACACTTTGTTTCTTCATATTCTAGCTAGTACAAGGATATAGTTGATGTGTCATCCACTACAAATAACTGATATACTTAAAGTCTGGTGTAAGTGAATGCTTGAACTTAAATGAAAATGCTATGATAAGAACGTTAACATCCTTCTATTCGGAGCGTAGTCGCAAAGGAAATTTTTACTTCCCAACAGTTCAAATACAAGAATCTCAGAAGCTTTAGCAACAATGTTAAGCTTAATGAAATCTTTAAAAGTAGGTAGGTTTGGATTAGGATCTTGAAAAAGGATAACCACAGAGATTGTTGTAGTCTCTCAAGGTGATAAGGTTAGGATGATACACTATAGAAAGTTGACCATTATTGTGCATTCTAAATTCCTCTTGATTTACACTTTGCTCAAATATTTTCACTTGTATATGTTAGTGGTAAAAATTTCACTTATATGTGTTAGTGGTAGAAAGTTCTAGTGTATACAAATGATATCCATTTTTAAGAATTTTAAAATAGCTAGTAATTCCAATGCTTTTCTCAATGGGTGCAGGGAGATGCCTTAGTGTATAATGAGGAGATTGTTTGGCGCACTAACAAAAGGTGGAGCACGAGAAAATTTTATGATTGCATTTCTCTTATGTACCATCCTTGTAGAGTTTTGTATTTCTCTAAGATGAATCTGCCACATCTGAAACTCATGATGATTGTTTGACAATTAAAGCAAGCGGGTTGTCTGAAGAACTGACTTACTTGCTTGGTAGTGAATGAATGATATTAATTGAGTAGTACAAGTGAGCCTATCAAATTACATCATTTATATGAACTAAGTATATGTTAAGTTGATGTTCCTACTTTGAGACCCCTATTTGAATCCATTGTATATGTAATTGGCATAGGCCAGTATTGGTTTTGCATAATGACAAAAAAAGAATCCTTCGGGGGGGGGGTCCCCATCTTGACCCCTTAGTGCTTCTATGATGCAATGTTTTCAAACTTTGATTTAAAGTCTTATTTGATTTTCATTTAAGTAGATTCAAGACTTGCTTTATTTGAATGATAGGTCAATTAACCTATTGGCCTATTAAGACTCTTAGGACAGGCCTTCACCCTCGAGTTCACATGAAGCTTATGGGGATATATTTGAGTTTACTTTGGAAAATCAATAAGAATGGGGCTCATTTGCCCAATATATGATCGTGAAATAAAAGATTTTGCTATATAGCCAAATAATGTTAGTTTTGCAAAAGTTGCAAGCTTGCATTTGGCCATTTTGGCTACTAAGGAAGGATTGGACGAAACCAACTCTATGGAATGACGATCTATATTTGTTCTAGGAGGTGCACATGGAGTTGGGACTCGTCATTAAGCTTGAAAAACATGTGTATGGAGCATTATTAGTACCACTTACAACTAGCACAAAAAAGCTAGATTTGGTTAAGAGCATTGGAGCAAACATTGCCATTGACCAGCATGCATCAAAAGTGTATGATGTTGTTTCAGAGGGGGTTGAATGAAAACAAAGGTCGGAATTGTGTAGAGGTTCATCAATCTATTTACAAAGACTAGTCACATAGCTACAATGATGATAGGTGAACACTATGTATAGTTCATCGAGGTGCTCTTATAGGTTGCAATTGTTGTTGCATGTTAATGAATCTGGTTGCATTTGCTGCCTTGAAAGTGTGAAGTAATAGGGGATAATGTGAAGTTTTGAATGAATATACAACTTGTTAGAATTGTAGAATTTAAATCTAATCGAAGTTTTCAAACATTAGATGTGGATCCTTGTGAAGAAGATATCAGATGGCACTACAAAGAGCTAATGCTTTGCTTTCTTGTGGAAGGATTGAGTTTCCAAACAACTATGAAATCACTCAGGTGATCAAACTACTCTAGCAAATATGTCAAAAAATTAGACAAGGGTGTAGCTGATTTGACTTACAATTATTAAATCACTCAAGTGATCAGATCACTTTGGTAATGATGCTAAATGCTCAAATGACAATCTTTTTATCCAATATGTTTTGCTCATCATAATGGGCATTTTGATGTTAATGGCAGGCTAGGGTAGTTGATTTGCGGGCTTTTTCTACCTTCTCAGCCCACTTATAATTTTGAGTGGGGTCGTCCATGGTGAGGGTCAGAGAGAAGAGATTGCTCGGTGAAATGCGATCCATCTTGGTGGTATGTACTGCGACCATGGTGACGAGAATCTCTGAGGCGGCCTATAGATGGGGATCCATGATGAGTCGGATAGCGATCATGTCGTTGGTTTGGGCAATGGTTTTGCCGTCGTCTGTCAGAAACTTGGTGAAGTACTTGGCATCATAGCTAGTGCCCTTGCCATGGATTGTCTCTCCGAGATCAGGAAAGCCGACACTCTAAAGATCCTCCGGAGAGACATTGATAATAGAATAACTACCACTCTTGGATGTAATCCGAAAAGATTGGAACTCATCCGAATAGGTCAAGTAGGCTGCTCGGATGAGGCTCTCATTCTGCTAGTCCCAGAAAAGTGTTAGATCAAAGCCAAGGTTGGTGAGGATATCCTTGGCCAGTGTGAGCTGTTTGGTGTAATTCTTAAGAGAGATCATGATTATATTCCTTGAATAAGGACAAGGGGGTTTACGGCAATGCAAACTCAGTGAGGAATCACAGGAAGCCATGGCAGTAGTGATTTTAGATTACTCTGAGAATTTTGAAAATTTTGAAAAAAATTTGGCATGAACTCGAGAACAGCAATCTAAAATGAACTCGTGGAGAGAGGGTGGTGACCTATATATAGATTTTTTTGGGCAAGAATCCGCAGCTTCACCCATAAATCGTCCTCAGTGTCCACGATTTGGTAATGATGGTCGCGAATTTTGAGGCATCATTCTGAGGGCCCGCGAATTTCTGTAAGTGATTTTTGTTCGTCAAAAGAGAGAAAATGACTGATAGTGCAAAAATGTATGTGATCAGAATTCGCGGAGGTAATAGAGAAATCGTGAGGATCAATTTGAGCTCCAGCGAATTGTTCTAGTAATTCTGAGGATGGATATCTGATGAAGAAAATTCCATTTTTTTGATTTTTTGACATTTTTCTTCTGAGACAGAATTCATGGAGGCCAAAATGATACGTTCTCTGTGAGAAAGGGGTCAGGCGAATTCTATCTGAGATGCTATGAAAACATTTTGTCTGAAACTAATGACTTTTGTGATTTTCTCAGAGAAGACTATTGGTATACATAATCTGATAGTATCTTGATGGGTGGACAACAAATCACAACTTAAAAATGTTGTCGAAATGGCATACAAACAATAAAGAGAGAAGAAAAAATAAACAGTAGAGAAAAAATAGCTAATACATATCAAGATAAAAGCAGGGTCCATTGTACTTTCTCAGTCAACTCCCATTGACCATAGTGTCAAACACATTGCCTTGAAGGGTTTGGAGTTGGACATATCTAGAGGCAAAGATTTTTTTCTCAAAAATTTCAAATTATGAGGAGTATCGAGCTCAAGGTTGTAGGCTACTTGAAGGGAGGGAATATGGAATTCCACAGGCATAACGGCTTCTTGACCATATGTGAGTTGGAAGGGGGTTAAGACTGTAGCTCACTTCGGGGTAGTGCGATAAGCCCAGAGAGCAACATGGAGTTTGAGTTCCCAATCAGATCGGCTGGATTCGATGGTGTTGGTGAGAATGTCACATAGGATTTTATTGGTGGATTCTGCCTGGCCATTGCAGCGTGGATAGTATGGGAAACTTTTGCAATGTACCACAAAAAATTCAGAAAGAAGATCTGCTATGACAGAGTTAAGGAAATGTGTACCCCTATCACTGATAAGCTCTAGAGGACATCTGAACCGAACTATAACATGTTCATAGAGAAATTTGACGGTGGAACGAGCGTTAGCATTGCGAACAGCTCTTGCTTCAGCCCATTTGGTGCAGTAGTTCGTAGCTACTATGATGTAACGAGATTGTGTGTGTCGAGCAGTAGGACTAATAGGTCCGACATAATCAATTTCCCATTTCTGGAAAGCTTGATCAGTGGTTACAGGGTGTAAAGGCATGTAGTCCATTTTTTGAAAGCATTTTGTGCGTTGGTAGACATCACAAGCCTTAGTGTAATTGTGCGTATCCTTGAAGAGTGTTGGCCACCAGAAACCGGCCAAGAGGATTTTCTTAGCAGTTGTTTGAGAAGAGAAATGGCCGGCACCAATACCTTCCCACGATCCTAAACTCAAATTCTCTCAATAATAGGATCCATCTAGTAATACGACCTATGGCGTAGGTCTTGTTGATGAGATACAACAGTGCTTGATGATTAGTGAAGAACGCAAATTTTTTTCCTAGAAGATAATGTGAAACTTCTGAACCGCATATACCATTGTCAAGGCTTCGTGTTCGGTAGTAGTATAATTGACTTCAGTAGGTATCAATTGTCGACTAAGAAAATGAATTGGGTAATCCTTTTTTAATTCTCCCGGTTGGGTGAGCACTGCTCCAATGGCATACTTGGATGCATCGGTATGCACATGGAATTCTTTAGAACTATCAGGAGCCCGGAGGATGGGTGCTTTGGTAAGGGCTTCTTTGAGTTGATTGAAGGCGACGCATTGTTCATCCGTCCATTTGGGAACTACAACTACTTTGTAGATTAAGCCTGCTTTGTTAGCGAAATAAAAAATAAAGCACTGATGGTAGTTGGCGTGGCCAAGGAAGGAGTAAACTTCACGTATCATACGCGGTTCCGATAGATTTTGAATGATAAGGATCTTTTCAGGGTCAGTGGCAATGCCATTTTGTGAGATAATATGTCGTAGCACAATACCATGGGTTACCCAAATCTGGCATTTTTTCAAGATGAAGAGAGATACCAAAGCGTTGACATTGGATAAAAAAAATTTCGAGCATAGACAGATGACATATTTCTTCAAAATGTGCTCCTAAATTGTCCAAGTAAACTTCTAAGGTATCGCCCATCTGCTAAGAAAAGGCTGCTTGCATAACACGTTGGAAGGTGCTAGGAGCATTGCTGTTGGGGGTATTCCCAACAAAGTGTAAATAAATAAAATCCTCCAATAAAATGTGTTGCGAGGGCATGACATCTTGCGTGTATAAGCCCATGGCCCAATGAGCATGCAATTGAAGTTGTAAATAAAATAAACTTGACTTGGGCCTTGTAATCAAAATAAAACTAGAGGCCCAATATCATTTTTAAACTTAGAGATCACTTTTTACAATTGGGTCCAAATTGGGACTCACATGAATCTTGTGATTTCTAATGTACTTTTTGTGGATCCTTGGATCAAGTTGGGTCCAAGATGAATGGTTAGGATGATTGTGAATATTAGCCAATAAGATTGAGGGGCAAGGGTCTTCCCCATTTTATAAAGAGACACCATTTGTACACTATTTCCATGCTTAATGAGAAGGAGGAAACTCTACCATTTTTGGAAGAGAAGTATCCTCATTTGCTATTCACTACTTGCTATTGCTCTTGGTTGTGTTTTCTATTGCTTTCTATTTCCATGTTTTATTGTTTGCCATAGTGAATGTTTTTCCATAAGGAACATTTGAGCTAACCTCCACCCTCACTCTCCTTCTCTCTCTTTCTCTTCTCTTCTCAATCTCTTCTTCTCCATCCCTTCCCTTCAACCAAAACTATGATGAATGTTAGTGTAGAGGAGTAGAGTTAAAGAGGAGTAGTATAGTGGTGAGTAGAGTTAAGGGAGAAAGTAGAAAATTAACTAAAAGTAGCATCTATGCATAGTTAGGCACCTATCCAGTGATCTAACCTTTGTTGACAGGCGGAAGGGCTATACTACAAAAGACCCATGACACAACAGTGGCGCCATTGTCGGGATAGGTTTTCACTAACTAGTTTAGTTGCATTTTAGCTATTTTCTTGCTCGTTAGAGTAGTTTAGGTAGATTTTTGGGATTTTAGAGTTAGTTTTCTCTATTTTTTTTGTGTTTGGACTGTTCACATCTAGCAGAGGAGGTGTGAGAGGGTAGAGGAGGCCCTGAACAACCTCTAAGGGCTTGAAACCCAAACCAATCATCCAAAAAACTCAAAAAACACACCAATCTACATTTTGGAGGGAAAAAGAGCAAAAAAAACTCATCAGATTTTTATATCTCCAGAATCAGTGGGAACTAACCCTTGCATGACTGGCAGCAACTCCAAGGTACTGTCCCAAACCTGCATAGAAGCCTACGAGAGTTAGTTCCAAGCAGATTGTAAAAATCAGAGAAAAATCATAAAAAAAATCAGAAAACCCTTGAAAAAATCCAAAAAAATTCAAATTTTCATAAGAACTCACGCAGAGCCCTCTGAAGTTCCATCTCAGTGAAACCAGGACACAGAAGAGCTTGCGAGAGTTAGTTTGATGATTAAGTGCCTGTGCGAGAGTTCCTAGTGAAAAAAAAAGACGAGAAAGTACCAATGAACCCTCACAGGCAGTGAAATTTACAGTTCCAGTGGTCAAGAACTCTCGTAGAGGATTCTGAAGTTCGATCTCAGTGAGACCAGGACACATAAGAGCTTGCGAGAGTTAGTTTGATTCCAGTGAGCAGAAAATTGGATTTAAGTGCAAAAAAATCACTGAAAAGTGAAGATCCAGCAAAATCCTTCCAGTAAGAACCCTCTCAATCGATTCAGAATTTCAATTTACATCAGTCATGAAGCTTGCAAGAGTTAGTATGAAGATCAGGTGAAGATCAAGCACAAAAAGTGAGTTTAAACCCTCGTAGATAGTGAAATTTTCACTTCTTGTGGGAGTTAACTCTCGCAGAGAATTCTATAGTGAGATTTGACCTAGATACAGCTACTGTGAAGCTTGTGAGAGCTACTTCCCAGAGATCTGAAAGATATCAAGCTTTTTTCCTTCAAAACAGCTAGATAACCCTCGCACAACCAACACTCGTACAAGATAACCCTCGCAGACTAGATTAGTGAAAAGATCTGCATTAGATCCAGCTACTGTCAAAATCTCAAGTCAATCAGTGCAAGGAGTAAAAAGTTATCAAGGAAAAACCATCGCAAAAGGCCTAAAATTCATTTCGGCCGATCAGATTGATCAGATTTTTTGAAGATCCAGACTGCATCCTATTGTATAAGCAAGATCCAATCACTTTGGGACCCACCATCGGATGAATCTGAGATCGGGACGATCAATAGCACGAAGGATAGCAAATCAAGCACCACACCTTCCCAGATTAGCAAATGTGCAACAAGAGACAGAACCGGAACCAGCACCAATGGATCCAATGGGCCAACCCGTACATGTCGCACCCTTGCATGCAGTTCGGAGAGCACCACAGATGGAGATACCAAAATACGACGGATCCTCAGATCCCATCTGATTCTTCCAGATCTATGAGCAAGCTTGTGAAATCTACAGTGAACGGACACCTACAGAGAAGCTAATGCTATTCCCTATGTCCTTACTTGCAGTGGCTCAAGATTGGTTTTTCAACTTGTCAAAGGAAGAGAAATCCACCTGGGAGGCGGATCTCATTACGTGCTTTAAACCAAGAAAGTTCCTAGAAGACCCGTTTCTCCTGCCAAGCAAAGTCAAGATGGAAAAACGAGAAAGGGTCCGGGACTATATTGAACGGGTCAAACATCTACGATCCGAGTGCAATGCAGCCCTGACTCCCGATCATGTGGTGATCATGTGGTTTTTAGCCGAATTACCATGAAGCATCAGAAGAGAACTGAAAAGACGGGAGCAGTATGCTACTCTGCAAGAAGCTATGAAAGATGCCATCAAGAAAGAGAATGATGGATCTGATGACGAATATCCTTCCACCCACAATCCTACTCCCTCAATCGCATTATCATCATCAAACGCATCCACTCTATCCACAGAACTGTTGTTGGAGCAAATGACAAAATTACACAACCAGCAGATGGAACAACTTACGGCACAGTTTGACCAGAAATTGAAGGCCTTACATGGAACTGTAGCAGTAACTCCACATCAACCGGACCCAACCTAGTTGCAGTATCCTCGATGACAAAATGTATGGTGTTCAGTATGCACGCAAAACCATACAATGAACGAGTGTCCAGTCCTAAAGCAAAATTTGAGACTGACACATAGATTCTGCCATCTGTGCAATGCAATATCGCACGATACGACATTTTGCCCGTTTAACTCCAGGGTTGTTCAACAGAAGAGAAGTCCATATCGGACTTCTTATTCTTATCATCAAGGGGCACCTAACGCGACACCAAGGTACGGCGCACCCAATCAACCACAATACATGGCCTTACCTACTCCACCATGGCCAGCCAATCAACAAGTGGCCCATGTAAACCTGACAGCAGCAGAACAAGAATTGCAAATGTTACCTCAACCTGAGCAGCAGCATTGGTACGGACCAGATGGACCATTTATGGATCCTGCCATAAATGAATATGTTTCGGCCTATGCAGCTCAAACTCAACGTCAAGGTGGAAAAAATTAAGCTACTACAGGTGCTGCGAGGGACACAGAATTGCAGAATGTCCCTACAAAGGACAATATACAACCTCCTACTAGGATTGCGGTTATGGACATTGTTTCAAGAAATGTCTATTTAAACCTAGAACCAGTGCACCTCTTAACCTCATTGCCATACAGCAATCAGCAGTTCCAGCAGGGATGCCAACGAAAGGTCGACACGACTACGCTCCTGTGTTAGTTGTTATGCGAGCACAAAAGAGGAAGGAAGTGGCTCCCTCACCACCACCATCGGTCATTGGCGAACAACCCTCAACTTCAGCGCCATATCCAAATGTGAGGAAAGAGAGAAGACAGTACCAAAAAATAAGACACTGGGTACAAAAAGCACAAGAGGAGGAAAAAGAGCAAGAACGAAACAATCCCACAGAACCTCCAGTCGGTGTCGAACGGGATCCACAAACAGGCTCACCACTGGGCACTGATCAGAATGATCGGTTGCACCAACATGAACCACCTTTTCACATGGTGGAGCCTGAGGAACCACGCACTGAAAGGCTCACACTCTTGTTGTCAAGCCCCGTTACTTTACCCCTCAGAGAACTACTGCGGATTGCACCACAAGCGAAAAGCCTTCTAGCTAAATGGGCCAATGCGGATGAGGAGCCAGTAGTGCCTGAGCCCATATATTGTGCGGGCTATGATGAAACAAGTAACGTCCTCCACATCGGAGCATCATGGAAAAGTGAGGAACACAACATCACTTTGTCAATCAAACATGAGAGATATGAGGACGAGGCGACACTGGTAGATGGAGGATCGGGTGTCAATCTGATCTCCACTACTTTTATGAAAAATGAGGATTACAAGGATTGAAGCCAGCCAGATTCGCCATCAAGTTAGCAGATCAATCCTGTGTGAAACCAAAAGGTGTAGTTGCTGATATTCCCGTAAAGATAGCAGGCATGTGGTATGTGATTACTTTCGTGGTCATGGATATACCTGAATCTCCATCTACATACCGTATTTTACTGGGAAGACCATGGTTGAGGGCTGTGTAAGTAGTACACAACTGGAGTACAGAAAAACTCACCTTTGAGAATATAGAACAGGTTGTAAAGGTAGATTCAACTACATGGGCGATAAAACGTATTTCACCCAAAGCTGATGACGGATCATCCACGACAGATCATACAATTGACCACCCAAAGCCAGCCAATGGGAGACAGATGTCATGAGATGGACGGATGCACTAGCAACTATTGACTGCCAGGCATGTCAATATGAATCAGATCCAGAACCGAGGACATCTTCACCCAAATGTTACACTATGGACACACCAATCACATTTGGAGTAAATATGATAAACGTAGCATGGCTATCAGCAGAGCCGATTGAGAACCCAGTGGACGATGATCTAGTCCCTTGGCAACATGCTCTAGCTTATAATAAGGAGATTGAGCTAACTGATGAACAATTCCTACACCACATGGACCCAGATCGTTACGGAACCAAGAAGGTACCAACTCAACCACCACAAAGGTCTGCTATGGCGAAAGTCTCAAGGATCGAACCACCCAAGGCACCTGCGAATAAGAAGAATCAGTTGAAGCAATACTACAACCAGGTGATCCGATGGAGTGACCTACCCGAAGAGGCAATAGCTACAGTAGACGTTGATATTCGCAACCATGAGGCGAATGTCACAGCAGTCCCAAATAAAGACAACAAGGATGAACCCATCAAAATGACAAAAAAGGGCAAGAAGAAGGTGCTGGATTCCTTGAAGTCAATTAAGTTGGACTCAGATACAGTGTCATCTTCTACATAGGTGATAGAAAATAAAAAAATGACCAGTCGGGCCAAGATCAATATGCTGAAAGAGGAATCTCGATGAGATCCAGTTCATGAGATGCCTGATACTTTCAAGAATTATACATTGGATGACGTGGTAATCATGATGCCGCAAGCCCAATGAGAACCTGATCAAAGTCAGGCACCAGCGGAACAAGTCTTCGAGGGACCTGCGCGAACACAGCCAATGAATCTTGTGAAACCAGGAGAAGATGAAAGGATAGTGCATGTGGGAGAGCAGTTAACACCCACGCAGTTCAAGAGACTATGATCCTTGTTGGTGGAATATAAAGACTGTTTTTCCTGGATCTATAGTGATCTAAAGGGCATTCCGCCATAGTGGTCCAACACACCATACCTTTGGTGGACGGAGCAGTCCCCAAGGTAAGCCGTTACTACCGTTGCAACCCGAATTATACAGAACTGATCAAGCAAGAGTTGCAGAAACTTATGGATGTAGATTTCATTTATGAAATCGAGGACACGGAATGGGTATCGCCGATAGTTATAGTACCCAAGAAGAATGGCAAAATGCGTATCTGTGTGAATCTGAAGGCACTTAATGCAGTCACCAAGAAGGACCATTTTCCTTCACCATTTACGAAAAGTGTCCTCGATAGAGTAGCTGGTGACGAAGCCTACAGTTTTCTGGACAGCTTCAGCGGCTACAACCAAGTGAAAATAGCCCCTGAGGACCAGCACAAGACAACATTCGCCACAGAATGGAGAACTTATGCCTATAAAGTGATGCCATTCGGACTTTGCAATGCCCCAAGCACTTTCCAGCGAGTCATGCAGGTGGCATTCAAAGATTATTTGCAAAAATTTCTGGAAATTTTCTTGGACGATCTGTGCGTGCATGGACCAGATTTAGAACACTTATCCAAATTGGAGAATGTGCTACAAAAATGCCTCGAATACCAGATCTCCATGAATCCAGAAAAATGTCAATTCTGGGTGACACATGGCTTGATACTCGGCCATATAGTGTCAAGGCACGGGATCGTCACAGATCTATCAAAGATCAGGATCATTGTTGATCTACCACCACCGGGGACGATCCGCAAAGTCTACATTTTCATGGGTCATGCTAACTATTATAGGATCTTCATTCTTGATTTTGCAGAGTTAGTTAGACCAATTTACAAGCTCACAACAGATCCACATTGGAATGAGGAAGCTCTAAAGGCTTTCCAGAAGATTAAAAATGCATTGGTCTCAGCACCAATCCTATGACCACCCAATTGGTCCATTGAGTTCCACGTGCATACAGACACATCGAAGTATGCAGTTGGAGCAATCTTAACCCAGCCAGGTGAACACAAAAGGATTTTCCAATCCAATTTGCAAGCCGACAGTTCAGTGATACCGAAATAAATTATTCAACCATAGAACGAGAAGCACTGGAAATGATCTAAGTGGTTAAGAAGTTTCGACACTATTTGATGGCCACACATTTTGCTTTTTATACGGACCATCAACCCTTGCTATATCTCGTTAATAAAACTTGCAACATCGAGAGAATCACCAGATGGCTTCTGTTGTTGTTGGAATTTGATTTTCAGATAGTAGTTTGCAAGGGAAAACAACACTACATGGCAGATCATGTGTCACGAATCAAGGGAAAGGAGATTGCAACCCAACCCGATGATGAACTGGCAGATGCTGCCTTATTTTACATGGATACAATACCAGAATGGGCTGCCAACATTGTTGAATATCTAATGCGGGGCCAACCAGACAAATCACGGAACAACGAAAATTGATCTTGAAAGCTAGACCTTATCAGCTGATTGCCGACCAGTTGTACCAAAGATGTCCAGACGGAATTCTTCGGCAGTGTATTCTTCCTCATGAGACCACCCAGATCATTTTGCTTTCACATGAAGGCATGGGTGGAGGTCATTTTGCATCTGACATTACAGTTCGCAAGATCCTGCAATCAAGATGTTGGTGGCCAACGATTCATAAAGACACAGAGGAATACTTGAAAAAGTCTGATGTGTGCCAAAGGGCAAGAAGACCAACGAGATTGAACTATGATCTACTGCACCCAGTTTTAGCCCAAGCATCGTTCAAAAAATGGGGATTGGATTATATTGGTCCAATTCACCCTGCAGCAAGGAGTTCCCAGGCTCGATACATAATCGTAGCCACAGACTACCTCACGAAATGGGTCGAAGCCAAGGCAGTACGAGTAGCTAACGCTAGGACCACTGCCAAGTTCCTATATGAAAATATCATTGTGTGCTTCGGGTGCCCGGTGGAACTAGTCAGTGATCGCGGAAGCCATTTCATTAACGAGACCATCAAGGTCCTGTTGGAGGAATTCTTCGTGATCCACAGAACCAGTACGTCTTATTATCCTCGTGGCAATGGGCAAGCAGAATCATCCAATAAAATCCTGTGTAGCGTGCTCACGAAAACAGTTGAAGCTAGTAGATCAGATTGGGAACACAAGTTGCATGCTGCACTGTGGGCATTCAGGACAACATATAAAGGGAGCACTGATCAAACACCCTTCCAATTGGTATATGGTCAGGATGTTATAATGCCAGTAGAGTTTTTAGTTCCTTCATTAAGGATTGCCACCGCGCAACATCTTAATGAGTCCAATCTCTACAGCTACGCCACGAAGCTCTGCATAAACTTTGTGAAACACGCTTGCTAGTTGTGCATGCACTGGCAACTGAAAAGAAAAGATGCAAGGCTTGGCATGATCGCAAATTACAAAAGAAGGATTTTTGTTCAGAAAATCTGGTCCTGATGTATAAAACCAAGGCAATCAAGGGGAAGTTAAAATTCACAGACGAAGGTCCTTGTAGGATCAAGAAAATTCTTAATCATGGGGCCGTGAACTTAGAACAACTTGATGGGACGCCCTTCGACACACCCGTCAATGGTAGCCAATTGCACAAGTACTAGCCACCATAGTAAGACAGATCCAGATTGGGAGTGGCACGTTACAAAAAGCTAATCTGCTCAGCCATTAGCGCTAGATCTAAGGAGATCAAGCCAAATCAAACTAAATCCATCAAGATTCAGCCAAATTCATCAGATAGGTCAAAATAGAAGCAGATCATCAGATTGACTGAGGGATCTACTACCAAGAATCCATCAGAACTTTCAGAGCACTATCAACAGTTAGATCAAGCCTAGATGAAGCTGATTACCAGTTTACAAAAGTTAAAAATCAAAAAATCTTGAGATCTCGTCAAAAAACACTCTGAAGGGGCGCTTTTTTCATGATTTTTTGAGATTCCCTAGGAGATAGCTCTTGAAAATTGGACAGTCACCAGATCTAACCTAGATGCATCCATGAAATTCTCTGCGAGAGTTTCTGATGGAGGAATCATCATTTCTTAGTGTATGCGAGAGTTCCCAGATGCAGAATTTCAGAACCCTCGTAGAGCATCAAGATCAACTTACCAACTCTCACAAGGTGCCTAAATGGAATCAGAGCAGTGAAATTAGCCTGCCTACATGGTATGATCTTGAAAATCCAATCACAAGAACAAGTTGTGTGAGAGATCACTTCCTGCGAGAGTTGAACCCTCGCAGAACCTTCGCATAGCAGTCAAATCACCTTTTGAACTCTCGCAGACTTCCCTGAGATCTTAGAGTCTTATGAAGAAGGTGCCTGCCAAAATTTGGATGGAACTGAACAAGGGAAAGTGAATTTCACCTAATACGCACTCTAAATTCCGCTATATAAGGGCTGAATTCGAGTCATTTGTCACCTTTGCTAGCAAAGCTCTGCCAAAATTTCCACAAAAAATACCAAGTTTTCTGTTTTCAACCAAACTTCCTACCAGCTGTCATCTGCTCATATCAAACACCGATCTACGCTCTGAACTACAATCATTGTCATCCAACACTCATTATTCTCAATTTTTTACTATTTCCTTCCATTTTCCACTGTTTTTCTACTTTTTCGACTTTTTTGATCACTAATCATCATTGCTAACATGGCCTCCTCATCCTCTGAAGACTTTGGCGCCAAACAGGTGATCCAGCGTGACATCCCTGAGGCCACGCAGATTTGGCCTCTACCTTCTGACACTTTGATCCAACCATGGCTGTAGACAGTCGGGCCCCTCCTTGAAGCAATGGGTTTTTACTTGGCACTCTTCCATTTTGAGATTAACATGGGCCTCGCCCTTCACGCTTACGCCACCTGGGATGAGGACAAGGCTCATTTCCACTTCCTGTACCAAGGTACCATGTACAAGGTCAGGATTAATGCTGACTCGATGATCACCGTTGGCATTATGTCCGGTGATTGTCAACTCATCTCCCATCGCCACGCCAAAGCTCTGATCAAACCATTCGTCACCCAGACCACACCAAAAATTTCCATCCAGACTAACAATGGTTACATGATAGAAGCTATCACGGAACCCGTCATTCAGACAGTTGCGCATCTGTTGAATAACTTTCTGGTTACTTTAACATTTCGCAAAAACAGAATCCAGTCTATGCTGCTGAGTCAGATAGTAGAACTTGCCCCCATCCAGGCGCAACTTACACTTTTGGAAGCAGAGAACACGCACCTGGGGACAAAGATTAAAGTCTTAAAAGATGAGAAGCTCGTCTGGTTAGCTCAATCTGCACCGGACACAAGGCTGCTTTCCCAATCAAAGATGAATCTTCTACGACGTCAAGTGCAGATTTATAGCCAAACCTTGAACAGCTACCAAACGAAGTTCAATAAGTATCAGACAAGCACAATGCAAGAGTTCGCCCAGGCCAAGCAAGCCCTCAAGGCATGCCAAAAATTCATGGAAACGAAGGCCCAGCCCTCCCCCGTGGTAATTCCACCGCCACCTAATTTTGACACTGCACAGGCTAGTACCAGCGAAGATCAGAGCTAGTAGGCAGCAGGGGGATTTCAACCAGATCAAGGGTCCGAAGGCCAGGACCAAGGGCAGACAGATGCGGCCACTGAGACGCGCGACCAGAGCCAAGGCGCAACCACCAGCCAGGGCCCAGTAACATCATCCAGAGGGTCACGAACGATATCTGCCAACCGAGCCTTCCGAAGACCGAAATCCGTGGAGGAGAACATTATTGAATTTCTATCTAAATATCCCCATGAGTCATCAAGAGGTGGCTGGCAGTTATCATTCTCAGCTTAGACCATCAAGGGAAAAGAACTGCAAGCCTTACCCGGCCTCCAACCACAACCGGAGTGGCGCCAGCAATTATTTGAGAGAGACCCTGCGGCCATCAGGGCTTATGTGACGAGTCTGCAACAGTTATGGGTGAACGCGCATTTCCTGCCATGTCCAAGAAGATCCAAATGGGCGGAATGCGGCACTCCTCTGGACCAAATCACACTCAACAATTTCAACTGGCCAATCATCAAATCCGAATATGGGTGGACCACGGATGTAGACGCCAAAAGGGCTCTCTTCGCATTCGCCAACCACTACATCAATTGCCTCGATCCCACAGTCCGTGTGGCAGCCACTTACGCCTGAGACTTTGGAATATTTAATGGGCATTGAAACAAAATGGGATGATTTCCTTCCCTCCATATTTTTTGATCCAAATAAGGCGCTCACTTTCGACAAAGTTGAAGACCAGCTGCCAGTCGCTCGCGTATATTATCGAGCTGCATTCCTTGGCGATCCCTGGACGAAACGATTCCAAGCATGGGTGGATCAGGAATAATTGATAGGAGTTCACAAGTCCTTCCACACGCCAAAGGACTCGAAGAAACTGGACCGTCTCAACTTCATGAAAGACGTTATTGGATATCTCATCCACCAGAGGCGGTCCAAGAGAACGCTCTACTAAACCGGCAAAGTGCCGAGGGACCGGCACTACTTCAGGCCGTGGGTCCTGTTGGGGGTATTTCCAACAAAGTGTAAATAAATAAAATCCTCCAATAAAATGTGTTGCGAGGGCATGGCATCCTGCGTGTATAAGCCCATGGCCCAATGAGCACGCAATTGAAGTTGTAAATAAAATAAACTTGGGCCTTGTAATCAAAATAAACCTAGAGGCCCAATGTCATTTTTAAACTTAGAGATCACTTTTTAGAGTTGGGTTCAAATTGGGACTCTCATGAATCTTGTGATTTCTAATGTACTCTTTGTGGACCCTTGGATCAAGTTGGGTCCAAGATGAATGGTTAGGATCATTGTGAATATTAGCCAATAAGATTGAGGGCCAAGGGCCTTCCCCATTTTATAAAAAGGCACCATTTGTACACTATTTTCATGCTTAATGAGAAGGAGGAAACTCTACCATTTTTGGAAGAGAAGCATCTGTTAAAATTGAAACACAATCCATATTAATTTCTTGGCTTGCTACAAATGTTGTACCATGCAAGCATGTAGCTCATTAATGCAAAATGCCAAGTTTGGCCTACATAGAACTCGAGCTACATGGTTATGTATTGTCTAGTTTGATAAATGCAACTTGCATATAAGTTTGTAGACATAGAATTAGCATGATTATGCTTGTAAAAACTCGTGGCAACTCACCTGCATTAATTGTAAGTGATCCATAGTGACATGCAAGGCATGCACAAAGTTTATTGGACACATGCATGATGATTTGGACATTTCTAGTTAGAACTAGTACACTTGTAAAAAGTTGGTAGATTTTCATGCATGACAAGTGACAAATGTCACATAGACTTTAGATGTCACTTTAGATGTCATTTTGGAATGAATAGATATGGTTCTACCTCAAGCTACCTCAATCTCCATAAATATGTGTAGCTCTCCACACAATTGATAATGAAGAACCAAAGTTTTGTAGCTATCTCATGTCATTTTGGATCTAAACAAATATTGCTTGTTATCTCTCTAACTCTCTCTCTCTCTCTAGCTCGTATTGAGGCTAATGCTCATACATTGAAATCTTGTATTTTTTCATTCTTTGATCATTGCTATTATATTCTGTTGATTAGCATGCTAGATTGTGGATTAGCCATTTCTTCTGAACTAGATTTTGTTGATCAATCTAGAATTAGGTTATAGTGCCAATCACAAAGCTTAATTAAGATCAGTCACTCTTGTGGACAATCCCCACATGTGTGAATTCTGGAAATTTTGTTATGGTATCAAAGCCACATTAAGCTTTGCATGCTAACAACTTTGATTGTACAAGAAACTGAGAGCTAAATCGAGCAAAAAAACAGTTTTGCACTTTTTCTAACCTTTCTCTGGAGTGTATTTGGATCCAATCGGACTTGAACTAAATTTTTAGACCTAAATTGAGGAAGTACGGAATTCTGGAATTCCGCACGTGTGAAAATCAGAGTTTTTCAGTCCCTTTGTTCTCCTTACTTATAGATCCAAAGATAGCAGCGTTATAGCTTGATGGAAATCATTTGATCTGTACTTTTCATAAAAATTGAAACCAAATCAATTTGATGTGTCTAGCAAGAGCTATAAACTCTTAAAGAGGATAGGGATAGGTCCAAAATCCGAGTGACAACATTTTGATTTGATTCAATTATACTTTGTTCTGAATTCATTGTTTTGAACATCCAACACAAGAAACTGTAGATCAAGACTAAGTTTGAAGTATTTGAACACCCTTTGAGCCTCCTGAGTGTCAATAGTGTTTTCTTTTGAAGCATTTCACACGTGCTCAAAGTAGGATTCAAACCAGCCAAAGTGTCACAAACCACTTTTTGTGTCTGATCTATATAACTTGTCTTGTTGAATATTTGAGATTCATCTCATATATAGTTGCAAGTGTTTCACATAGGAAGGTAGTTCAACCTTGAAAATACCTATAGTGAAAGAGAGCAGCAACTCTAAGTCTGATAGGAACAAGCTCAAACATATTTCAATCCAATAACTAAGAAGCCTTCATTATAATGGCATCTCAGGGAGGATATCTTCTAGAAGCCAGTGAAAGACTAAACACTTCTGATTACTCAATTTGGAAGTTAAGAATGGAGTCTGTTTTCATTCTCCAGGATGTTATGAATATTGTGCTTGGTGTTGAGGAGGAGCCTCAAGCACAGGTTGAAATTCCTAAATATAAGAAGAGAGCTAGAATGGCTCTACATTTCATTAAGATGAATGTATCTAATGAAATTTTGAGAGAGATAGGATCTTGCACTACAGTCAAAGAAGCTTGGGATGCACTAAAGTCCATCTCTGAAGCAAAGAATACTTCTAGAATACTCACTCTTAGGAATCAGATTTTCCAAAGCTTCCAAAGAAGTGAAGAGAGTGCATCTAACTATGTTCTGAGAGTTAAAGATTTACATAGAGAGCTTTCCTATGTTGGTGTTACCATTAACCAAGTTGAGCTAGTTCAAGTCATACTGAATGGCTTGAGAGATGACTATGATAATCTTGTTCAGTCTTTTGCTATTAAGGAGGAGTTACCTAATCTAGAAACTCTCCAAGGAATTCTTATTTCTAAAGAATCTAGACAAAGCTATAAACTCTCCAGGATGAACAAACTTGAACATGGTGGAAGTGACAAAGCCCTCTTTGTCAAAGGCAAGCAGAAAGGAAGGAGTAAGAACCAATTCTCTCAAGCATACAACAAAGACAAAGCCAAAGATCGAGATCAAGATGGTGAAGAGGATGATACATCTCATCCCTCTAACTCAAAAACCAAGAAGAAGAAAGTGAAGTGCTTCTTCTGTGGCAAAAAGAGAGCACTATGACTCTAATTGCTTTAAGAAGAAAAACCAACTCAAGCAAGCTAATCTCTCCAAAGAGATTAAAGAAGATTCTATTGCAAGTGATGGAGAAGGATCACTTATGGTGTCCTGTTTTTCTTCATCACCTTTCAAGAAAGATGGAGCTTGGTACATAGACAGTGGAGCCTCTTCACATATGTGCTGTTCAAAGGAGTCATTTGACTCAATCTTACCTTTCAAAGGGCTCAAGAGATCTATTTACACAGCTAATGATCATGAGTGTTTAATAGAAGGAATTGGCAACATTCCATTGAAACTTGCTTCTTCAAAAGTTCTTGCACTTTCTAATGTTCTTTTCATTCCAAAACTTACAAAGAACGTAATTAGTGTGGGAAAGTTGCTTGATAATGGTTGTGATGTAAAGTTCAACTCCAATACTTGTTTTATCAAGAGAAAAGATGAGATCCTTGCTGATGGAACTAGATGTGGTGGAATTTTTAAGTTGAATTCTTATGAGAATGCAAACCTTTGTGAAGTTGTTTTGTTATCTAAGGAGAAGCTGTGGCATAGAAGGTTGGGACATCCTAACTTTACATCTATGTCTTCTATAGTTAAGAAGGAGAAGACTTTGGTCTTCCAAAATCTCTTTCTAAAGATTTCAAGCCTTGTGAGGCTTGTGCCATTGCAAAGTCACACAGAAAGCCATATCAAAAGTATTTTATAAAGATTACTTGTCCATTGGAACTCATACATTCAGATGTTAAAAGTATTAGTGGTGCAACATGTTTTGTCACCTTTATTGATGACTTTACTAGATACACTTGGTTGTATCTACTTTCTTCAAAGGCTATGGTTTTTTATCACTTCCTTATCTTCAAAGCTTATGTAGAAAAACAGTTTTCTTGCAAAGTTAAAGCTTTAAGATGTGATGGAGGAGGTGAATATATCTCCAACAAGTTTCATAATTATTGTGAAGGTGAAGGAATAAAGAGAGAATTTTCTTGTGCTTATTCTTTATCTCAAAATGGAGTAGCTGAGAGGAAAAACAGATTTTTATGTGAGTGTGCTAAAGCAAGTCAAATAGCAGCTTCTTTGCCTATTGAATATTGGGGTGAAGCTATAAATTGTGCAAACTATTTGTGCAATAGATTACCTCACAATGCTCTTGTTGGAAAATCACCTTTTGAAGTCTTGTTTCAAAAAAAAACCTAAGGTAGATCACCTTAGAGTTTTTGTTGTACTTGCTTTGTTAATATGCCCTTGGAAACAAGGAAAAGAGATGATCCTAATTCTGTTGAAGGGGTCATGGTTGGATATGCATCCAACAAGAAAACCTACAGGATTTATGTTCCCTCTATTTCAACTACAATTGAGAGTAGAGATGTGATATTCCATGAAGATCAAAATACATTCTTGAGAAGGTCGAGTTCAAAGATACTCACAAAGATACTCCAATCATCACCCTTGAAGATCATCATGGAGAGATGGGGCCGAGATTTGAGGAGGAGTCACCTTAAATTTTTTTCACCAAGGAGATCTCAAAGAGAAAGATCCGAGCCTAAAAGGCTTACCTATGAAGATAGAGGAAAGCAAGTGGAAATCAACTCCACTAATTGTGCCTATTTTATTTCTCATGAGGAGCCGAAGGATGTATATGATGCTATCAACTCAAAGGAATGGTACCTTGCCATGAAGGAAGAATATGATGCTTTGATGGCCAATAATACATGGGAACTTGTGGATCTTCCATCCAACAAGCATACCATTGGTTGCAAATGGGTTTTTTGAGTCAAGTATAATCAAGATGGCACAATCAACAAGTACAAGGCTAGGCTTTGTGCTAAAGGATTTGCTCAAGTATATGGACTTGATTATGAGGAGACCTTTGCCCCAGTTGCAAAGATGGTGTCAATTAGAATCATAATTTCTCTTGCTTGTTTTTTCAATTGGCAAATTCTTCAACTAGATGTTTCTAATGCATTTCTAAATGGCTATCTAGAAGAAGAGATCTATATGGATCAATCTATTGGGTTCATCCATGATGAGGGAAAAGTTTGCTTGCTCTTCAAAAGTTTATATGGATTAAAGCAAGCCCCAAGGTCATGGTATTCTCGACTTAACACCTTTCTTGAGTCACTAGGATTTAATCTTAGTAACTATGATCCTTCCTTATATGCCAAGTTTTTTGATAAAGATATTGTCATCCTTCTTATTTATGTTGATGATATCATTCTGAAAGGAAGTTGTATCAAGTTAGTTGAGGAAACCAAGATTGCACTTGGAAAAGAATTCTTGGAAAAATACACTATATTCTAGGATTAGAGATTGACTTTATTAAAGATAAAGCTTTCATATGTCAATCTAAGTATGCTCTTTCAATGTTAAAAAAGTTCAATATGTTGAATTATAAGAGTATAGAAACACCTATGGAGCAAAATGTAAAGGACTCTAACAAAGGTGATGAAAGATCCTTCGAGGACATCACACTTTTTAGAAGTCTTATAGGCTCCTTAATTTGGCTCACAATAACTAGACCTGACATAAGCTTTAGTGTTCATAAGTTGAGCCAGGCTATGCAAAATCCTTCAATTTATCATTGGAAAAAGGCCAAGAGAGTGCTTAGATATATATCTTCAACTTTTGATTTTGGTTTATTATATAAAAGTGAAGATCTTTCTATTATTGGTTATTCTGACTCGGATTTTGCAAGTGATAGAGCATATCGAAAATCTACAAGTGCTTATGTTATATATCTTGGAGGAAACTTGATATCTTGGCTTTCCAAAAAGCAAGATATTGTATCACTCTCATCATGTGAAGCTAAGTACAAGGCGCTCACTACAACAACAAAGGAAGTGTTTTGGATCAAGAGGTTACTAGTGGAGCTAAAGATAATTATGGAAGAAAATATACCTATGATCATGTGTGACAACATTTCAGCTCAAGCCCTTGCCAACAACCCAATATTCCATGCAAGGAGCAAACATATCGAAGTTGCACATCACTTCGTGGGAGAGAAGCTCATTGGAGGTGAAATCAAATTGGAGCACATCGACACATCGTCTTGCATTGCATATATGCTCACCAAACCTTTGAGCAAAAGTTCCTTCAACAAGCATAGAGCCAACCTTGGAGCTATACCAAGATCCATGTTCAAATCAATATAGATCATTTTTAGGAGGAGTGTTAAAATTGAAAAACAATCCATATTGATTTCTTGGCTTGCTACAAATGTTGTACCATGCAAGCATGTAGCTCATTAATGCAAAATGCCAAGTTTGGCCTACATAGAACTCGAGCTACATAATTATGAATTGTCTATTTTGATAAATGCAACTTGCATATAAGTCTGCAGACATAGAATTAGCATGATTATGCTTGTAGAAACTCGTGGCAACTCACATGCATTAATTGTAAGTGATCCACAGTGACATGCAAGGCATGCACAAAGTTTATTGGACACATGCATGATGATTTGGACATTTCTAGTTAGAACTAGTACACTTGTAAAAAGTTGGTAGATTTTCATGCATGACAAGTGACAAATGTCACATGGACTCTAGATGTCACTTTAGATGTCATTTTGGAATGGATAGATATGGTTCTACCTCGAGCTACCTCAATCTCCATAAATATGTGTAGCTCTCCACATAATTGATAATGAAGAACCAAAGTTTTGTAGCTATCTCATGTCATTTTGGCTCAACTGGTTAGCTTGGCATCCAAAGTTTCTTTGGTCCCAGGTTCGAGCCTCCCCTTGGAAACCAAGAAGCATTTTGGATCTAAACAAATATTGCTTGTTATCTCTCTGGCTCTCTCTCTCTCCAACTCGTGTTGAGGCTAATGCTCATACATTGAAATCTTGTATTTTTTCATTCTTTGATCATTGCTATTATATTTTGTTGATTAGCATGCTAGATTGTGGATTAGCCATTTCTTCTGAACTAGATTTTGTTGATCAATCTAGAATTAGGTTATAGTGCCAATCACAAAGCTTAATTAAGATCAGTCACTCTTGTGGACATTCCCCACACGTGTGAATTCTGGAAATTTCGTCAGCATCCTCATTTGCTATTCACTACTTGCTATTGCTCTTGGTTGTGTTTTCTATTGCTTTCTATTTCCATGTTTTATTGTTTGCCATACTGAATGTTTTTCCATGAGCAAGCATAAGGAGCATTTGAGCTAACCTCCACCCTCACTCTCTTTCTCTCTCTTTCTCTTCTCTTCTCAATCTCTTCTTCTTAATCCCTTCCCTTCAACCAAAACTATGATGAATGTTAGTGTAGAGGAGTAGAGTTAAAGAGGAGTAGTATGGTGGTGAGTAGAGTTAAGGGAGAAAGTAGGAAATTAACTAAAAGTAGCATCTATGCATAGTTAGGCACCTATCCAGTGATCTAACCTTTGTTGACAGGCGGAAGGGCTATACTACGAAAGATCCATGACACAACAATTGTAGAGCCCAAAAGCATGACTTTCCAGCAAAAGGTTCCCCATTCTATGGCAAAGGCGATTTTGTGTTGATCTTCTTCAGTGATTTGGATCATATTATATCCGCTAAAGCCATCCAAGAAGGAGTAAGCCTCATCTCCTGCTAGATTTTCTAAGATAGATTCGCCGAAAGGTAATGGAAAATGATCACGTTCAGTGACGACGTTAAGTTTCTTAAAATCGACACAGATTCGAAGTTTTCCATTTTTCTTGGGGACGATGACAATTGAAAAGACCCACTCAGTATGCTCAATTTCATATATAAATCCCGCATCTAAAAGGCATTGTAATTCTTCTTTGATCTTGGCCTTATAGATGGGATTGCATCTGTACGGATGACTCGCAGTGGGCCTCGCACCCGGTTTAAGTGGGATACGATGCACAACTACTTGGGGTGAGACGCCTTTCATGTCTTTATAGGTCCAGGCAAAGATATGTCGATATTTTTGCAGGAGCTGTTCAAGCCATCTTCGTTGTTCACGATTGAGATGAGCTCCGATGTGGACAAGATATTCGTTGGTTTCATTTGCCTCACTCAGGGAAACGGTTATGGTTTGTGCAGGGCCTTCGTAGGGTGAATTACCAGTGGGCTCACGTTGAGCTTGGGGTAATTTGATTGTGACATCCTCAATCGTATAGTCATTAAAGTATGCAGGAACGTCATGGGCTGGAGATTCAAGGGGGGCCTTGCATTTATCTTGCCGAGATGGTGCTTTTTCGGGGATGGGTGTAGGGCTAGAGGCAATCTCAGGAACTTCCCGAACAGTTGTGAGTTCACCCGACGGTTGAATTTGAAGTGGTTTTTTCATTTTCTCTTTCATAGTATGACCACATGGTTGAGGTTTTGGTGGTGGAGAGACAGTTGGTATGTCATGGAGGATCTCGTCATCAATTTGAAAGATAGTCTCCTCCTCACAGAAATCTCATGGATAGTGTGGGAATTTGGGATGGTAGAGTTTTGTCTCAGGTTTTTCACTTGCAACCTTGGCAACGGATTCCACCTTGGAAGCATGTTGCAGATAGGTCTTCTGGGGAAGTGCTTCCATATAGTTGAGGATCTGAATATCAAAAATGTCCATATCTTCTGGGCAATTTTGAATTTGTAAGACGTTCTCGTCATCAATGAATAAATCGTCTGATTCATTAGTAGGTAGCCATGCAACATTTAGCAGCTCATCATGGTGTGGAAGGATATCAACAAAATTGATATTGATGATGGGTGTATCCAGATCAGGTAATTGGTCGTGATCAATCAGGGGTGAAGAGGTACAATTATCCTGATGTTGAGTACAATAATCGACATTCACACAATCAATGGTAGCTAGATTGTGACTCCAGTTTATGATATCAATAGATTTAACATAATGACCTTTTTCGTGGCTGGACTGGTATGGCTCAGATACTGAGTTGGTGGTTGAGGATCCCTCGTCATGTATACGTGCAGGTTTGAGTTTACCCATTGAGTCAATTGTGACAGAATTGTCATGATTACCAAAAGTGACTCGGCCTTTGCTCTAGTCATGAACGACTCGTGCATTGGTGAGCCACGGATGACCAAGTAGTAATTCATAAGAATGGACATTATTGGGAATATCAAGTACTACAAGGTCAACAAAAAATTTGAGACCTCCTAGTTTGATCAGCACCTGCAGAAGGAAACCGGTAGGTCGGACCACACTTTGATCAGCCATTCAAAGCTGACAAGTAGGTTTGGCTAGCTTGTCTCTCATATTCAATTCCATCATGAGGGATGTGGAAATGATATTAACCCCGGAACCTCCATCGAGTACTACTAAAACTTCACAAGATTGATGATGGGTAGCTAAGATTTTGATGTTGCCTCGTTCGCTGAGTGGATTAATTAGATGTAAGGGCATTTCAGGCAACTCATCAATAGTGGTGGTGGTATTGGATTGGATCTGTTGTTTCCACTGGCCAACATGCTTCCAGAGGACATGGAAGGGAAGAGTGACATTGGCTTGTAGTAAATCTCCCCAAACTTCGTGGAAAGGATTTCTTAGCAATTTGTTTCATGGCGGTTTGGAAATCGGTAGTGAGTTTATCCATATGAGATTGTTGAGCTTTTTGCCAGGTTTCCATTTGATGTAGAAGTTCAGAAGACTGAGCAATATTATCAGACTTCGAGTGATTAGGATGATCCGGATTCTTAGATTTCTTTTCACGATGGTCAAAGTCATCATCAGGACCTTCGTCTTCTTCACGGATAGCATCGGTCATCACATCATTAAGTTGATCATAAAGGTCAACTAGTTTGAGTTCACATCAGATGTTTTTAGGCAATCCAACTAAAAATAGTTTTATGGCCATTCGTTCAGTGATATTTTCATCAACACATTCTACTTTGAGAGGTCTAAAACGCTCAATGTAGTTTCAAACAAACTCTTCGCGATGCATCTTGATATGAGTAATTTGAATGAATGGGCTCTGAGTCAGTTTGGATGGTTTGAAACGCTTGATGAGAGCGTCCTTGAGGGTGGTCCAAGAAGCAAGATCAGGAGTTTTGAGACTCAAGTACCACTCCTTGGCGGTGCCATAGAGTACCATGGAAAATAGACAAAGCTTTTCAGTTTCGGAGGTATCTCCATAAAAACGGCATGCATTATCAAAGTCTTAGAGAAATCGGACTGGGTCAGATTCGCCATCGTACTTTGGTGCATCGATACATGGAATTCTTCGTTCCATTCGTGGAGGAGTTAGATTAGAAGATTCAGCACAGTCATGAGACATGATGCAGAATACAGATGAGCAGGGCATGACTGTACTTGGCAAAAAGGATAGTTTGCTTGCAGAATAGATAGTGTAGGACAAAAATGGTCTTTCTGATTGTTATAGAATTTGCGAACAGGCTGAGAAATCGTGGAGAGGCCGATAAATCTAACTATAATACTTGTGAATTCTGAACAAGTCTTCTGAATGTCAGAATAGTGATTCTTTTGAGATTTTTTGAAAAAAATTTGGCGTTTCAGAATTCGCGCATAGTACAGAGAAATCGTGCTCTTTGAGGACGAATTCTTAGGCTTAATGGCGAATTCTAACAGATAGGTTTGACTGGCAAATAGGGAATGTAGAGAAAAATGTGATGTTATGTCAGTATACGGGCAACATTTGTGAGATAGAATTCGCGGAGCTGCTGAAGGACTGATCTTAATGAGATCTAGCCTCAATGAAGTCGGCAAATTTTAGGACAAAGATTTTGATGAGAAATAAGGGATTTTGACAGTATAAGAGGTTGTTTTCTCAAAATCTGACTGTGGTCAGAATTTATGGAGGTGATAAAATGAAAGGTCAGGGTCTGTTAGGGCTGCAGACTGACTGACGAATTCTGATATACCTGTTTGGTTGTGAAAAAAGTCACTTGGGTCACTTCTTTTGAAAAAAAATGCCCAAGTTGACTCTTTTGTTGCTTCCCCCTGGTTTGAGAAGTTGTTCCGCAACTCGTGTAGGACCTGGAGAGACGACGCGTGCTGTTTGTTGGTAGATAGAGATAAGCACACAAGCAAACATACAACACGGAAGCAAGAAATAACAGAAAAAAAGGAGAAGAAGCTAGGTAGAAAAATATTTAAAAAACAGCAACGGTGCCAATGTTGGAAGTTTTTCTAGTGAATGCGGTGGCTAGATCTACTTACGGGTGTAGTATAGGGATGTAGAGATTTGTCCACTTTTTAAGTTTCCACAATAAGCTTCAACAGAAATATGGAGAGGAAATAAAACTGATGAAAAGGAGGCAAGAGGAGGTCCGAGCACCTTCCCTCAACCTATGGACCTTCCCAAAGGGAACACAAATGAAATAGAATGATAATTCTCCAAAATAGAGAGCAAGATAGCTTAATCTCAAAAGTGTTATTTACAATGCAAATACCTCTCCTTTTATGGCAAGGAGGGTCTTCCATAAGTGTCTACTAACGTATGGGACTAATCTGTTCCTAGCCTTTCTAGAACTTCTAACTTAGGATTTAGAACTTCAATTTTCTTAACTTAGGACAACTTAAGATAAAATATTTCTAATCTTAAGTTTCCTAAGTCTAAGTTCTAAATCTAAGTTTAAGCTATTTTATCATTATTTAAGCTTCTACTCATGGACTTACAAAATATATGCCATGGCTTGAAGTTTATTGACAGATACTCATACGTGGTCTTACAAAACACATGCCATGGAGTTTTATTATTTTATTATTTTCTCTGTGTTAGCACAGTTGCTAACACTACCGCTGCAACCCAAACTATACGGAGCTGATCAAACAGGAGTTGCAGAAGTTGTTGGATGTAGATTTCATTTATGACATCGAGCACACAGAATGGGTATCGCCGATAGTTATAGTACCCAAGAAGAACAGCAAAATGTGAATCTGTGTGAATCTGAAGGCGCTAAATGCAGTCACCAAAAAGGATCATTTTCCTTTACCCCTTACGGAAAGTGTCCTTGATAGAGTAGCTGGGGCTGAAGCTTTGTAGACGGCTTCAGCGGTTACTGGGCCTTCCGAAGACCAAAGTCCGTGGAGGAGCAAATAAACGAATTTCTAGCTAAGTATCCCCACGAGTTATCAAGAGGCTGCTGACAGATATCATTTTCGGCGCAGACAATAAAAGGCAACGAGCTGCATGCACTACCCGCCCTCCAATCACAACCAAAGTGGCGTTAGCAGCTCTTTGAAAGAGACCCTACGGCCATCAGGGCCTATGTGACAAGTCTGCAACAACTACGGGTAAACGCGCACTTCCTGCCATGCACACGATGATCCAAATGGACGAAATGCGGCATCCCTCTGGACAAGATCACGATTCAAAATTTCAACTAGCCATGAATTCCATCAGAGCACGATTGGGATACAAATGTAGATGCCCGAAGGCTCTCACCATATTTGCCAATAAATATTTCAACTGCCCTGATCCAACAGTCCGCGCGGCAACCACTTACGCCCGAGACTTAGAGCATTTAATGGGGATTGAAACCAAGTGGGACAATTTTTTTCCCCCCATATTCTTTGATCCTAATAAGGTGCTCGCCTCCGACAAAGTCGAAGATCAGCTGCCAATCGCTCGAGTCTATTACCGAGCTGCATTCCTTGGCGATCCCTGGACGGGCTGATTCCAAGCGTGGGTCGACCAAGACTGGCTGACAGGAGTCCACAAGTCCCTTCACACGCCCAAGGACTTGAAGAAACTGGACCGCATTAATTTCATGAAAGACGTCACATGCTACCTGATCCACCAAAGGCGGGCCAAGAAGACTCTTTACTAAACCGACATAGTGTCGAGGGACGGGCACTACTTCAGGCCGTGGGTCCTGTTGGGGGTATTCTGACAAATTGTAAATAAATAATATTGGCCAATAAAATGTGTTGCGAGGGCATGGCATCCTGCACGTATAAGCCCATGGCCCAATGAGCACGCAAGTTGAGTTGTAAATAAAATAATAGACTTGGGTCCCTTTGTAATTAAAATTAAACTTGAGGCCCAAAGTCAATTTTAAACTTAGAGTTTACTTTTTTAGAATTGGGCCCAATTTTGGACTCACATGAATCTTGTGATTTCCAATGTACTTTTTGTGGACCCTTAGATCAAGTTGGGTCCAAGATGAATGGATAGGATCAATGTAAATATTAGCCAATAGGATTTTGGGGCAAGGGCCTTATCCATTTATAAAAAGAAACCATTTGTACTGTATTTTCATGCTTAATGAGAAAGAGGAAACTCTACCACTTTTTGGAGAGAAGCATCCTCATTTGCTATTCACTACTTGCTAATGCTTTTGATTGTGTTTCCATTGCTTCCTATTTTCATGTTCATTGGTTGTCTTAGTTAATGTTTCTCCATTAGCAAGCATAAGGAGCATTTGAGCTAACCTCCACTCTCACCCTCTATCTCTCTCTTTCTCTCTTCTCTTCTCTCAATATCTTGTAATCCTCCCTTTTCTTTCACCTACAATCATGATGAAGGTAGTTTAGGGGAGTAGAGTTAGTGGAAGTAGTGTTAGTGGTGGTAGAGTTAGATGAAAAGTAGGGAACTAGCTAAAAGTAGAATCTATGCAAAGTTAGGTGCCTATCCAGTGAACTAACCCTTGTTGACAGGCGGGAGGGCTACTACAACACCAGATCGAAGGCCCTACACTTTGTAAATTGGTAATCTGCTTTATCCATGTTAGATCTGACTGTTAGTAACTCTCTGAAAGTTCTGATAGATATTTGGTAGCAGATCCATCAGTTTTGGGTGAATTTTGCTCTTAATTTGCCATAGTTAATGAAATCGAGGTCTCTGATCTGCAATCTGGGGGCTTATTGGTGTAATCTGATGATCTGCTTCCCGCTTGATCCTATCTAGATCTGGATCTCTCTTGGATCTTGATGGATTTTTCTCGATCTTGTTTGATCTGGCTGAATCTTGAAGGTTCTAGCTTGATATGGCTTGATCTTCCTAGATCTAGTTGTGATGGCCGAGCAGAATAGCTTTTCGTAACATGCCACCACCAACCTGAATTTGTCTCACTACGGTGGCCAGTACTTGTGCAACTAGCTACCGTTGATGGGTGTGTCAAACGGTGTCCCATCTAGCTTCTCCAAATTCATGGTTCCATGATTAAGAATTTCTTTGATCCGATAAGGACCTTCGCCTGTGAATTTTAATTTTTCCTTGATCGTCTTGGTTTTGTACATAAGGGCTAGATCTCTGGAATGAAGATCCTTCTTTTGTAACCTGCAATCATGCCATGCTTTGCATCTTTCCTTTTCCTGTACAAGTGCATGCAAAACTAGTAAGCGTGTTTCACAGAGCTTATGCAGAGCGTCGTGGCGTAATTATAGAGATTTGGATTCATCATAGAGTTGCATTGTGGCAATCCTTAATGAAAGGACTAAAAACTCTACTATCATTACAACATCCTGACCATATACCAATTGGAAAGGTGTTTGATCAGTGCTTCTATTATATGCTATTCTGATGAATGCCCACAGAGCTGCATGCAACTTGTGTTCTCAATCTGATCTGCTAGCTTCAACTGTTTTTATGAGCACGCTACACAGGATCTTATTGGATGATTTTGCTTGCCCATTACCGCGAGGATAATAAGGCGTATTGGTTCTATGGATCACGAGGAATTCCTCCAACAAGACCTTGATGGTCTCATTGATTAAATGACTCCCGCGATCGTTGAATATCTCCACCGGACATCCAAAGTGCACAATGATATGTTCATAAAGGAACTTGGCAGTGGTCCTAGCATCAACTACTCTTACTACCTTGGCTTCGACCCACTTGGTAAAATAGTCGGTGGCCACGATTATGTATCGTGCCTAGGTACTTCTTGCTGAAGGGTGAATCAGACCAATGTAATTCAATCCCCACTTTTCAAATGGTTCTTGGGCTAAGACCAGGTGCAGTAGGTCATAACTCAATCTTGTTGGTCTCCTTGCCCTTTGGCACACATCGCACTTCCTCAGGTATTCCTCCGTATCCTTATGAATTGTTGGCCACCAACATCCTGATTGCAGGATCTTGCGAACTACAATGTCAAATGCAAAATGGCCTCCACCCATGCCTTCATGTGAAAGCGAAATGATCTGGGTGGCCTCATGAGGAAGAATACATCGTCGAAGAATCCCATATGGTCCTCTTCGGTACAATTGGCTGGCAATCAACTAATAAGGTCTAGCTTTCAAGATCAATTTCTGTTGATCCGCCTTTGGTAGTGATATGTCTAGTTGGCCCCGCATTAGATATTCTACTATGTTGGCAGCCCACTTCGGTACTGTGTCTACATAAAATAAGACAGCATCAGCCAGGTCGGGTTGGAGTGCAACCTCCTTCCCTTTGATATGCGACACATGATCTGCCATGTAGTGTTGTTTTCCCTTGTGAACTACTATCCGAAAATCAAACTCTAACAATAGAAGTAGCCATCTAGTGATGCTCCCTGTGTTGTAGGTTTTGTTAATGAGATAGAGCAAGGGTTGAGGGTCCGTATAAAGAGCAAAGTGTGTGACCATCAGGTAGTGCCGAAACTTCTTAACCGCATATATCATTGTCAGTGCTTCCCTCTCTGTGGTTGAATAATTCATTTCTGTATCACTGAGTTGTCGGCTTGCAAATCGGATCGAAGTATCCTTTTTGTGTTCTCCTGGCTGGGATAAGACTGCTCCAACTACATATTTTGATGCATCCGTATGCACATGAAACTCAATGGACCAATTGGGTGGACATAGGATTTGTGCTGAAACCAATGCATCTTTAAGCTTTTGGAAAGCCTTTAGGGCTTCCTCGTTCCAATGTGGATCAGTTGTGCGCTTGTAGATTGGTTGTGCTAACTCCGCAAAATCTAAAATGAAAATCCTGTAATAGTTAGCATGACCCATAAAAATGTAGACCTCGCGGATCGTTCTTGGTGGTGGTAGATCAACAATGATCCTAATTTTTGATAGGTCTGTGGCAATCCCGTGTCTAGATACTATATGGCCGAGAATCAAGCCATGTGTAACCCAAAATTGACATTTATCTGGATTCAAAGAGATCTGGAATTCGTTACATTTTTGTAGCAACTTCTCCAAATTGGATAAGTGTTCTGAGTCTGGTCCATCCATGCATAGATCGTCCAAGAAAATTTCCAAAAAATTTTGCAGATACTCTTTGAATGCCGCCTGCATGACTCGCTGGAAAGTGGTTGGGGCATTGCAAAGTCCAAATGGCATCACCTTATAGGCATAGAATCCCTATTCCATGGCGAATGCTGTCTTATGCTGGTCTTGGGATGCTATCTTCACCTGGTTGTAACTGTTGAAGCCGTCTAAAAAACTGTAGGCTTCGGCCCCAGCTACTCTGTCAAGGACACTTTTCGCAAAGGGTAAAGAAAAATGACCCCTTTTGGTGACTGCATTTAGCGCCTTCAGATTCACACAGACTCGCATTTTGCCATTCTTCTTGGGTACTATAACTATCGGTGATACCCATTCAGTGTGCTCGATTTCATAAATGAAATCTGCATCTAACAACTTCTGCAACTCCTGCTTGATCAGCTCCGTATAGTTTGGGTTGCAGTGGTAGTCTCGACTAACCTTGGGGACTGCTCCGTCCACCAAGGGTATGGTGTGCTGGACTACTGTTGGTGGAATGCCCTTTAGATCACTATAGTTCTAGAAGAAACAGTCTTTGTACTCCACCAACAATAATCGTAGCTTTTTGAATTGTGTGGGCATTAACTGCTCTCCCACATGCACTATCTTTTCTTCTTCACCTGGCTCCGCAAGGTTCATTGGTTGTGTTCGTGTAGGTCCTTCGAAGACTTGTTCCGCTGGTGCCTGACTTTCATCAGATACTCGCTTGGCTTGCGGCATCATAATTATCACGTCGTCCAAGGTATAATTCTTGAAAGTCTCAGGCATCTCGTGAACTGGTGCTCTTCGAGATTCCTCTTTCAGCATATTGATCTTAGCCTGACTGGTCATCTTTTGGTTCTCCATCATCTGAGTAGAAGATGATGTTGTATCCGAGTTTATTCTGATTGACTTCAAGGAATCCAACATCTTCTTTTTGTCTTTTTTTGTCATATTGGTGGATTCGTCCTTGTTGTCATTCTTCGGAACTGGTGTGACATTCGCCTCGTGGTTGCGAATATCAACATCCACTGTAGCTATAGCTTCTTTGGTAGATCACTCCATCCGGTCACCTGTTTGTAATGTTGTTTCAACTGGTTCTTCTTGTTCACAGGTGCCCTTGGTGGTACTATCCTTGAAACTTTCACCATAACAGATTTTTGTGGCAGTTGAGCTTGTACTTTCTTAATTCCGTAACGATCTGGGTCCATGTGCTGTAGGACCTGCTCATCAGTTAGCTCAATCTCCTTATTATAAGGCAGAGCATGTTGCCACGGAACTAAATCATCATCCACTGGGTTCTCAATAGGTTTCCATTACTACAAAGGTTATCACAAACTGCATGCCCGCTATTATTACAAGGATATCAACAACCACACCCTTTGGTTTTTCACATGATTGATCCGCTAGCTTGATGGCGAATATTGCTGGCTTCAACCTCTGTAGACCCCACTTTTCATATAAAGTAGTGGAGATCAAATTGACACATGATCCTCCATCTACTACTGTTGCCTCGTCCTCGAATCTCTTGTGTTTGATTTGCAGGGTGACGTTGTGTTCCTCGCTTTCCCACGCTGCTCCGATGTGGAGGACGTTACTAGTTTCTTCATAGCCCATGCAGTATATGGGCTCAGGCGTTACTGGTTCCGCGTCCACTTTGGCCCATTCAGCCAAAAGGCTTTTAGCTTGTGTCGTAATCCGTAGTAATTCCCCAAGGGGTAAACTAACACAGCTCGCCAATAAGCTTGTGAGCCTTTCAGTGCGTGGTTCCTCGGGCTCCACCATATGAAAAGGAAGGTTCATGACGATGCAACCGATCGTTATGATCAGTTCGCAATGGTGAGCCCGTTTGTGGTTTCCGTTCGCTATCAGCAGGAGGTTCCATAGGGTTGTCTCTTTCTTGTTCTTTTTCCTCCGCTTGTGATCTCTATACCCAGTGTCGTATCTTCTAATACTGTCTCCTTTCTTCCCTCACATTCGGATATGGCGCTAAAGTTGAGGGTTGGTCATCAGTGACCGATGGTGGTGGTGAGGGAGCCACTTCCTTCCCCTTTTGTGCTCATGTAACGGCTAACACAGGGGCATGGAATTGTTGCCTTTCCGGTGGCATCCCCTCTGGGACTACTGCCTGTTGTATTGTAATGAAGTTTAATGGTGCGCTGGTCCCAGGTCTCAATGGACAATTCTAGTAGCAGTGTCAATAACCGCATTCTTGGTAGAAGGATGTATATTGTCCCTTGTAAGAACATTCCACAATTCTGTGTCCTTCACCACATCCGTAGCAGCCGTAATTTCTTCCTCCTTGACGTTGAGTTTGAGCTGCATAGGCCGCAATATTTTCATTTATGGCAAGATCCATAAATGGTTCATCCGGTCCATACCATTGTTGTTGCTCAGGTTGAGGTGGTACTCACATTTCTAGTTCTGCTGCTGTCAAGTTTGCATGGGCCACTTAATTAGAGGAAGTTTAAATACAAAAAGGGCCTTTTGTCAAGATTTTTTTTTCATTTTTTATTCACTTTTATTCACTTCTTTTGTACATGTGGCCCAATAGTTCTTGACAAAGTGGCTTTAATGTAACGTTACTTCTTTGAATCACATTTTGAGTCTACACTAAAAATGACATAACTTTTGATTGCCATATCAAAATGCGACGAAAATTGGTGTGTTGGAAAGTGGTGACGAGCGCTTTCTAATGGTATATTACATGTCATACTTTTGAGCTACTACTAAAATGTTATAGTGATTCAAATATATTGGTTGAAAATAGTGACAAAATGCAAAAGAGATCTTGGCACGAATTCATATGCGGCCCTTTTTTAGCTCAAACTTCCTCTAATGGTTGATTGGTTGGCCCCGGTGGTGTAGGTAAGGCCATACGCTGTTGATGATTCGGAGGGCCATACCTCGGTGCCACATTTGGTGCCCCTTGATGATATGGATAAGAAGTCTGGTAAGGACTCCTCTTCTGCTGAACAATCCCAAGGTTAAATGGGAAAAATGCCATATCGTGCGATGTTGCGTTGCACAAATGGCAAAATCTATGTGTCAGTCTCAGATTCTGCTTTAGGACTGGGCACTCGTTTGTTGTATGATTTTGTGTGCACACTGAACACCATTCATTTTCTCAACGGGGATACTGTAGTTGGTTTCATTCCTGTCGATTTGGCATTGTCGCTACAGCTCCTTGTAAGGCTTTCAGTTTTTTATCAAACTGTGCCGTAAGCTGCTCCATCTGCTGTTTGTGTAATTTTGCCATTTGATCCAACAACAGTTCTGTGGATAGAGCGGAAGCATTTGATGATGATGATGCTATCGAGTGAGTAGGAGTATGGGTGGATGGATGTTCGTTGTCTGATCCCTCATCCTCTTCCCTGATGGCATCTTCCATAGCTTCTTGCAGAGGAGCATACTGCTCCCATCATTTCAGTTCTCTTCTGATGTTCCATGGTAGTCCTGTTAGGAACCACATGATCACCGCATGATTATACGCACAAGATGCCATGCCCTCGCACCACATTTTATGGGTCGATATTATTTATTTACAATATGTTGGAAATACCCCCAACAAATACTGAATAGAGAAGTTCATCAGTGAGCGAGACAATTTTTGTAAGCAGGATCCATAGAGATCCAAGTAGTCTGCTAGTAAGCAAGACACTGCTCGTGGGAGAACACCGCTTCTCTCATGCCAATGCGCTGTGTGGGTCCATCACATAGTGCTTACAACCAAGAGGATCAATAGATGATGTTGTAGCCATTATGCACATATCACTCTAAGTTGTCTGATCTTGATTGAATTATTGTTTGCTTATTGTTCGTGTATTTCATTTGCTTGTTTTATCTATTCCACACATAGGTTCAGTCTTGTTGAATGCTGAATTAACTTAGACATAGGTCAGCAGTGTCTGTCTACATTCTGGAGGATTGTAGGAATGACATAGCAGGCAGTGACCAGCAATCATATCCAAACTCCATCCGAATTCATTCGCGTTTTATTCGTTTCGAGAGCCTCAAAGTCGGTAGTCGAAACTTCTTATAGTCTGATATAGCTGCCAAGCCACCGAATCCAGAAGGCAAAACATTCAAGACAAAGAACCAGTAACAAGTGAGAACACAGTTCACAACAATGGCTTCAATAAGCAGTATACAATCAAAGATCTACACAATCCTCGACTCATCAGGGTCAAACTTCCTAGCATGGAAGATAAAGACCTCTCTCATATTGAAGGGAGAAGGGCTATGGCCCTGGGTAGATGACACCGAAGAGATGCCTACAACCACAAGCAAGGAGCTACACGAATGGAGAGAGAAGAACGACAAGGCAGTAGCCGTGTTGTCATCATCCATCGAGGATAGCCTAACGCTTGAACTCGCAACACTCTCTTGCAAGAGAGATGTGGGATACATTGCTCACAAGATTTCAGACAAAATCATGCAATCAGATCATGCTTCTTGAAGATCAGCTGACAAACCTGCAATGGGATAGCAAAGACCTCACCTCCTTTATCAGAAAGATGAAGGATCTGTTCCTTTCATTATACAATTCTGGAGCAGAGAATGCAGTATCAGCAGAGAAGCAGCTCACCTACCTGTTAAGATCCTTTACCAAGATCCTTCCAGACAACCCGAACATTGCTAGAAAAGGATCTAGCTATGACACTCGAAAAGGTAGTGATCGAGAGCATCTTGATCACAAGGATGTTTCTGACCAAGCTCTCTACAACAACAAGGAGAAGACAAAGAAGCAGTTCAAGCCTAAGAGAGAGTCAGGATCGAGACCAGCAAGCAGAGGGAGCCGCAAATGGAAGAACAAAGAAAAGTCAAAACACAGAATTGAGACAAGAAAATATGCATGAGATGCAGATGTGAAGGACATACTGTCGATTCGTGTTGGCTCAATCCAAAGATTGAGTGTATCCATTGTTACAAGAAGGGTCATGCAGCCATGGACTATTACCAAAACCCAAGAAACAAACAATCTCAAGGCAGACGAGAGAACAATAATAGTTCATCCTACGTCGAAGAGCCAGAAAGCTCAAAGATGGGCGAAGAAAGATCAAATTATGAAAATTCGACTGCCTACATCTATGCAGACATGTGTGTAGTTTTAACACTTGACACATAGGAAGTAATCTTTGATTCAGGACCTACCTCACACTTCGTTACATCAAGACGGATAATGTCTGACTTTCGGAGTGTAGATCCATCAAGATTTATTATTCTTGGAGACGGATCGAAACATCAAGTGAATGGTATTGGTTCGCTATGGCTCAACACAAACGGTAGAGATAGATGACTCGAAGACATTCTGTTCGTACATACACTATAGTAGGACTTGCTATCAGTTGCAAGAATAGCAGATGCCAGGATGCATGTGATGTTCTTAGACGAAGCATGCAATGTTGTTGATGCAGGCACCAATACATTGACTACACAAGGTAGAAGAAAAGGCAACCTATATCACTTGAAGATATGCCTACCTGCAGATCAATTGCATCAAACCCATGATGATTCAACAGATATTCTATGGCACAGGAGACTATGCCATATGAACTCAATGGCATTGTATCAAGCAAGCCATCATGGAGCTATCACAGGGGTGATCATCTCGAATATAACCAGTTCGATGACTTGTGATGCATGCATAAAAGGTAAGATGTCACGTACTCCTTTTGTCAAAGACTCCTACAAAATGACAAAGATTCTGGAGCTAGTACATTCGGACATCTGTGGATCTTTAGACGTGAGCTCAGTAGGAGGCTCAAAGTATTATATCACCTCCATTGATGATTATAGTAAGTTCGTCCGAGTCTACTTCATTCACAATAAATCAGATGCATTCGACAAGTTCACGGAATATGTGAACTGGGCATAAAGATGCACATGAAACGAGGTGAAGCAGATCAGAACAAATCGAGGTGGAAAATACATCTCAAATCGATTCACTGATTTCTGCAATGATCAAGGAATCATTCACGGAAGGACAACATCCTATACACCGCAACACAATGGTGTTGCCAAAAGAAAGAACATGACTCTCATGGAAGCCGCTAGGTGCATGATGGCCTATTCGAAGGCTCCAAGAGTGTTGTGGGCTGAAGCAGTAGCTACAGCTGCCTACATTCAGAACATGACAGGAAAATCTGGTGTTCCTCACACAACACCACACAAACTATGCCTGATCAGACATCATACATATGATATGAGGAACTTGATCTCTGTACAAATATAATATGCTACAATATTTCACATGTGTTGATTCAAAAATAGCATAAAATAAGCTTTTTACACACAAGATTGATCTAGGGTCAGGTGAAACCAACTTTGGTTCTACGTCTGCTCATCTGATACCAGCAGGAATCACAAACTTAGATAGCCAATTACTTGAAGAACGTCTACAACGGATTTCTAGCTGATCGTCAGCAAACGGTAACCAATCCCATTATAATTTTAAGTTCAGATGTTGAGTTTAATAACTTGAAGTCATTGATTTCTTGGCCATCTTCAAGGACTTCCACAAAACTTACATTTAGAACAAGTCTGCAGATTTACATTGTTTTCGAGACAGTCTGCAGAAATGAACTATGTTCGAGATAGCTTCACGAAAGTTTTGCGACAGTCCAAAAGTTCAACTATTTTAAACACCCTCAACTTTTTCGTGTGAAATGTTCGCGACAGTATCGCAAAGGTTCAAGAGTTTAAATATTTTTCAGCACCTTCAATTTTGTTCGCGAAAACTTCGCGAAGAGAGAAAATTTTCGAAGGTCATCTATTTTTCATGTTGAACTGTTTTAAAGACACCTTCGCCTTTTTCGCAAAATCCCGAAGAGAGAGAAAAATGCCGAAGGTCATCTACTTTGAACGAGGAACGTTCCCAGCCACTTCCCAAATTTGCGAAGTGAGAGAAAGCCACTTCCCTTATAAAGCGAAGTAAGAGAATTTGCAACGTCCTCGTCCACGTCAACATTCCCTATGTGTTGACAGTATACACTATGTACAGTTGTCAAAGAAGCCATATACTTCCAAGTACAAGCGGCTTACCTAATTAGGTGACAATCATTTATTGTAATTAATACATGGATGAAATCTATAAATAGATCATCCAAGCACAGATTGTTGGTTGCACCGTCCATGAGACGCATTATTTGAGCCTCCCAATTAAGCCGTCAATTTTTTGTTGTAATTGCTATTTGTATTGTGCTTCAGTGTAATATAGCAGCGGCTTGTTTTTATCTGTGTACTACGTAGATGAATGAATGCTTGTTGTGATTGAATGCATTTTCATTCCTGTTTGATCGCACTTGTATACTCACCCTAATCAGAACACGGACGTCTATGACTCCTCAGTTTCTGATAAGACGATGGCCATTTTTTACGCTTGAGAAACTCGCGATATCATACTACTCTTCCATTTGTTTCAGAACTATACTTCACGTTGAATCTGATTTTAGTAGTAGCACACACAAACCATCTCCAATCTCTTCGGTGGACTGTACTCTTGTTTTTAGAGTATGAATTAATTTTTAAGATCCTGTTGGGCAATCAGAATGCATAAAGCCGTGATTTTCTTTAGCATAACCTATCTATTAGACTGGTTTTGCACCTAGCAGCCGATTAGAACACGAGAGAGTTGTTCTGCAATATTCTTGCTCTCTTCTCCGTTCTTGTTCTTCCTATCTCCCTTGCCCCATCAGATTGCAAGATATCACAAATATAGCGCACCAATGGATAGATGAACCCAAGAGAACTCATGTATAAGCATGAAGTGAGATAAGAGAGAGAGAGAGAGAGAGAGAGAGAGAGAGAGAGAGAGAGAGAGAGAGAGAGAGAGAGAGAGAGAGAGAGAGAGAGAGAGAGAATGTTTCTCTTCCCACGAGTGTACAGCTATATATAATAGATCCATGACTCATTAATGAGTTTGGTTTCCCTCCATAACAAAAACCCTAGCATTAATGTGGACTAGATTCAAATGTCCCCACATTCAAACTTGAATCTCTTAAACTCGTGTACTACACTTTCCCACACTTTCAAAAAGTGTTTATTCAAATGCTTTTAGACTAATATAACTTTGAAAAGTCAAACTCTAAGTCTAATATGAAAATTGGCCTCAATTGCCAAATATACAAATATGACCAAGATAGCAAAACTAGTTGAAATTTCTCACATGATTTATCAACTTTGATTTGGCATACCTAACCATTAGGCAAAGTCATATTGGCAATATAAACCTTGCCAAACTTGCTCATCCAACCTTCAGACTCGTCATTATACATTTGTTACTTTAAAAGCCATAATCATCAAATAAATTTGGAGTGTTTTCTATCAAGCTTGTGTAATGTTTGTTGTAGCTTGCAAATCTTTGTGTCTAATGCTATTAATTTCTTATGTAATTTTATTTTCAAGCTAGAGGCCATAATACAAGTTGCACTTCACACATGTGAAGGCCGACCCATTTTTGGGTCGAGGAGGAGCATTGTATAGTTGTAGAGACACATGTCGACATTGCATTGCAGTGGATCATTGAATTCGGCCTTGAAGCGTATGGTTTGTTTAGTTTGACCATACAGTAGGGATGCTCTATGAGCTAGTTAATTTTTTTATATTATGCTTATGCTTTGAGATTGTGGTTCTTGGTGAAGTTTAACAAAAAATCTTGAAAGTATACTTACGGCCTTACAAAATGATCAAAAAACTTTCAAAAGCTATGTCACATCAACTAAATAAGCTAAAATGTTTTTCTAGCAATCTACTTGGGATCTACTTAGATTTGACAATTATCAAAATTTCATTCTTACAAACGGTAACGTGTGAGAACATTGACCTGATCTTCTTATGGGTACATAAAGTTTCTACCCCATGTCAATTTTCATGACATATATCTCAAATTTTGTTCTGTTGGTTGCGTATGGAATAACTCACAAGTGAGTAAACAAGCATAATCGTTTACTTTGGGCACTTCCAAAACTCGGGAATGGAGTATTTTTTACGTGGATGCAATCCTGGGGTGGGTGGGCCATGTCACATGGAAAGGTGAGCTCATAAATGTTGGAGAGGCTCATCTAAGGGTGAGCTCATGGATGTTGTAGTGGGGGGGGGGAGGCCCTGCCCCAAGGGCCTTCCGTGCTGGGAGGGCCCTTGCCTGAGCGCGGGAGCCCGAGGGCAGGGCCCGACCTGCATGGAAGGCCCGAGGGGCTGAGGCCTTCCCCTGCGTAACGAGAGGTTTGAAATTTTTATTTCTCCTACATTTTTGACAGAATCGCTGATGCTATTACTCAGGGTTGAAAATTTTGGAGTAGTTTTTGACAGAATCGCTGATGCTTTCACAATGAAGCAAATTCCAGCTGCAGATCAGGTGCATCAAAATTACAAAAAATAATGAAAGACTTGGCATTACTAGCACATGAGGATGTGAAGCCTCAACGCTCCTTAGACAAGGGCTGGGCCCAGCCTTGCATTGCGAGAATACGCTCTCCCTTAAACAAGTCAACCTGCCCACGTGAGAAAGTTTTTTTGCAGGCTAGTGAGAGATAGATTCTCAAAGGCTTCATCCATGTTCTCTTGGAATGGCTGTGCCTGGTTAGCCCCGTCCAGTGGTCTTGAAGCGGCGTGTTGCGTGCATCATGTTCTGAACGCTGTTACATATCACCAAGAGTATGAGCATGAGCTACAACAAGAACAACCCAGTGCCCACCATATACTATGGTACAAAAGATCCCCACATTTGCACAGTATCCAGTATCCGTGTTTGCACATGGAGTAGTAAAGCTGCCAGAAAAACAGTTGATCCGTCTTGAAGTGGGTGGCGGGCACCCACCAGCGGTTGGGCCGATAGTAACTTGCCACTTTCTTTCCCTAAAGCAAAGAAACTTCCAACTTTTTCACTATCACGCGAGAATTTTCAGCTCCTGTTGACTACATCAGACGCAAAAGAGAAGAGACACGTATTCTGGAGCAGCATTGCTGGACTGGAGCCAACTTTGTGCAGCCAATGGGGGTTTGGCTCCGTTAGTGCAATAATCCTTTCTCTGATCCTTGAAAACAAATTACTCATAAGCGATGGCATTAAGAAACCTGTAAGCAAACCTTAACATACTTGGATGAAACGCAGGAATCCCTTTTGGATGGAACACGAACCCAATGGCCACAAGGTCGAATTTCGAAAACCTAATGCCAAGTGCTCAGGTTTGCTTTGTATTTTGAAATTAACTCAATGAACAGAATATCCATCCACCTTTATCTCTCATCTATAATATGTCATTATCTCTCTACAATGTGCATTCTTTTTTTGGGAATGTAAGTTCTATGTCCTCTCTTTAGTGGGGGGCAAGGGCCCTCCCAGCACGGAAGGCCCTCGGAGCAGGGCCTTCCCCTGCGTAATGACAAGTTTGGATTTTTTTTTATCTTTTATTGATTCATGACTGAACATGACAGAACGCTGATGACGTTAAAAGGATGAGAATTCTGGACCATTGTATGGATAGAATTTCTGATGCTTTTATCATTGATCAAAATTCAGGAGGTGCAAGCAAATTCCACCTGTGGAGGTGCATACAAAATAGAAAGAAAAAATTCAGACTTGGCATTACGTAATGAGATTTTTCTCTGAGTTATTTCTCTACGAAATGTATGTTATCTCTCTATAGAATGTGTGTTGTCTCTCTACCTTCTCACCTCGCATTACATCGTGGAAGTCTCGAGGACCTCTAGCCTTCCTTGCAGGTAGAGATCCTGCCCTCGGGCGGGCCATCCCTGTAAGGAAGTCCCTAGGTCAGGATCTTCTACTATACAAAAATAACGATCGGCTTTTTTTTTTTGGGTATCTTGCTTTACATCAATGATTTTATGAAAAGCACTAGAGAGCGAGAAGTCTTTTTGTTGGTGGGAATCACGTTACTTTCCCCTAGTATATGTTGTTTATGCCCAAACACTCATGGAATGAGGGGGGACTTTTATGCAAGTATTGCGCATGGAGATTTACTTTATGGTGTTGCATGCCAATGTAAGGTCACTTTACATGAGGGAAGTGCCTTGCCCCAAGGCCGAAGCCTCAAGGGATTGCCCTCAGCGTGGTGAGTAGGCCTGAGGCTTGGACCAGCTTCCTTTGCATACTACGCACTTAGTGTGTCTCCTAGGTTACTAGTTCCCTTTTTTTTTAAGAAACTTATTAGAGAATTGGGCCTTTGGAATGAATTTTCATGTGAATACTTAATGACTACTTGCCGCATCATCACATGCCTACATCAAGATTTTCATTTGTAATGTGCTAGCCAATAATTGGCTATCCACATGAAAGTTTTGGTATAAGGTTTTTATCTTTGAAAAGCACATGCATATTTTGTTTCGAGCTGCGCAATAGCATTGTCGATTCCAAGGGGTGGGGCTAAGCGGTTGCTTGGTCAAATTGGATGGGGGTGAGGACACAGACCATTAAAGTGGCATAAGAGAGTATTGGAGGTGTTATTGCACACATGCGAGGTGAAGGTAAAAAGTTCCTTTTTATCTATAAACAAATGGAATGGTTTCCATAAAAAATGAAAAGACATAATCTACTACATTGAAAAGAGAGTGTGTGTATGCCCAATACAAGTAAAACTTGTTTCCGCTTAGTTGGGCACCACTTGGGTCTCTTGTTCACATGTGGACCCATAATCACAGATTTTCAAATGTGCTTAACTTGTTTTGTAGATTCTGGTGCTTGTGATTTGCAAGTGTTTAACTTATTTTGTAATGTAAATTATTAAGTATATCGGTGCTATTTAGTGATTTACATCAAGCAGCTTGTTTTGAGTAATTAATTTACTAATTTAGGTTTTATTAAGCTTTTCATTAGCTTGATTCATTTTTGCCGTTCGCCATTATCTTTCTATATACTTTCATCTTTTTGTAAGTTGATGGGTTTTTCCCATGATTCAATAATAAAAGCAGGGATTATTATTATTTTCCCCCACCAACAGCACTACAACTTTGCTTTCTATGTTACGGGGAGGCATGCCATTATTATATCCAACAAGGGCTAGTTTCATCTATTAGTTTCAAAGTTTACTAAGCCACATTATCTCAAAATGAAAATGCATTACTTTTTAGCTATAGATTTGAGACTTAAAACCATGAAAAATGCAATATTGGGTATAGAGTTCAAGCTTATATTGCTTAGTTCTACTCCGTGGTTGATACATACTTAAGTGCTCTTTTCAGAATTTAGTTATCTCAATGTAAACGTAGTCCTTGTTACAGAGCACTATGATTACTCCAGGCTAGTTACCTTCTCACGAGCAATGAAAGCATAGCAATGAGTAACAGATGTTTTGCCTTTAGGAGATACTACAATGAGTGACTTTGAACTTTTACATTTGGGCACAATTTATAAGTTAAATGATGGCATGTTACAGATTGCAGCACCGCACGAGCACGGCTGTGGGCTGGGCCCAGAGACAATTGGCACTTTGTCAGATGTTTAGCGTTAATTTTACCTTCGAAGTTAGTACTGTGGGGCAATTTGCATCAGTATTGTTTGATCATTAAGAGACAGAAAAAGCTGCATTGATCTGTGGTCTCTGAGCTGCTGCAAAATCATGCAACCAATTAGCTCAGATATCAAGATAAAAATTTGCCTGTGAATTCTAAAACGTGCGAAACTATCTGCTCAGATACGTACCTGGCTGAACCAGACGTAGAACTACGCTCAAAAATAAGTTATAACAGAAAACGGAACTGTGACAACTCCAATGAGGAAATCTTCCCTACGTCATCTTTGTCTGTCCTCGTCCATTTTCAGCCTTATATACAGCCATTCCACCGGATCAGTTCCCAGCAGTTTATATCCCAAGGGCCAGAAATCCCTGAACCGTGCTAGTATCTTGCAAGTAGTTCCTGCAGATACTTGCAAAGCATGGAACGCGGATTGAATCTGTAAGTTTTCTGTCATGACGTCCAATTATAGACTTAAGTACACGATGCTCTGATGTGTGCGAAGAAAAATTATTCATTCTCATATTTTGTATATATAGAAGAATATTGACTGCGCATGCAAAAGGAACACTAGGCCTTACTTTGTTTTCGTCGTGCTTCTCTTACCTGCATGGAAATATTAAACATAACTGAAATACATATATTAATTAGCAGACTTAAAGCAGTATACTCATCCCTGTCGAAATTTCGTGGTTCATGATCAATATTTTGACTTTGTCTATTTTGATATAAGGCAAGTAAGACGATTCAACATCTTAGCGTGACACGTTCGATAAGCTATTCGCTTGTTTTTGTTGTTCATCAAATCTTCTCTGTCGAATGGCGCAGACCCATAATAAAGAGCAGTGTGTCTAGAATTGGTATAATGAGCATTATCATGCTTTTCTATGTGCTGAAAGCTTATGCGAGAGGCAGATGGATCAGAGGAGCACACGCGACCTTTTACGGTGGTAGCGATGCTTCCGGCACTATGGGTAACAACCTCTTCATAGATCAGCATACGCAATCACCAACTAGATCTATATCATACTAGTTTCTGATTTTGACAAATATTTCCTTTTTCGTAAGTGAAATCTCATACTCGAATCAATTGAAAACATATGAGTTACCATGCAACCATAAAATCTTGGAAATGCAGGTGGCGCATGCGGCTACGGAAATCTGTATAGCTCAGGCTATGGAACAAACACTGCAGCGTTGAGCACGGCCCTATTTAACAACGGACTAACATGTGGGGCATGCTTTCACATCCGCTGCGATGCATACGCAGATCCACGATGGTGTCTACCCGGAAATCCTTATATCGTGGTTACTGCTACGAATTTCTGCCCCCCCAACAACGCGCTTCCCAACAATAACGGAGGCTGGTGCAACCCTCCATTGCAGCATTTTGACCTGGCCCAGCCTGCCTTCGAACAAATTGCTGTGTATAAGGGAGGCATCGTGCCTGTCCTTTATAAAAGGTACAAAGGCACACTACTCACATGAGACAGCTACCTCGAGCTGTTTATGAAGATTATATCAGTGCCTATGGTAGATTTGACGCTTCATAGAAGAACATCTGTAGTGCTTTGCATGTCTGAATCTCTAGCATCTTGTCTGGGTTGCAGAACCTGGTGCACAAAGAGGGGAGGAATGCACTTCACCATCAATGGCCACTCCTACTTTATGCTTATTCTGATTTTGAATGTCGGGGGAGCTGGAGATGTGCAAGCTGCTTCCATCAAAGGATCGCAAACAGGATGGCAGGCACTATCGAGAAACTGGGGACAGAATTGGCAATCTGCTTCTCGTTTGGAAGGACAAAGCCTGTCATTCATGGTGACCACCAGCGATGGAAGGACTATTATTTCTTATGATGCTGCTCCGTCAAATTGGAATTATGGTGAAACGTTCTCAGGAAGTCAGTTCTAGAACGGGCTTCCGTCTGTAGCTGCTGCTGTTGCACTCAATCCAAGTGATCTACTGCAACGCAGACTCAAATATGCTTCTGTGCGCATATCTGAGTAGCAGCCTCCCACACGTAGAAAAGCTCTATAATTTTTTTGGAAAAAGATTGAGATTGATACTTTATAGCTTATGATAGTATCAAATATATTGATTTGCTTGCAGCTATCTGCATGGCATTAGAGGCTGTGTGAAGCAGCCCACTGCCTAAATCCATATCATGTGTCGCCCACATGAGCATACTTCACTAAAACATTCATCTGCACTCTCTAGAAAATGTATGTGCAATATTCATTGCATAATGCACAACCTCGATATAGAGAAATTAGAATTGCATTAGATGCTAATCTTATTATTTGGAAACTGTATGCTTCAAGAAATTAGTGAAACTATCAAAGCCATTATATGACAAAAGTACATTTGAAGTGTAATGGCCTTCCCTATATGCTACGATTCATGAATGTTTTACAAGATCACTAATATCTAATTCTAGTATAAACACATTTTCATGGATGAGTAAAGAATGGCTTGGCATTATACCTTTAATTCTTGAACTCCATTGAATCTGGTCATGCAAGGATAGCTTTTGGGTTGCAGCTAGGTTAGTCTATTTCGGACTCTCACTCTTTTTTTATTTTAAGCATGAGACCCTAAAAAAAATGTGGATTAAACTATGAGTATGAGTGTGATGATGATTCCACCTTCTATGAAGATTGTTTAGCCATTGTCAAGCAAATGAAAATAATGGGCAAAACCAAAGAAGAAATTCAAAATTCATGGAAGCAAATGTACTTGGAGAAATGTAAAAATACAAAGAAATGGCTTGAGCATTGGAAAGAAGAGAGAACACTTAACTCCTTGTGTGAATCTATTTCATTTATCAAACATCTTGTACAAGAGGAGTTGGTTCCATATAAACTTGGCCATTCTAAGGATTTGAAAACATCAAGATAATATTTGCAACACTACAAAACCTTGGTGTTGAGCTCAAATCTATGTTTCTTGAATTATTTGAGAATCTTCAAGAAGGCCTAACTTTGATCAAGACACAAATCCCAAGGACAACCAATATGTTATCTTATTCCCAACCTTGAATTCCACCAAGTATAGCATCATTATCTTTGGAGATTCATGTACACATTCGAAGGGTCAAGGATACATGTTTGTTGTATGGTAACATACCATATATTGCTAATGGGCAAAGGACAAACCAACAACATTGGATGTTGAGCCACAAAGAAACGCAATTGGCATTGGATAAGTCAACCTTAAGGCAATGGTATTGGTGAAGAGGTCATCCAAACATTTCTACAAGAAATGATGCGCATCATCAACTTCTTCATCAAGCACTCATCAAGGCTTAGCAAGTCTACATCGACAAGTCTACTCCAATTTTTGTCCAAAAGCATTTACATTCCCATATTCGATTTGTTTTGTACTTCATTTTTGAGGGCAAAAATGCTTTAAGCAGGGGTAGTGTCATGTGTTAGGCTTAGCACATTAGCTGATGATACTTTTGATTGTAAGCTTGAGGGCTTTGAAGGGGATTAATAAGTCCTTTGTACCCCTCTTAGACCCCTCCAAGCTAATAATTAGGCCACTATGAGATAACAATGGTAGGTGGGAGATAACAGTGGTAGGTGCACTTTTAGAGATAGTTAACTTGTGGAGATTCTCTTTAAGTAGACCCACTCTACCATAGATCATCATGTTCTAGGCTCATTCATGGTGATGTGAGTTTTTACTCCTTCATTGTGAATACGAGCTATGGGACACTTCTCTAGCTATGGTCTCATGTGCCACTGTCCCACATGATGTCTTTCTTGATGATATTCTCATGTTCTTTTGTCATTCAATGCTGATCCATTGTGGTTTACAATGTTGTTACATTGTTTGGTCTTTTCTCTAGTATCATGTTGGATAGCTTGTCTTTGAATTAGCATTTCTAATCTAGCTTGCTAATTGCTTAGGCATCTGGAGATATGTAGGCATTGGAGCCATTCCACTCGGACTTGCCATTCTGTCCGTCATTATTGATTCCTAGAGTTCTAAACTTTAAAATGACTATTTGTAAAGATGCTTTAATTTTTTTCTTTGATTTTGTCCAACATTTGGCCTAATCAAAATGCATAAATTTGAAATCTACATAACATAGCTTACACTGAAAGTAGGAAGTAGAAATCAATTCCAAAAAAAATTCAAATTGCCATTGGGTAACATGGAAGCATTCCATTGGTCATCTTTGCTTGCCCTAATCATGCGAATTTGCCCTCAAGACACTATCTTAGATTAAAAATATTGAACTATGCTAGATAATGTAATGCAAAACTAACAACCACACTAGTTTAGGTCACATATAGATAGTAAGCACAATAGCCATATGTTGTTACTGTGATCATATTATCTGCTTACATTTGATAAGACAAATGAAACTTTAAATGGAAAACATATGTGAAATTTGATGCTCTATTTGTGGAAATTACTATTACAAGCTGAAGACAAAGATCCAAAATTAAATCCATGATTCTTCACAATGTGAAAGATGAAGCTGGGATTTGGAAACCAATAAGACACATGAAAAACTTATGGGTTCCAACCAAAGAAGAACAGAAAGATGACATTCAAATCTTATTGGAAAGCAATTATCCTTGAGTTTAGGACTTCTTCAGAAGGACAATCCATCTTAAAAATTTTAGTACAACATGCTTATATGGATTTAGAACTAAATCTACAAGATTTCATTATTCATGATCATCAAAAATGCACTTGTAATTGATTACACTACTTGTACCTTTATGTTTTCATTTATCTTTTTTTATTTAGGAGCTTATGAAAATCATATCCTTCATAAGATAAGTCTTTTATTCTTGTAGATTTATGTCCATCAAGCATAAGTGAATGGGAGCCAACACAATCTCTTGCAGGTATAATGGATGTGAATCTTCAAGAAAATAAGAAACTAAGCAAAACTCACTCTTAGTGATAAAATAAAACTCCTGTTCTACCCTTCACCCTAAAATCTTTAAAAACAATGATTTAACCTGAAAATATTACTAAGAAAGTGACATCTAAAAAACCTCTAAAGTGTATCTAAAATTGGGATGCCTAAATCTAGCTCTTATATAGTTTTTTTTCTATGAAAAACAACTTTCAAGGCTTAAGAGGTGAAAGAAAACTTGAAGTAAAATGTAACTAAAAGGCCTAATATTACTTCTAACTTGAACATTTACAAGTGGGGCCTAAAGCACTCTAAACCATTGATTTTTTTTATGAAACCCTAAAAGATAGCTGTCGTGTCGTCGCATCTCTACTAGAGTGGGTCCCTCCATTGCATCGAACATCTCAACAGATTTTGAGAGAAGTGGTTGAGAATCGTTGTTGTTGCTTCTGAATTTCAAAGTGCTATTCAACATATCAGATAAGTGAAGTCCAGGATCTGGTCTGACAGTATTGAAGAATCTATAATGGAAAATCACCAAATAAAGACAAATGAACCTGAAAATCAAAAATTTAGCTTGGTTCTTGGATTTCGGAGCCACTCAGCACATGACCAGTCTCATTGGCTGTTTCGAGTCCTATACACCTTACAATACCAAAAAATATGTTCACCTTGGTGACAATAGCACACAAGTTATTAAAGGTGAAGGTACTGTAAGATTAAGCTTTGTAAATGATCAGTCTAAGCTACTTTCTAAAGTCCTGTATGTACTAGATTTATCTACAAATTTGCTCTCTGTAAGCAGAATCATAGATCTAGAACATAGAGTAGAATTCGAATGTGATCAGTGCAAAGTAGTTGATAGGACAGGCAAGATCCTAGCACTCGAAAAGAGACATGGATACTTGTATAAACTAAGTCATTGCTTTTCTGCCTCTAGTCAGACACTCAGTATTTCTATTCATGCAAATAAAAGTTTACTTTTATAGACTTAGTCACTTGAATCATGTTGTTGTACAACAAATGTCTAAAAAATCTAATGTTCTTTATCTCGACTATCCTCGTGATAAAGTCGAGTTACTTGTCTTTCAAGACTATCTAGTTGGTAAACAAACTAGGAAACCATTTAAATCAAGCCATCAACATATTGCTAGAGGATTGTTAGACACTGTACATTCAGACATTTGTGGCCTGATGAAAAATGTGAAAAACTCAGATCCAAAAGATGCTAAAGTTTCATAAAGATCTTGGCCATGGAAGTTATGCACATCTAGATTGAAAAAATGATAGAAATTGTGATGTTAAGCATACTAAACATCAACTAAACATCAAAATCTGATCATAAGCTTCCACAAACAGAAACTTGCTGTCCCTGTCCGTACTTCAGAGCCTACAACCTGCATTTCACACGTGTGAAGCCATAGCAACAAAGAAATCACAATTCTAGTGGCTAGAATGCAAGATATGAACAAAAAAGTGAGAGAGAAGAAGATGGATCTTCAAAGAGCATAACATTCATTCAATAGAATGAAAATGAGATATGTACATACTCGTGGAGATGGCTATTTATAGCAGCCATAGTGCCTCTTGGCCACTTGTCTTATGATAGGCTAAAATTGGGGTCCAATAGGATTCACCCATATACCTAGAAATTTGGTCAAATAGGAATGCACCAAATTATGAGCCAATAGAAGAGCTCCACACTCGACCTCCTCTAATTAATGTGACCTCAAAAGTAGTGTACACATACTTTGGGCCTCTACATACATGTATGAACCTATCTCTAACTTTTATTTGGCCATAGGCCTACAAAATCTCAAGTTAGGAAAATACTACTAGTTGACAATTTTTCACACTCCCTCTTCAACTAGTTTTAGCATAGATTTAGAAAGTACACCAAGACTTGTTCTATGCTTGAAAAATAAGTCCTTTCCCAATGCTTTGGTAAAGATATCAGCCACACATTCCTTTGATGGGACATGTTCAAGCTTGATCTCTTTTGCCAACACTTGTTCTCTCACAAAATGGTAAGCCACCTCGATATGTTTGCTCCTTGCATGGAAAACCGGATTGCTTGCTAGACTTTGGGCTGAAAGGTTGTCACAAAAGATGATTGGACTCTCTGAAAAATCCAGCAAATGAAGCTCCATAATCATCCTCTTGATCCACACCATCTCCTTTGTGCATGATGTCAAAGCTTTGTACTCGGCCTCACTAGAAGAAAGTGATATAGTTGCTTGTTTCTTCGACATCCATGAGATAGCTCCATCACCTATGAAAATAGCATGTGCATTTATGGATTTTCTATCCATAAGGTCTCCTGCAAAATCTGAATCTGAAAAACCAAATAAGTTAGGTGATGATCCTCTATAAACAATGCCAAAATCTTTTGTTCCCGAGATGTATCTCAAGATCCTCTTTCCTAGTTTCCAATGTTCTATGCTAGGATCTTGCATGAATTGGCTTAATCTACCAACACAATAAGATAAATCAGGTCTTGTGATGGTTAGATATATAAGAGAACCTATTAGCTTCCTATAGAGAGTAATGTCCTCGAAGGATCTTTCATTACCTCTTATAGTTAGCTTTACATGTGATTCCATAGGTGTATCAATAGGATTTGCATCTACCATATGAAATCTATTGAGAATAGAAATAGCATACTTCTCTTGTGAAATAAAAGTGATTTGAGAAGTTCTAATTACTTCTATTCCTAAGATATAGCTCAAAAGACCAAGATCATGCACTTCAAATTCCTTTTTTAGTGCTTTCTTGATATCTTCTATATCTTCCTTGTTCCCTCCACTTAAAATAATGTCATCCACATAAATTAGAAGGATTGTAACATCATTAGCACTAATTCTAAAGTAAAGTGAATGATCATACTCACTCATAGTGAAGTTTTGAGAAAGTAGAAAAGAGTTAAGCCTAGCATACCAACTCCTTGGTGCTTGCTTAAGACCATACAAACTTTTTTGTAGAAAACACACATGATTAGGCTTGCTATGAGAAACATAGCTCTCGGGTTGCTCCATGTAGACTTCCTCTTCAAGATCACCATTCAAGAAAGCATTAGAAATGTCTAATTGCCAAAGATCCCATCCATAAAGAGTTGCAAGGGAAATGATTACTCTTATGCTCACCATCTTTGCCACGGGTGCAAAGGTTTCCTCATAGTCAATGCCATGCTCTTGAGCATAACCTTTAGCCACCAACCTTGCCTTCAACTTGTTGATAGATCCATCTTGATTTGTCTTTACCTTGAAGATCCATTTGCATCCAATTGCACTTTTGCCCTTTGGAAGCTCCACCAATCTCCATGTGTTGTTCTTCATAAGTGCTTCAAACTCAAGATCCATTGCTTGGATCCATTCCTCTTTTTGCCTTGCTTCATCTACACATGAAGGTACATCAAAAGAAGTTAGGAAAGCATAGTTGGATCCATCCACCACTTGCTTACCTTTGCCATCATAAGTGAGCCTTGAGGGTTTCACTTTATGCCTTGGAGTTCTCCTTGGAATTTGACTTGAAGAGGCTTCTTCAACATCCACATCCAATGTGTCATCAACTCCATTGTCATCAAGCACATTAGTTGCAACAACACCATCATCACTTGAAACAACTTTTGGAATGTTACTTTCATCAAAAATGACATCCCTACTTGTGAACACTTTCTTGATTGAAGGAACATAAATCCTATATGCTTTGCTTACTTCACTATAACCAACAAAAATGCCCTTTCTTGAAGATGGATCCTCCTTAGTTCTATCATCAAGAGTAATGTTGAAGTAGCAAATGCATCCAAAAGTTCTTAGAAACTTGACATTAGGCTTCGTACCAAACAAAGCTTCAAAAGGGGTTTTTCCTTCCAATACAACACTTGGCCATCTATTGCATAGGAAATTTGCACACAACAAAGCATCACTCCAAAAAGGTTTAGGAAGATTAGCATTCAATCTCATTGCCTTTGCACTCTCACACAAGGTTCTATTCTTCCTCTCGGCCACTCCATTTTGTTGTGGTGTTCTTGGACATGTGTACTCCCTCTTGATCCCATGCTCATCGCAAAAGGCTTTGAATTTGTTAGAAATGTATTCACCACCATTGTCGCTCCTCAAGCATTTGATTTTGGTTGTAAATTGAGTCTCAATAGCAACTTTGAACTTGACAAACACATCAAACACCTCATCCTTGCTCTTTAGTAGATAAACCCAACAAAATCTACTAAAATCATCAATGAAAGTTACATACATCTTAGCACCTCCATTGCTAATTGTAGTAACACCATGAATATCCGAATGCAAGAGAGAAAAAGGCATCTTAGATCTAGATATAGATCTAGTATATGGCAATCTATGTGATTTAGACAAAGCACATTCTTCACAAACATGATTCAAGCAAGTAAGAGACTTGGGAAGTCCCCTTACTACCTCCTTTTTGGCTATTACCTCCAAGGCCTTGTAGTTGAGATGTCCCATCCTTTTATGCCATACCTCTTGAATTGACATTTGTTCATTTGCCATGCATCCAACTTGGTTAGCAACAACACATGCATCAAGCTTGAACAATTTCCCTTGCCTTTTCCCTTTTGCAATGATACTACACCCCTTTTTGATCAAGCAAGCATCACCATCAAACTCAACTTTGAATCCTTTGTCAAGCATTTGGCTTACACTAAGTAAGTTCTTGGTAATGGATGGAATGAGCAAAACATCTTTCAATTCTATATTCCTATTTGTAGAAAGTGAAATAGGAATTGTGCCAATCCCCTTGATTGCACACTCACCATCATTTGCGGTATAGATTACCTTCCTATCACCATCAAATGCCATTAAAGATGAAAAATACTCTTTATGATATGTCATATGAGAAGTGGCTCCACTATCAATCCACCAAGGATCAATGTCTCCATGATTAGCCAACAAGCAAGATGACATAACAAAAGCATCATTTGAAAGAAGCTCATCCCCACCCTCATCAATAGTTAGATTGGTTTGCTTTTCCCCTTGATCCCTCTTTTTCTTAAAACAATCACTAGCAAAATGCCCTTTGACTCCACAATAGAAACATTTTAGCTTAGATCTATCCTTCTTTTTGCCAAAAGTAGAGTGCTCACCTTGGTCTTGCCCTTTAGACCAATTGCTTTTACCTTTGCCCTTGAACTTGCCTTTAGAGAACATTGCCTCCTCTTCTCCTCCTTGAGATGTAGAAGATGCTCCCACTCTTGTTTGCAACCTGAATTCTTCAGCCAACAAGACCTCTTGCAAGTCTCCAACACTTGGTAAACATTTTTGGATAGCATAACTTTGAACAAGATTAGCATGATCATCCAACAAGCCATTGAGAATCACTTGAACAAGCTCCTCATTATTTATGCCATCATTAATGCATGCTAACTCATCATTCAATGCTTTAACTCTCAAAACAAAAGCATGTCCATTCTCACTCTTCTTTTGCATACAAGAAAAGATTTGCCTTCTTAAAGTCAACACTCTAGAAGTAGACTTGGATTCATAAACCTTCTTCAAGGCTTCCCAAGCTTCACTAGATGATGTGCACTTACCAACCTCTTTGATAAGCTCATTTGTCACATTCATCTTGATCATGTGAAGGGCTTTCTTTGCCCTCTTGTCATACCTCAATTGTTCTTGAGGTGCCAAAGGTCTCTCCTCCACACCTACAACAATATCCATCAACTCATTCATCTCAAGCAAAGACTCCATCCTTACTTTCCAAGTAGAATAGTTGAGGGAGGTAAGCCTATCATTGCTTTCCAACATGTAGCCTCCATTTGTAGCCATGTTGCAATGATTGATCTCTGATCTTTGACCTGTTCCAATGCACTAAGCACTCTCTTGAATCAACAAATGAAACACAAGAAGAAATCACAAAGATTTGGAACCTAAAACCTTACTTTTTCTCTCTTTTCCTCACTTTTTCCTCAATTTTAGCCACTAGTTTTATGATTTCTTGATCAAACCAAGACCAAACCTCAATATACTTGCTTTTCCCTCACTCCTAAGATTGAAATACACTCTTGAATCATTCAGCAAACTGAAAATCAGAGGGTTACATCAATTTTGAAGTTTTTGACATGAAGAAGCAAGAAATTGAATCAAAAAACTATATGCTAGAATGGAAAACTAATAGGATCTTGTTGGATCTTGCATCTCCCTCTTTCCAAAACAAATTTTGTCTCCTTATTCTGATAAGTACAGAGGGAATTCGCCCTACTTCAATTGAAATGCATACAAATGATGTTTTGATCACAAAGATCCAATTTCTACACATAAATCAGCAAGATTTTTAGCTAGAAACTTGATTGGAATGCTACAAAAGCAAACTCGCCCACAAATCTCTTCTAAATCTGGCAAAACCTGCACATTTGGCCGCCTAATGCTCTGATACCATGTGAAAAACTCAGATCCAAAAGATGCTAAAGTTTCATAAAGATCTTGGCCATGGAAGTTATGCACATCTAGATTGAAAAAATGATAGAAATTGTGATGTTAAGCATACTAAACATCAACTAAACATCAAAATCTGATCATAAGCTTCCACAAACAGAAACTTGCTGTCCCTGTCCGTACTTCAGAGCCTACAACCTGCATTTCACACGTGTGAAGCCATAGCAACAAAGAAATCACAATTCTAGTGGCTAGAATGCAAGATATGAACAAAAAAGTGAGAGAGAAGAAGATGGATCTTCAAAGAGCATAACATTCATTCAATAGAATGAAAATGAGATATGTACATACTCGTGGAGATGGCTATTTATAGCAGCCATAGTGCCTCTTGGCCACTTGTCTTATGATAGGCTAAAATTGGGGTCCAATAGGATTCACCCATATACCTAGAAATTTGGTCAAATAGGAATGCACCAAATTATGAGCCAATAGAAGAGCTCCACACTCGACCTCCTCTAATTAATGTGACCTCAAAAGTAGTGTACACATACTTTGGGCCTCTACATACATGTATGAACCTATCTCTAACTTTTATTTGGCCATAGGCCTACAAAATCTCAAGTTAGGAAAATACTACTAGTTGACAATTTTTCACAAAAAATCCTTCACTGAAGGATGCGAAGTATTTTATAGCTTTTATTGATGAATTTTCCAGAAGGACTATGGTGGTGTACTTTATAAAGAAGAAATTAGAAGCCTTCAACTGCTTCAAAATCTTCAAGGAGCATGCAGAAAAGGAGACTGGACGGACGATCAAGACTCTAAGGTCATACAATGGTGGAAAATATATCTCTATTGAGTTTAAGGAGTACTGCGAAAGCCAAGGCATTGAGCAGCAATTCATCACTCCTTATAGTCCTCAATCTAATGGCTTAGCTGAGAGGAAGAACCATACCCTAGTTGAATCAGCCAAATGTATGCTAGCGCATGCATCGCTGCCCAAGAGATTCTGGTCTGAAGCAGATGTTCGACCAAGGCCCTCTCAGGCAAGACACCCCACGAGGTAGGGACAAGCTCTAAGCCTTTTGTGAAGAACCTAAGAGTGTTTGGATGCATTGCCTACGCACAGATCCCAAAAGACACGAGGAAAAAATTGGACTTCCAAGGTCTCAAGACCATCCTGATTGGATATACTTCATCTGATAATACATACAAATTGTATGATCTTGATACCCAGCAAATCTTGTACAACTGAGATACAGTCTTTATCGAGGATTAGTTCGTCCACATCAAAGGCAAGGATATTGCTCTAGGAGAACCTTCATCACCTGCCATTGACACAACTATCCGAGATACCTGGCTCAGGCATGACAGTGAATCAGATGAAGACGTTGCTGCTACCCAGCAACAAGTCCCAGGAGTGGTTCGTCAATCGAATCTTCTCAAAAGATCAAGCCGAGTGCACACATAGCCCACAAGGTATACTCCTGATTTTGCATGTCTCTTGATACAAGAACCAACGATAGTCGAAGAGGCACTCAGCCAACCAGACTCTGATCTCTAGAGAGAAGCTATGGACAAAGAGTATTCTTCTCTGATCAAGAACCAGACGTGGTTACTAGTCGAAGCTCCTATTGGTTGCAATAGCATTGATTGCAAATGGATCTTCAAGATCAAAAACAATTGAAGGAAGGCAAAACTGGTAGCACAAGGATTCACTCAGATCCCCAACATTGACTACAGTGAGACTTTTAGTCTAGTAGTCAAACATTTGTCGATTCGAGCACTCTTGTCTTATGGTGCAGCTGTCGACCTCGAAGTACATCAACTTGATGTGCAAACAGCCTATCTGAATGGAATTATACAAGAAGAGATCTACATGATCCAGCCCGAAGGATACATTCTGGAAGGTATGAAGAATCATGTCTGTAAACTCCACAAAGCACTTTATGGCTTGAAACAGTCTACCAGAGCTTGGTTTCAGAGGATCAACACATTCCTCACCAAACAAGGATTCAAACCAAGCACTGCTGATTGCAACGTCTATTCCAAGTCAGTGCAGTAGTCCTTCATTATCATCACCTTATATGTGGATGATACATTGCTCTTCAGCAACAATACCAATTTGGCAAGGATTCTAAGAAGATGTTGTTTTCAGAGTTCGACATGACTGATTTGGACGAAGCTCACTTCTGTCTGGGCATTCAGATCCACAGAGACAGAGCGAGATGACTAATTTACATCACTCAACAAAGGTATCTTCACAATGTTCTTAACATATACAATCTAATGAATCGTAAATTAGCTCACTAACCAATGGATCCAGGCCTGCATTTGTCAAAGGACCAATGTCTCCAGACTAAGCAAGAAGAGGAGCAAATGAGAGAGTATCCTTATTGATCGATACTTGGATCTCTCATGTACACAATGGTCTGCACAAGACCAGATATTTCTTTTGCAATAAGCTCACTCAGCCAATATATGGCTAATCCTAGCATTACCCATTGGAAGGCTCTCATAAGAGTCATGAGGTATATTTGAGCTACCATGGACTAGTGCATCTGCTATGGAGATGTCAACAACAACAATCTTCATTAGCTCAATGGATATTTTGATGCAAGCTTGGGAGGAGATGTAGACAATCGTAAGTCCACATCTAGATTTACATTCATCTTCAACAACGGTCCTATCTCATGGAATAGTCGTAAGAAAACCTCTATCGCACTTTCTTCTATAGAAGCAGAATACATTGCTGTTTTTTATTCTATCAAGAAAGCATTTTGGTTGAGAAATTTATTGTCAGACATTAATCTGTATTAGTATAGCCCTACAATTTTATTCTGTGATAATCAGAGTGCTATTGCCTTATCGGCCAACCCTAGATTTCATTCTAGGAGTAGGCACATTGAAATCAAATATCACTACATCAAGGGCAAGGTTCTCAACAAGGAGATGAGCTTAACATACTGTAGATCACAGGACATGGTTGGATATATTCACAAAGGCATTAAATGTTAATGCACACAGCAAATTTTGTGCATTGCTTAGTCTGAAGATCAAGGCACTCACGGATCCAGATTAAGGGGGGGTGTTCCTCCATTCATGCTGCATTTTTACTCATGTTGTTGCACAGTCTGCATATTTACATGTAAAATAAGATAGGAAAAAAACTGGACTGTTTGTATAAATACAAGTAAATTTCCACAGGCAAAAAAGGCAAAAAAACACGACACTATGTTTTTACACGTGATTCGTGACATGTGAAAAAGACGACACTGTCTTAAAAAATGTTGAAGGTGCCCTAGGAAAAGCGAAGGCACCCTGTAAATCAAATCCTAAGGCATTTCATCAGAGTGTCGCATTTTTCGCATCTTCACCAACGTTCATTTCAACAAAGGCTGACATCGCGACCTTTTCATGCTCATACCATGCAACTGTGCTAATAGATTCGACAACGACAACAGCCACCCACGATCTCCTACAGACAACACATCCACTTTGTACTTTCTTCATCTGCACACCTGTAAAATTGTGTATATATATTGAATACCACTTGCGTATTCAGTGTGTGTGTAAAAATAATTGCATGAAAAGCTTATCAGAGAGAGACAAAGTAGATGTCTTGCACATTGATTCTTTTGGATTGTTAGTAATAGGTTCATCCCCTTTTTCAAATTGAATTAGCATCGTAGAACACGCGGTTTTGACGGCTAATGTCTTGTGCTCCACAACATTATTGACATGTATATTTTACCATACTTAATCTGATAACAACTCTATTGATCTACGTTCAGATTTGTGTTGATATTGCTATGCTTTTTCTCATTCTGTCTGACTCTCTTGTTGCTCAATCTGGTAATCTGTTCTTAGCGAATTATTATTAGTCTAGCTGTTGATGACTAATATTTAGTCTTACCTTTCACAACTACTTATCAGTCGAACTCTGTCTAGCTCTTCACGAATCATTCGTGACTAATAATTTGTCTAGTTGTTCGCGACAAATTATTCTTATGATGTTTTCTTAATGTTTGGCTACATAATCAGATCGACCGTGATTTCTTTCACTAACATTCTGTTCGTTTTTTATAGGCGTAGTCATGCTTAGGGAAAGAGTAATATAGCTCATTCCACCGCACACGAACACTTTCTGTTCGAGTTCGTTTCTTGTTCAAGTTTTGGGTTTGCTTCTCTTTGTGTTCGTTTTCTTTTCGAGCTATTTTTTTTTGTTTCTCACACTCACATGCCCTCTTTCTCCAACGGAACTTATTGATGAGCAGATTTGAAATCACATGGATCCTACAAGGTTTGGACTTCATGAGATTCCTAATGAAATGATAATAAAACTGCCGAAAGCAGTTATATTGAAGGAAGGAAAGAATGTAGGACCAATGATGAAGAAATAAGCAAAACAACATTATAACACAGTCTTGAAATGGAAAAGACCATCATGAGATGCAATTTTGATAGTTGATCCTAAAAACATACCACGTTTATTGGATAAAGGTAAAGGGAAGGTCAAGAATGATTCTTCAAGTCATAATTCTTGCAAGACATCACATTCTAGCTAGTCGCCACCTTCTAAGAAGACCTCATCTTCTAGAAAGTTGTCACCTCCTCGAACGATTTCTGCTAAGGAGCTAAACAAAGATCCAAGGACAATCCTTTTGAAAAAAAACAGTCAAATGCAGTACAACATGACATGCCAGATCATTTCAAATGCTACACCTTGGATGATGTTGTTATTATGTTACCAAAAGCTCATCGTGAACCTGTGGAGCAAGTGCTATAAATACAAGAGGTTTATGATGGACCAACTAGAACTCAGATGCTGGACTAGGAGAACCAGAAAAGATTGATCAAGTTGGAACACAACTTACCCCATAACAGTTTTAAGCATTGAGGAAGTTGTTGATTAAATATCAAGATTGTTTTGCTTGGACATACAAGGATCTGAAAGAGATTCTGACATCAATGATTGAGCATAGACTACCCTTGATGCCTAATGTAGTTCCAAAAATCACAAGATTCTATCGCTATAATTCAAATGTTACTGATCTTATAAAAAGAGTTACCAAAATTACTTGAAGTAGATTTAATCTACGAAATTGAGCATACTGAATGGGTTTCGTCAATTGTTGTCATTCTTAAGAAGAATGAGAACATGAGAATGTGTGTGAATCTCAAAGCCTTGAACAAAGTGACATGAAAGGATCACTTGTTGTTACCCTTTATAAAAAGCATATTGGACCGTCTCGCGGGAGCAGAAGCCTACAATTTTTTGGATGGATTTAGTGGTTATAGCCAAGTTAAAATCGCATCGACGGATCGACATAAAATAGCTTTTGTAATAGAATGGAAACATATGTTTATAAAGTTATGTTGTTTGGACTTTGTAATGCTCCTAGTTCATTTCAGAGAGTGATGTAGTTTGCCTTCAAAGAAATTCCTTGAAATTTACTTGGATGATCTTGGATTCCGTAGTGCCGATACAAACCATCTGGATCATTTGGAAAAAGTATTTGAACATTAACACATGTACCAAATCTCCTTAAGTCTAGAAAAGTGTTAATTTTGGATTACTCATGGAGTTGTTCTTGGACATGTGATATTGAGACATGGCATTGCTACGGATTATTCCAAAATCAAAGTCATTGTAGAGCTACCGCCAACAAGAACAATTCGAGGAGTTTATATCTTCATGGGTCATGCGAACTATTATCGAATATTCATTTTATTCTTTGCGGATTAGGATGACCTATATATAAGTTGACCATTGTACCTACTTGGACGACTGAGGCGTTGGAGGCATTTGAGAAATTGAAGAAAGCATAAGCTTCTGCACCAATTCTATGAGCTCCAAATTGGACAATCGAATTTCATGTTCATACTGATGCTTCAAAATATGCTATTGGTGGATCAGTTTTGACGCAGCCAAGAATATACAAGAAAGACTATCCTATCAGATTTTCTAGTTGACAGCTTATGATCTTGAGAAGAATTACTCTAGAATAGAACGAGAAGCGTTGGCCATAGTATTTTTCGTGAAGAAATTTTGACATTATCTAATGATGACACATTTTGCATTTTATACCGACTATCAGCCATTGCTTTATCTAGTAAATAAGACATGAAACACGGAACATATTGCAAGATGACTACTACTACTAGCTGAATTTGATTTTCGAGTAGTTGTTCGAAAAGGTAAACAATATTATCTTGCTGATCATGTCTCAAGAATCTAGATAGCACTAGTCAACAATGAAGTGGATGATGAACTACCAATGTTGATTATTTTATGTGGATGCAGTACTACCTAAATGGGCAACAGATATTGCTGAATATTTGATGTTAGGTCAACCTAACACTCTTTGACAAAAGATCAAAGGAAACAATTGATTGTTAAGGCACAACCTTATCAATAGATTGCAGGTCAATTGTATCGCCGTGGAATGGATGATATTTTAAGAAGATGTGTTTTACCACACGAAGTACTTGATCTAATCATGTTTTCACATGATGGGATGGGAGGTGGACATTTTTCAGCTGATATCACTGTTTGAAAGCTTTTAGAATCAGGGTGTTGGTGGCCTACACTTCATAAGGATATAGAAAACTTTATCCAGTCATGTAAATGTATGTCAACGAGCACGTTGTCCTACAATTATGAACCTTTGCATCTGGTTCTATTACAAGCACTGTTTGAAAAATGGGGACTTGACTATGTTAGTCCTATTCATCCTACGACAAGAGGATCTCAAGCCAAATATATCATCATAGCAACAGATTATATGACCAAGTGGGTTGAAGCAAAAGTAGTTAGAGTTGTCGATGCAAAGACTACGGCCAAGTTTCTATATGAAAATATTATTGTTAGATTTGGATGTCCTATCGAGATCGTAAGCGATCGTGGAACGTACTTTGTCAATAAAATGATCAAGTGTTGGTTGGAAGGCTTTTTCATTATACATCGGTCTAGTACTTCGTATTATTTGAGGGGTAATGGACAAGCAGAATCTTCCAATAAGATTCTCTACAATATTATGACAAAAACAATTGAAACAAGTCATTCTAATTGGGAACATAAACTTCATGCAGTGTTATGGGCATTCAAAACAACTTATAAAGTTAGCACAAATCAGACACCATTTCAACTTGTCTATGGTCAAGATGCAATTATGCAGATCGAATTTTTGGTACCATTCTCACACATAGTAGCAACGGAACGGTTGGATGACGTGAAATCTTTAAAAATGCATCATGAGGCTTTGAATTTTTTTTGTAAAACTAGATTGATGGCCCAATCTTGTCGCAAGGCATGTCATGATTGCCGCTTACATAAAAAAAAACCCTGAAAGAAGGAGATCTAGCTTTGATGTATAAGACGAAATTGATAAAAGGGAAACTAAAATTTACTGGTGAAGGACCATAGAAAGTGAAAGAAATATTGTCATACAGAGTAGTTATTTTGGAACACCTAAATGGAAGATGGTTTGACACCCTAGTGAATGGCAGCCGACTACACAAGTTTTGGCAGCCACTTCATCAACCAGCGTGATCCAAGATCTACTTATTTTTATTTTTTTGTTGTTTTACAATTTTTTGTTTCAATACTTGTTGATTCTTGTTTTTTCTTTTGGAAAAGACAGTATTAAGAAGAAGAAAAAAGAATGAGGAGCAAAAGTACATAAAGTCATCAAATCAAAAAAAGAGGAAGGAAAGTGTTTTCAAAAATCAAGTTTTGATGGAAAATGACTTAACAAATCATTTTTTTAGTCAAATCTTGAACAAACAGTTATAAGGACCTTCGCCGAGTTGCCAAATCATACATCCAACTCAGATTTATCTATATTGAGTTGGGAGAAGGTTATATTGAAGAATAAGTACATGTTTTGAAGTCTGACGAGAGTTTAGAAGCCTACCACTTTGAGAACCTTCGCCGAGAATGATAACATCATTATGAACCTTCGCCGACCTGACAGACGGATTTAGAAAGCCAAACTTAGGTTGGACATAGGTTCAAATTTTGAATATTTTCATTAAATATAGTACCTAGGCGAAAGATGCATTAAGACGAGAGTTGGAGCCCTAACCTTCATCGAACTACACCATTGGTGGTCAAGAACCTTTGTCGAGAATTCTGGAAGCTATTTTCACCGTACTGAATATGCCTGTAAATTTTTGTCCAGAACTGATTAGCCAAACTAGTACTTTGTCTAATGGACCCTCAAAATAAGCCTATAAAAGGATTGAATTTGATTATCTTTCATACTTTTGCTAGCGAAGCTCTTGCAAATCTTTTACATGACCAAACTTAAAAAAAATATTTCACACAGCTTTCTGATACACTCTCAAGCCCTCTCCTTGCAATTTCTATTGATTTGCCATGATGTCTTCTAATGACACTAGTACCTCACCTCACTCTACTCTTTTACGTGATGTTCCGACCTCAACGGACATCATGTCACTTCCTAGCACAAGCAAGGTGGCTGAATGGCTGAACCTTGCCGAGTCTTTGCTCACAACAATGGAGATTCATGAGTGTGTCTTTTCAAATAAAATAAGTATGTAGTTTATCACTATGGCATTTAGTAATTGGAATGAAGCCAAGTCTAAGTTTTATATTAACTTTCAGGGAGTCTCCCTGTGGGTCACTAAGGCCAGCCTTGCTGCCATAGGTATTATTTCTAGGCCTCGACCAACTCCAAACCACAAGCATGGAAAATCTATTATCAAACCTTTTATGCACACCACCATCACTCAGTACCATACCAATGATGGTTATCTGCTAGAGGCCATAAGAGATCCGGCTCTCCATGTTGCTGCTCAACTTCTGAATAAATTTCTGATGGTTGCCAACCTCATGAAGGAAAGGATCGTCAAATAACATGAAGAAAAATATGAAGTGGAACTGAAGAAGGCACAACAACATTTAGATGCCTTGGAGAAATACGTAGCAACACTCCAGAATGCACTCACTACTGCACTCACTATTGCACAAGATTAGGTTGACGAAGCCGTTCAAGATGCCCCAGTAGCAAGTTCACTTATTGCAAGGGCAACTGGACATGGCAAAATTGACAAAGAACGAATCCTAGGAGAATTGGATGCCACAGCCACGGAACATGACAATATGCTCTATGCGGAAGGACCAGACCATTATGTCTCGAAAGAGGAGATAAGTCAATTGTTCCAAAATGTTGAAACCTATCGAGAGTCATTGGTTGGACTCCAGGGCAAATTTGACCATTTCAAGGGCAAGGCATATTCTGAGTTGGGCAACGACAAAGTCTATCATAAAAGCCTGTCAAAAAGCCGTTGTTCATATCTTAGAGACAACCCCTAGGTTTTAGTACCAGTAATGCCATGGCATAGAATTATTTTTGAAAAGACTCCAGACTCAATTAGGAGTTATGTTACGAGCCCTCACCAGCTCTAGGTGAACACTTATTATGTTCCAATGTTGTGCATGAATTAATGGAAAATTTGGGTGTATTTACCATCCATACATCAAATTGGCCCATCATCTATCAACAATATAGTTGGTCAATCGCAGTGGATTTCAGCTGAGCTCTCCAGGCTTATGGACATGAGTATAGGTCTTCACTAGATTTGATTGTTAGACGATCGACTATTTTTGCAAAATACTTGGCCAAGTTGATGTCAATTTCAACCAGATGGTATGATTGCTTACCAACGTTAGCTTTCGATCGGAATATTTCCATGGCGTCCAAATAAGTCCAAGACCAATTACCTATATCGAGATTGTACTATTGAGCTGCAATGTTAGGTGGTGGATCCTGGGAATCCATATTTCTAGCATGGACAATATTGAATTGGATTTCCGACACAAATAAGTGCTTTTTTTTTTTCTCGCACAAAATCAATTTCAATATGGAGCGATTCTAGTTTATGGAAAAAGTTCAATACCACCTTATAAAGGTTACGAGAGGCCCACCAGAGCCCAAAGTAATAAATCTCGCAAGGTGTCATGGGACCGCCACCAGTTCTGGTGGGGGATATTGTTGGAGGGTTTATGGATCCCAAGGCAACTCTAAAACCTAGTTAATAAGTGAGAGGGATTTGGCACCCTACGTGTGTAAGTCCAACTCGATAATCACATAGTTAATTGATTAGCTCCAAGTTAATAAAAGGACTTCACGCCTTTTTATGGGACTGTTAATGTCGCAGGGCCTAGAAGTCAAGTTAGTGAATAAAAGGGGTTCCCACCAATTTTCAAAATGGTTTCCTCTAAAATTAAAATTCAAATAGTTAGGGAAGTAGAAATTGGCCAATAGGATTTGAGGCCAAAGCCCTAAAATCCACTATATACAGTGGCGGATTCGAGTTATTTGTACATATTCTCTTCATTTCAATACAAGCAGGTTGGCCCTCTTATGGAATAGATATGGAATGTCCTTGCTCTTCATCTTTACTCCTCTAACTCTCATGTTTTCTTTGGATTTGCTTATTCTTGGATTTGAGGCTTATTGGAATTGATCATTCTTATGCTTTTTGTGAGAGAGAAAGGGAGAGAGAGAAGAGTAAGTTTCTATAATTGTTGTGGATTTAATGTTAATGGATGTAGTGTTAATGGATCTTAGTGTTAAACATGAATCATATGCATTTGCTGGATTATGAAATATGCTATCGCTCTCATGGGAACAAATCTTCTCGTGACAACTAGTTAATCCTCTTCATCTCCTTGATGCTTGTGTGCTTGGATCTAGGGTTGAGGCTAGGATAAGAGATATCCACTACACTTAAAATGGAAGAGGCCCGCAATTTGAATTATTGAGATAACAAGTAATCACAATAAAAAAATACAAATTAACCTCACTGATTGTGAGTGCGACTATTCCTATAGCACTACTTTATTTTCTAATAATGATTTATCTCATTTAAAAGACATAGTGAAAAATCAAGAGGTAGGTACTCTAGTGGACAATCAAGAGGCAGGTACTCTAGTGGACAATGGATCAACTCATAATTTTGTTAACTCTTGTCTTGTGCAAAACTTCAGTCTAGAAACCAAAGCTAGTAATCATACATATAAAGTACATCTAACTTCAAGAGCAAAGTTGGAGACTTAGAAGTCAAAGTAATAAAGCTCCCATTAGTGATTCAAGACTATAGAAAACATATTTAGATCATAAAGAATCTTTAGCCAAGTTTGATCACACATCTAGTTTCATCAACAACATAGAAATCACTAGTTTATGCATGCGTGAAAGCTAAATCAACAAGAAAATCAACATTCTACACATAGAAACTCAAGATATCATGAGAAATTAACAAGAGATGGACATAGAATCAACAAAGATGAATTTTCCACATAATAAGAGAATACAATAATCTGTTCTCCACGCATGTCCATCTTTTTATAACAACCACAATGTCATTTGGCCACTTTCCCTAAGTGTGCCCTAAAGTGGCAACTTCTATGTACTTAACCAAAAACCTAGAAATTCTAATCTAGATGCAATGTAACAAAATTAGCCAATTAGAATGGGTCCAAACTGGGTCCAAATTTGACCTCATCCACTTATCTACTTGCCAAAAATAGCACAAACACTATTTAGGCCTTTGTTGACAAACATGAAACCATCTCTAAGTTGAGATTTCAAGTTGGCCTCAAAATTGCCAAATAAAATGTCGAAACTAGTTGACAATTTTCACTCTCCCTCTTCAACTAGTTTTAGCATAGATTTGGATAGCACACCAAGTAATGTTCTATGCTTCAATGCTTTGGTGAAGATATCAGCCACACATTCCCTTGAAGAAACATGTTGAAGCTCCACTTCGTTTGCCATGACTTGTTCTCTCACAAAATGATATGCCACCTCAGTGTGCTTGCTCCTTGCATGAAAGATATGATTGCTTGCCAATCTTTGGGCTGAAATGTTGTCACAATGATGATTGGACTCTCTGAAAAATCCAGCAAGTGAAGCTCTACAACCCATTAGGGGATATTAGAACTCAAAATGGGCCCTTTGTCAAGATGTTTTTTTTTTACTTCGCACAGTTTCAAAGTCCAAGTGGCCCAATAATTTGTGTCCATCTGTGATGAACTATAACAATGCTTGAAGGACGGAAATTTTTTTGGCTTTCCTGGCCAAAATTTGACAAATTTCAAAAATCCCACCGGGCAGAACAAACAATTGTGATTGGACCACCATTAATGCCCGAATACTCTTTTGCTGCCCATATTGTACACTTGAGGTTACTTACCAACTGCAAAATCACAAAATCATCACACTCACCACTCGTCACAAGCATCCAAAGTGCGATTATTGACCCGTTCTTCATCCTCTGCAGGTCGCACACACAACTCGTCCAATGCAAGCTCGCTATCTTGTCCAATGGCTTCCAACTGGCACCACCTTGCACTCCATCACCCCGTGATTGTCAAAATGTGTGTACCTCCAAGCTAGCCCATATTTTCCTCCAAACGATAAATTTCCAAACTATAGATGTGTGTGTCAATCTAGCTATCACCTGACTCGACAATTCCATTGCCGATCATGCCTATGAGAGCGTTCCCCCAAAACGCCACTTGACGTTGGTTGGTTTGAACCCCAAGAGTTGAACCTGATCATAAGAATTTTTCACCTGTAACCGGCATACCATACCTACCTCTCACCTATGATTTCTTGCCCTCTCAAACTTGTTGCCAATGATGAGTAATCATGCTGCCAAAGTGTACTTTTGTTGCCAAAACTAGCTTTCTCCACACAATTCCACTATCATTCGTCTCCATACTGTATTTACTACTTCCAAACACCCTGTTACCTTATCAAAAGTAAGCAATAATGATTTAGAAGTGATTATGCCTCATTGTACTACCTATAGTAGGATTCACCAGCCAAAAATTATCCCAAATTTGGCACTACGGTACCCAAATAGTGAATGTAGCCCACTAGGTTACCCGCACTCCGCTCGATGAAACGATGATGAAAAACTTCCAAAATGCCTTTTTTTCCTACTCTTTGACATCGCTCTGTCCACTGGCTCTGAGCAGCTAGTTTCAGGGGTCATTTTGGCCCAAGAATGGTCAAAATAGGTGCCTTCTAGTCTTAGTTAGGCCCATTTCAAAAAAGCCCTTACATTTTGAACTGTTTCTTCATTTCGAAGAGTTTTAATGAAGAAGTGACATTTCTGCACTTTGAGTCCCTTCAGACCCTTTCTTTTGAAGATTTTTTATGAAGTTTCTTCAAGAATGGCCTTCAAGCCTCTCATGCGCCCTTTCAACAACTTCCCATGGTGAGTACCCATCCTATGATCGATATAGCTCCTTGAGCTTTCAATCCTGTTCGTCAATCTCGATGGACCTCCATCCAATGGCCTGGAATCTACTCGTGCGTTAAAACAAGATTTTAAGAACACTGGCGCCCTCCAGCCGCTACGGCTCCACACTTTCTGTGAACTTGAAGTGAAGGTCTACTATTTTTAAAGTCCTGACATTAGAAGTTGTGACTTAAAAAAAAAGAACAAGTCATCATAACACTGTTAAATAGAACTTGAAAAAGAACTCAAAAACTTAGGGAAGAGCTTTAACATTCAATCACAAAATCATTCATTCAAGAGACTTGCTGAGGGGTCAAGATGGGGAGATCAATTGGCCCAAGGCCAATTACATATACAGTGGTTTTGGGAAGATGGATTCTTAGATCTTTACATCAACCTAAAGTTTACAAATTTTGGATCTTAAAGAATCTTGTGCCAAGGAAAGTGGTTCCTTATGACATGCAAGGACTTACCGATCAAGAAAAGAACATGCATAGGCATTTGACATCAGTAGGTATGGCATGCATGCATCCAATTTGACATGCAAGATTCAAATTCAACATGCAAACTTCAATTTTTATACATGCAAGTTCCCAAATCAGACATGCAACTCCTAAATCAGACATGCATGACCAAAAAGTTATGGATGATGTGACATGCAAAGTCATCAAGTCATGGATGGTGTGACATGCAAAGCCAACAAGTCATGGATGGTGTGACATGCATGGCCATCAGTCTTATGGATGGTGTGAAAGTTTGAGAGAGAGAGAGAGAGAGAGAGAGAGATGAAAGAGGTAGGAGAAAGTGAGTGTGTGTGAAAGTGGTTCCAAAAAGTGAGTCCAGTCCAAGCTTGATAGATCCTCCTCAAGCCATAGCTCCAAGCTTTCTTCCAAGCACCTACACACACACACAAGCAAGAGCAAGAGGCAAAGCAAAAATGAATGGGAGATGAATAATGAGGGAGAGGGCCAAGTTAGTCCTTTTATAGGGAATGTGTAGTCTTTAGGAAGTGGCTGAGGTGTCCAAAATAAGTGTGAGAGGTGTATAGGTATGAGAGAATGTTTATCACTTAGTTAGAGCAAAAGGAGAGGAGTAGGAGGGCGCATTTTCCTAGGTGTCCTATTGCTTTCAAGCCATGTGGAAAAGTAGGTAAGTTACATATTGATAAGGATAGAAGGTAGGTAGTCTAACATTCAATGTTAGTCACTTTTAAGTTGAATATTTCTTTGTGTACAACATTGGGATTCCCCCAAGTGTTTTTCATGTCATGGGAAAGGCTTTGTATATGTTTATCTTACCTTGCATAATTTTTAGCAATTCCTAGGCTCTTTTTTCTAGGGGTTGACCATCCCCAATCATAGTGGAGTGTGACACAAAGGGTGATCAGTCCTTTGGTTTCTTCTCCCAGTCTTTATAGACTCGAGTGAGCCTTCTTTATAGACTCGATTGAGCCTTCTTCAGGTACCGTCTTTAAGCTTTAAGAAGCTTCTTTGGATTCTTTCTTCAGGTACTCTTCTTAGTTCCTGCACATACCCTTAGGAAAAGGTTAGAAGCCATACCATCAAATGGTTCATCCTTAGATTCTATTTCTAGAACCTGCATATCAAACTATTAGCATTGCTCTACAGTTTCATTTCTTGTCTTCAGGTAATGATACCTGCACTCATAATTCATCAGTTAGAGTAATAAGCTCTAATTTTCTGGATACTCTTGGAAGAATTCTTCTTTCATCCATCTTGCATCCATAGTAGGATAGTTCTTAAATTTGAGGAGGTATAATGTAGAAGTTATCCCTTTTCTTCCAGTTCTTGTCTTGTGCATCAATATCTGCTCAGGTTGAAGGATTTCTTCGGTTCCTTGAACTTCTGGTGGTTCGAAATCTGTAAATCCTTCTGGTTCCGGACCATTGAATTTCTTTAGCAAGTAATACTTGTGTCTCGATGCATGGTAGGCCAATAAAAGAATCTTTTCAGAGCTTCTAGAGTTGAAGGGATTCCTTTATGTCCTGCATAGGGAGGACTATGGGTTTCTTGAAGGATCTTGGTTCTAAATGCTATAGGAATACATAGCTTATTTTCTTTGAATAAATAACCTTCTTTCAAAACATAGTCTTTATGACTTTGATTTCTTTCAAGTATTTCAAAGATATGCTGGAAGTTGGAATCACTAGCATACATACTTTTCATAGGAAGGAAATCTTCATGATATGCTAGAGAAATATGGTTGACCTTGGGGATTCTTGATAATGCATCGACGACCTTATTGTCCTTTCCTGGGTGATGAAGTAGCTGAAAATGGAAAGTACTAAGGTAGTTAGCCCATTTTAGATGTTTTTCTCGAATTAGCTGTTGGGTGAGAAAGTACCTAAGGCTTTGATGATCTGTTTTAGCTAGGAAATCATTTCCTAGTAGACAGTGCTTCCATAACTTAAGGGCATGAATAATGGCCAAAAGTTCTTTCTCATAAATGTCGTACTGTACTTCTGCCCCTTGAAGTCGTCTGCTTTCAAAGGCTACAACATGACCTTCTTGGTTTTAGACTGCCCCAATACAGTCTAAACTTGCATCCACTTCCACAAAGAAAGGTTTACGAAGGTCGGGAATGATAAGAACAGGTCCAGTGGTAAGTGCATGCTTCAGATTATCAAAGGCATTTTGCTCTTTCTTATACCAATGAAATTTTACTCTCTTCTTAGTGAGTTCATGTAGTAGTGAGGCTATATGAGCAAAATGGCAAATAAACTTTCTATAATAGGAAATAAGCCTAGGAAAGACCAAACTTCATGAATATTTCTTGGATTAGGCCAGTCTTGTATGGCTTTAATCTTTGAAAGGTCCATTTGGATTCCTTCCTTTGAAAACATATGTCCTAGAAAGTGTATCTTTTCTAGAAAGAATTCGCTTTTCTTATCTTTTATGAGAAGTGAGTTTTCTTGTAGGGTCCTAAAAACGATAGCTAGATGTCTTTTATCTTCTTCTTCATTTGCATTGAAGACTAAAATATCATCAAAGAATGTCCCTACAAAACGTTTATGAGGTCGAAAGATTCGTTCCATCATTCTATTGAATGTTGCGGGAGCATTAGTAAGACCAAAAGGTACCACTAAAAATTTATAAAGGCCAAAGTTAGATCTGAAAGCAGTTTCATGGACATCTTCGGGTGCTACTCTGATCTGATGGTATCCATTTGTCAAATCAATTCTACTAAAGATTCAAGATCCATTTATCCTATTCATAATGTCATCTATTCTTGGAATAGGAAAACGGTTCTTAACTGTAATCCTGTTTAAAGCACGATAGTCCACACACATCCTAAAACTCCCATCTTTCTTTTGTACCAAAAGTACAGGGGAGCATAGGAGTGGGTTTTATAAGACCTTTCTCTAAAAAATCATTAATTTGTTTAGAAATTTCTTCTTGTTGAGAATGGCTTACTCTATAGGGAGGTCTATTAAGTATGGAACTTCCAGGGATAATGTCTATCGTATGATCTTCATGTCTTTCAGGGGGTAAGGATTTTGGTAGCTCATCAAAAAAACAAGAAGAATACTTTAGTAAAAAGTCTTTTCTATTTTTGTCCAAAGAATGCGTATTTCCATCAACATCATCATCCATACTTTGAACAAACAACAAATAAGACAATACTACTTTCTTTAGTACCTTTAATACCTAAATATGGCTTACCAAAGGGATTGTTTTGCCACTCTGTCCTGCATGCACACTAACATCTTTACCCTTGTGCTTCCATGAAATCAAATGCTTATTATAGTCCACCAGAGGATTGTGCATTTTGTGCCAAGGCATGTCTAAGATTACATCTACTCCCTGTAAAGGACCTACCATGACCTCTATAGGTTCATAGTAATCGGAGATTTGAAGCTTAAGTTTTCCAGTTACAGGGTAAATGTTTGCATCACCATCAACAAAAGCACCTTTAGCCTTAACCATAGATTCAGAGAAGGAACCAACTCCTATCTCTTGTGCAAGCTTAAAAGAGATGAAATTATGAGAGGAGCCTGCATCAAAGAGAATTAAACAGAGTTTGTTATGGACTTGTCCCCATGTCTTGAGGAGATCATGGTTTTGAGTGTCTTCAATGCTTTGTACGACAACCTGCTTCCCTTTGTCTGCACTTGAAGCTTTGGTATCTTTGAGTGGACATTTGAAGAAAAGGTGTCCCTTTTCCCCACACTTGAAGCATCTTCCTTCCTTGCGATAGGCCTGCACTTGTTCTTTGGAAAGGCGTTGAGTCTTCTCTTTTGGAGTTTGAGTGGTGGGATGTTCCTTCCTTTTGTTTCCGCTTCCATTTCGATGACTATCCTCGTTTTCCTAGATCTAGTAGAGGAAGTTGACTTGGAGGAAAGATGAGGAGATGACGACATAGATGAAGAGGAGCTTGAAGAGCCTCGTGAGGAGCTATCCATCTTTGATTGGAGTTTTTGGAACTCACCTGTGATACACAAACTCAAGGCAAAAAGTACGAATAGACTGAAGATTCAGAAAAATGCCATTCTCCAAAAAGGAAGATAGAAGCTCACATTAACTAACAAAGTATTGTCTCTAAAATAGAAAGCAAGTTGGAGATCCAATTCTCGAGGATCCCCCAAATGGAGTCTATTAGCTCTAATATTAAAGAGATCTTGTAAGAAAAAGAAAATTTGAGCGAAAGGAAAATCTATTCGAAAGTGAACATACAAAGTCCTGTGTATTGGCATTTGATTCAAGAATGAATACACACGGCCCTCACATAAAACTTCACAAAGAAAGAAAGAAAAAATAATAGAACCTGGCTCTGATACCAAAACTGTGAACTTGAAGTGAAGGTCTACTATTTCTAAAGTCTTGACATTAGAAGTTGTGACTTAAAAAAAAAAAAGAACAAGTCATCATAACACTGTTAAATAGAACTTGAAAAAGAACTTAAAAACTTAGGGAAGAGCTTTAACATTCAATCACAAAATCATTCATTCAAGAGACTTGCTGAGGGGTCAAGATGGGACCCCCCTCCCCGAAGGATTTCTCTTTTCAAATTATGCAAGTTCAATTGGCCCAATGCCAATTACATATATAGTGGTTTTGGAAAAGATGGATTCTTAGATCTTTACATCAACTAGAAGTTTACAATTCTGGATCTTAAAGAATATTATACCAAGAAAAGTGGTTCCTTATGACATGCACTTACTGATCAAGAAAAGAACATGCATAGGCATTTGACATCAGTAGTATGGCATGCATGAATCCAATTTGACATGCAAGCTTCAATTTCAACATGCAAACTTCAATTTCATACATGCAAGTTCCCAGATCAGACATGCAACTCCTAAATCAGACATGCATGACCAAAAAGTTATGGATGATGTGACATGCAAAGTCATCAAGTCATGGGATGGTGTGACATGCAAAGCCATCAAGTCATGGATGGTGTGACATGAATGGCCATCAGTCTTATGGATGGTGTGAAAGTTTGAGAGAGAGAGAGAGAGAGAGAGAGAGATGAAAGAGATAGGAGAAAGTGAGTGTGTGTGAAAGTGGTTCCAAAAAGTGATTACAGTCCAAGGCTTGATAGATCCTCCTCAAGCCATAGCTCCAAGCTTTCTTCAAGCACCTACACACACACAAGCAAGAGCAAGAGGCAAAGCAAAAATGAATGGGAGATGAATAATGAGGGAGAGAGGCGAGTTAGTCCTTTTATAGGGAATGTGTAGTCTTTAGGAAGTGGCTAAGGTGTCCAAAATAAGTGTGAGAGGTGTAAGGGAGACTCTAGGGTAAGTTAAGTGAGAGGGTGAGGTGTATAGGTATGAGAGAGTGTTTATCACTTAGTTAGAGCAAAAGGGGAGGAGTAGGAGGGCGCATTTTCCTAGGTGTCCTATTGTTTTCAAGCCATGTGGAAAAGTAGGTAAGGTTACATATTGATAAGGATAGAAGGTAGGTAGTCTAACATTCAATGTTAGTCACTTTTAAGTTGAATATTTCTTTGTGTACAACATTGGGATCCACCCAAGTGTTTTTCATGTCATGGGAAAGGCTTTGTATATGTTTATCTTACCTTGCATAATTTTCAACATTTCCTAGGCTCTTTTTTCTAGGGGTTGCCCATCCCCAGTCATAGTGGAGTGTGACACAAAGGGTGATTAAGTCCTTTGGTTTCTTCTCCCAGTCTTTATAGACTCGAGTGAGCCTTCTTTATAGACTCGATTGAGCCTTCTTCGGGTACCATCTTTAAGCTTTAAGAAGCTTCTTTGGATTCTTTCTTCAGGTACTCTTCTTAGTACTTGCACATACCCTTAGGAAAAGGTTAGAAGCCATACCA